>VYZX01032489.1:319707-519564 GCA_013401335.1 Brachypteracias leptosomus
GACCAGGGGGGTTGGAACTAGATGATCTTTAAGGTCCCTTCCAACCCAAACCATTCTATAAATACTGGGAGAAGGGAAGTAAGTCCAGGCTGGCACTCGGGTACCTGGGATCATAGTCACAGATACAGGCTTGAAACATGGACCAAGAGCAGCATGTTCTTGCTGGGCTTGTTTAATGCTTGTATGAAGGGATGGCTTGTGGCTCTTCATAGAGCAAGTGTAGCTGGGGTGGGGTGGTTGTAAAGGGACACCAATAAGGCACAAATAACCATCACAGATTGGTTTGGATTGGAGGGACCTTTAAAGGTCATCTAGTTCCAACCCCCCTGCATGGAGCAGGGACATCTGCAACTAGAGCAGGTTGCTCAGAGCCCCATCCAGCCTGGCCTTCCAAATGTCCAGGGATGGGGCTTCCAGCACCTCTCTGGGCAACCTGGGCCAGTGTCTCCCCACCCTCAGGGACAACAACTTCTTCCTAACGCCTCATCTGAATCTCCCCACCTCTAGTTTTGACCCATTCCCCCCAGTCCTACCACTACCCAACAGCCTCAAAAGTCCCTCCCCAGCTTTCTTGTAGATCCTGGAAGGCCACAATAAGGTCTCCTGGCAGCCTTCTCTTCTCCAGCCTGAACAACCCCAACTCTCTCAGTCTGTCCTCACAGCAGAGCTGCTCCAGCCTCTGATCATCCTCGTGGCCCTTCTCTGGACACCTTCCAGCACCTCCAGATCTTTCTTGTGCTGGGAGCTCCATCTGAGCTCCAGCCCCTCCTGTGCCAGGCTGGGGCTCTGCAGAGCCCATGGCCAGGGCTGCTCCAGAACAAAGCAGGTCCTGGCAGGTTCCTGGGCGTGTTGTGGCAGAGCAGCCCCAGCACTTGAAAGGGCTGTGATGGGGAAGAGTGGTGTCTGTCTGAGATGGTATCTCAGACTCGACACAGACGTGCACAATGCCAGGCTGGATGTCTGCAGAGACTTGTCAAGCCAAGGGGAACGGTGCCAGTGAGAAATGTTGGGGAAGAGCTTAAAAAGGCAGACAATGGTGTGTCTGCTCCCCGAGCTCGCCCACGGGCTGCCTCCCCCCTCGGCAGAGTTTTTCCAGCCTGTCCATGACCGTTGTGGGAAGGCACAGCCAGAGGTGCTGGGAGTGTTGCCTGGGACCCCTTGGTCCTGTCCCTCCCCAGCCCTGGTTGCTCAGCCTGGGATGGGGACATCACACTGTGGCTGGAGAGGTGGCCAGGGTGGCAGATTTCTCACTGAACATTCAATGAGTAGCTGCTTCTTCCTCCAGCCTCTTCCCCCTCCTCTGCTCATAAATGAGATATTTTCTCCTGATTTCAACAAGGAAGGTGGACACCACCCTGGGTCAGGCTCCTCCTCTGCCTGGTGCTTTCTGGAGCATCAGCACAGATAATATATGCAAATAACATGCAAAGGTTAAACGTTCACATCTGGTGAAGCACCTCTGCCACTTCTTTCCACTCAGAATAAAAGACAACGCAGCAGATCTGAGCCTGCCTGGGTCTGACCTCCTGGTTCCACTAAACCTAAAAAAAAAACAACCCTCATTTGTCCTCGATTTCAAGTCTTCAGCTTTACAGTTCCATTTAATTGGCCTTAAAAGGGTCAATTTTCAGTCTGAACAATTAGAGCATTGACTTTGTGTGGCCAGAGCTTGTCGGAGCCCTCGCTGCAGAAAAGCATCTTTGCAGAACTTGTCTCCTTGAACGTTTAAACTGTCAGCCCCAATTATCCGCATTGCTTCAGCTGAATGGGTTTCTTTCCTCTCAGCCAGCAGCAATATTTTGTTACTGTCTATGAAACATAAACTGCAGCCCGGGTTAGGAGCTGCAGTTTTTTCTGAATCACCGTGGATTCGCCTCTTGAGTTGCCATCTAAAACACTCAGCCTCCTACAAAACGCTCCCTGGAGGCAGGTGGGAGCTGCATCGTAGGATGTATTGGGTTGGAAGGGACCTCCAAAGGTCGTCTAAGTGCTCCTCTTCTGCCTTGCAGAAAAGCCCGAGCTGGATGAGATCACCCTGGAGCGAGTGCTGGAGGAGCTGGAGACCATGTGCTACGAGAACATGAACATCGCCATCGAGACGGAGGAGGGCTTGGGCATTGAGTATGATGAGGACGTGGTGTGTGATGTCTGCCGCTCGCCAGAGGGAGAAGATGGCAACGAGATGGTCTTCTGTGACAAGTGCAATGTCTGCGTGCACCAGGTGAGCCCCCACCATGAGAGGTTTTGGGTGTGGGCACCTCCTCTGGGTTCCTCCCATCCCCACCGTCCCCCTTTCCCCAAGCAGCTGTAGACACCTCTTAAGCTTCTCCGATGGTTTCTTGGTGTGTCTCCAGTGGAGTGAGGATGGATGGGGTGTGGGGTAGGTGGCAGGCAGCAGACTGGCTTTTCTTACTTGCTTAGCCCCAACCCTTCTGAAGTGCCCACAGAAGTAGAGTAGAATCATAGAATCATGGAATGGTTTGGGTTGGGCCATCTAGTCCAGCCCCCCTGTAGTCAAGCATGGACATCTGCCACTAGACACAACACAGTCGTGGTAGTGTTGGGTGGATGATCTTAGAGGTCTTCTCCAACCTTAATGATTCTAGAGCAGGTTGCTCAGAGCCCCATCCAACCTCACCTGCAATGGTTCCAGGGATGGGGCATCAACCACCTCTCTGGGCAACCTGGGCCAGGCTCTCAGCACCCTCAGTGTCAAACATTTCTTCCTTCTTTCTACTCTACATCTCTCCTCTTTTAGTTTAAACCCATCCCCCCTTGTCCTGTCACAGGCCCCACTAAAAAATCTGTCCCCATCCTTCTTCAAGGCCACCTTTAAGTCCTGAAAGGCCACAATAAGCTCTTCCTACACAACCAGAGGTTGAAAATAGCCTCCTGGGAGCTTGTTTTCCCCCCTCCTTATTCTCTGTCCTCTGTGATACTTTATTTTATGCCTCCTCTTCCATTAACATGTTTATTCTTCTTTCTATTCCCCATCTTTATTAAGCTGCAATGGGACCTTTAGCCCCCAGCAGTGACCAGCACCATGTGCAGGACTGGTTGATGGGCTGGGAGGGATGCAGGTCCACAGCCCTCCAGTGTCCTCCCCAGTGTTATCCTGGGGGTAGCAGGACCTTCCAGCTCCACCAGCCCTGTCTCACATCACAGGGTTTGTGGATGAGTGTAGGATTTCATTTGATTTTGTTGCCTGGAGGAAAACAAGGTTATTTTTAGAACTGAATGCAAATGCTTCAACCCCTTTCTAGGGGGGGGTTTGATCTCCTGTTCTTGGGGAACCTTGACAAGGAGAAAGCAGCTTGGTGAGGGTCTCCTGGGTCCCGTGTGGGTCCAGGGAGGTTGTGGTGGTGATGCTTTGAGGAGGAGCCCCGTGCAGTGCTGGGATGGTGGTGGCAGCTCCTGGGCTTCACCCTCTGTGTGAAGGGTTTGGTTGGGTTTTTTTTAATTCTGAAAAGAGCCATTTGCTCATCTTTTGGGCAGCTTTTTCCATCAGTGCTTCCTGGAGGTGGGAGAGCTCTGGAGATATCTATAGTTGCAGGAGGTGGGTGTTTTGAATGGTTTCCATCAGTGAATCAGATTCCACAAAATACCAGGATGGTTCATGGCTGGGGGTTGGCTTTTTTCCTTGGCTGTTGGGTTTTTCAGCCAGGAGCTGACAGATGCTGGGGTTGGGAGCTCGGGAGGATGTGGTCAGCACACCCAGAGCTGACATGAAGAGTTATGGACCCTGGTTGTGCCCACCATGGGCTGTGGAACCCTCTGCTTTAGGTGCTGAGAACGGAGCAGTGCTGCAGGAGGGGACCTGGTGGGCTGGATTTCGAGGCTGTTGAAGGAAAAGGGAGATTTTCCCTGGTTTTCAGGGAGCAGAGCCCAGCCCTAAACCTGTTGCCAGCCCGTAAGCTGCCTGTGATTTAATCTCTGCCATGATTTACATCATGTCAGAGAGTGTTAGGTGCCATCATGTTTCTTATCTAGCCTGCCCCACGTCCAAAACCTGCTGGGGATGATGCTGGAGATTCCTGCAGACACCCAGATCCTGATGCCACGGGCAGCAATAATATCACTTCTTTTAATTCCTTATTATCCCAATAATCTCTTCACAAAGTGGCTTTTTCCCTTGGGAAATCACTATTAGGGCCAACTGGTGCTTTGGGGCAACCCAAAGCCATGTTACAAAGTGTGTTCTTGGCCAGTAAAGGGTGAGGATACACTTTTCCCACACTCACACATCCCCATGTGCCCCCTCTGACCCCCCCAGCACTGTCACTCACTGTGACCATGACCTGCAGCAGCAGGATGAAAAGCTGCTCTTTTTTTGGGGGTAAACTTGAGTTGACAAATTCCTGAGCTTAATTTACAGCCACCAGCACGGAGGGTCCTTATTGGTGGTGTCCTTCTGGAGGGACATCAGAGCAGCCAAGTCTAGAATTAATGACATCTTGCTGAAAATAGCCCCATGTTAGTGCCCAGGGCAGTTTGCTGCTGCTCCCTGAAAACCTTTTAATGTGTTATCAGGACCTGCTGGTTAAAAACTGTCTGGTTTTAGTTGTAGCCATAAATTACAGCTGAAGTGGGAGGTATTTTATCACCCTCATTATGTGATAGGCCTTATCATTTGGCTCTTCCCTCAGTACAGCAGAGAAATATTTATGAAGCTCTTTGGCTTCTCTTCATCCTGTGCTCTCACAGCAGGTTGAGGAGCTCCGTGGGTGCCCCAGGTCCTTTAGTTCTCACTCTCTTGGCTGTAGACTTGTTGTTGCCTCCTTGAGAAGAGCTCCATGGGTGCCCCAGGTCCTTTAGTTCTCACTCTCTTGGCTGTAGACTTGTTGTTACCTCCTTGAGAGGAGCTCCATGGGTGCCCCAGGTCCTTTAGTTCTCACTCTCTTGGCTTTGCCTCCTTGAGACTTATCATCCTCTATGGCTCCTCCCTCCTGGTTTATATCCATGGCTGTGGGTTTCCCCTTTTTACCTTGCTGTAGTTATTTTCACTTCTTCTCTGGGCTGTGTTGGGTCTGTAACCAATGTGGCCATCTTTCTCAATCCTGGGCTTGTGGCTTCTCAGCCCTCAGCTACCTCAGAGGTTTTCTCCACGTGGTATTTCTGGACTTCTCTTGAGTCATCACAGCTCTGGGAGCTCTTTAGGAACGGGCAGGAGTGGAGAGGTGTCCATGCCATGGTGCTGGGGCAGCCTGGTTGCCCACCCCAACCTGAAGGAGATGCTTGGTGCAATATAGAGCCCATTTTTATACGTAGCTTTTAATTAAACCCCAGGACTTTGATCCAACATGAGTATCCCTGGGCAAACAAAAGGTAGCCAGGAAGAACTTGACCTTGCTGTGTGTGACTGCAGAGCTGCTTTATTATCTGCCCAGCTGGTGAAAAGGGTGGGACTGAAGGAGAAGATGTTGGAGGATGCTCCTCCTGGGATTAACCACCCTCCTTGATGTCTTTGCAGGCATGCTATGGCATCCTGAAGGTGCCCATCGGGAGCTGGCTCTGCAGGACCTGTGCCCTTGGTGTCCAGCCCAAGTGTCTGCTGTGCCCCAAGAGAGGGGGAGCCCTGAAACCCACCCGGAGCGGGACCAAATGGGTCCATGTTAGCTGTGCCTTATGGATACCTGAAGTAAGATGTTTGCTGACCTCCTCTTGACATATGGGTGGGCACAGACCTGGTTTCTAGTCTCAGGATGTTCATTAGTGGTCTAAAGAGCCAGTCCAGGTTGGCTCCTCAAGGTCAGGGCTGTGATGCCAGTTGGTCATTGGCTTGTGTGTTTAATTAGTAGCCACTTGGCACCTTGTTAAGGGAGGTCACAGAGGTGGAGGACATTTAAGAGTCCTCTGGGCAGCATAAAGCTCATTTCAGGTGCCCATCTGAGATACACAACAACATCCAGATCAGAAATTAGTTGAGAAAACACTGACATCAATTTTCCCTTCCATTTCATCCAATTTTGTTTCTTGTTTTGAGGGTTTGGGGTTTTTTTTCTCCGATTCTAAGTGACCCTGAAAAATAACAAGTAATAAATCCACCCCTCATTCAAACTGCCACAGACACCCCCCTGTAGGGGGTTTGGGATGCTAAGCAGCATTTACAACTTGTCTTCTCTTTGGTGGCCAGGTTAGCATTGGATGTCCTGAAAAAATGGAACCCATTACGAAGATCTCACATATCCCAGCAAGCAGATGGGCTTTGTCCTGCAGCCTCTGCAAGGAGTGCACTGGAACGTGTATCCAGGTACATATCTTGGCACCAAAGAAACTCAGACCTCTGGGGTTGTGCCTGTAATAGCCACTGGAGAGTCTCGAGATGTCTGTGGATGTGATCTGGAGTAAATCTGAGCACAGGGAGCACGAGCACCCATCATCAGGTGGTGTTTGCAATCATTGAATGTATTGAGTGCTCGGAATCTAGATTAACTTTCTTTGCATAACATAATGATGTTGCTGTAGTGACACTAATTACCAGGGCTGCAAACGACCTTGGTTTGCAATCAGGAACCTCCAGCTGAAAGGCTTGGCAGAGCTGCCAGGAAAGTCAAGATACTCATGGGATACAGAGCTCAAGTCTTTCCCAAACCGGGGGGGTTGGTTGGGAAGCCTTCCAGTGGGGGGGGATATCAGGAAGCCCCAAGATTAGGTGATCCTCACTAGATCCTCACTGGCTAGGAAAATAGAGTATTTACCATATATTACATCCCCACATTTTCTCCACACCTAAGGAGACCCCTGCAGACACCTGATTGCTTTCCTGCAGCAGCAATGGGCTGGAGAGGGGGCAAGAGGTTCTCATTTCAGACCAAAAGCAGGATGCTGTCCTATTGCAAAAGTGGGATGGAGCATCCTGGGTCATGAGGTCATGATCTCTCCTCCTCAGGGAGCAAAAGAGCAGAAGCTCCCATCCAAAATGCATCATGCTTGATGTGAGAGCATCTGGGGATCCTTCCTGCATCCAGTTGCTCAGCTGGTGTGAGGTGCCAGGAATCATAGAATTGTCAGGGTTGGAAGGGAGCTTAAAGATCATCTGGTTCCAACCCCCCTGCCATGGCAGGGGCACCTCCCACTACATCAGTTGCTCACAGCCCCAGCCAGCCTGGCCTGAAAAATGTCCAGGGATGGGGCTTCCAGCACCTCTCTGGCCAACCTGTTCCATCCCTGGGGATGGGCTTTGGGATCTCCTGCTCTAGGGACCAGTGCCTTCATTGGCAGACCAGGTATTGAAGCAGTCTTGATGAGCAGGAAGGGATGGAATAGCTTGGAAAAATTGGGATAAAGTCTGGGGATATGTACCAGTCCCTCCTGATCAGCTCCTGTACGGTACTGGGAGCTGCAGTGGGAGGTGAGGCATCCACAGCAGTGACTACTGGGGACCAGAATAGCTGCCTGGTTGCAGGAGGGTGATGGAAATAGGAGGTCTGCAGGTTCTGCAGTGTTTGTGTGGGCTCCATGCTTTAAAGGGAGCTGTTTAAAACCCAATCCCCAGTCGCCTGACATGGAATCTCTCGGTGCTCCTTTAAATCTCTGCCGCTGACTCACTCCTTTCTCTGGTGGCTCTGGGTGGATCTGCTTATTCACCCTGCCAGATGGAGAGACTGTGTCATAGCTGCTTTCAAAGAACGGAAGGGCAGGGAAGGAGGCAAACAGGCTTGGCAGCAGCAGAGAGAATTCAGCTTCCCTCAGCCTTCATCCTCTTAGCACCAGCCTGGCTGCGAGAGCCCGGGGACCACGGGGATTAAAGGGCACCTGAGATGGAACAGGAGCTTTATTGTCTCCTGGTTCCTGAGTCTTCCCAAGATTGTGTTTGCTGAGGCCACCCCGTGCTCGGGATGGTTTTGCTTCGAGGAAAAAGGAGAGAAGGGAAAAAAAAAGCAGGCAGTGCCTTTATTTAAGGATTTATGGGGTAAAGCAACAAGTTCAGCCATAGATAAATAAACATGCTCCTTACTCCCCAGCAGTACAGAGCTCTGTTTTGAAAGCTTGTGTTTATGGAGCATATTTTTGATGAGTGCCTGTTTATACAGGTGTAATCTAAGTACCTTTGTCAGCGTTCTGGGTTTATGACCCAGCTCTGAAAGGAGGAGGTTGTTTTTTGGTGAAGCACTGAGCTTTTTTTTCTCTGGCAGCAGGAATCAGGTGCTCCAGGTGGGGCAGGTCTTGCTTCCATTCCAGGAGGGTTTTCCTGGACTTTTCCAAAAAGGGATGTGAAATCCCAAAGGCAGTTTGGAGGAGCAGAAGATGCATCCCAGAGGGGCTCTGCAGCCTAAGAAAACACCCACCTCAACCCCATTAATGGAGAAAAACATGAGATATTTTTGCTCAAGTACCTCTGTGCCTCGAGGTGTTTTTTCCCCATCCAAATTTGATCCTCAAAAGGGGAAACAAAACCAGGGAGATGTGAGGAAGGGCTCCCCATGCTCTCCACACCTCTCACCTTGCTGCTTGCACATATATCCCTTGTTTTTCTGGTGCAGAGCTGTGTACCCTGTGTAATGCCAGAGCTCCTGGATGCTGGGCAGGGCTGCAGCCCTTTCCCCAGCTCCTCTTAGGGAAAGTCATGACTTCATGGTGGTTCTTGTGGTCAGACATCAGGAGATGCCAGAGAGAGCTCAGTATCCAGCAGGAATTTTCTCCGTTTGCATTGCTGAGATGGAAAAGAGAGTGCCAGGAGCTGGGCTCTGGTGTAGCTGAGTCCTGACCCTGCTTCTTGGGACCTGGCTCCCTTCTCTCCAGCTCCCTCCTCACTTCTCAGAGCAACTGGAAGAGCTCACCAGGGCCTTTCAACGCAGCACAAAGTGCCAGGTCTTTGTTAGTTGCTGGCAGGCTTCTCCAAAGGGCAGATCTTTTGCTGTCATCATCTTCCAGCTTTCTTTTTGTTGTCGTTTTGTGGAGAAGAAGCCCTCAGAAGTGTCCTCCACCACCCACCCCATCACTATCACTCCTCTGCCTGCTCTCCTTATCCCATCCACTGGGATAACTGGTGTGGTGGCTCCCAGAAGTGCCTGTAGCCCTGAAAAAACACCCCTTGACATCAGGGGAAGAGCAGCCTGTGTGCCCCTGCAGCTCCCCCCATCCCCTGTGTGACCCTCCAAGGATGTCTGCAGTGCTGGAACGGCCAATTTCAGCTGAGGAGAGCTCCCAGGATCCATCTGTGGTGGCTACAAATCCCAGGGTGGTTCTTGTGAGGCTGGAGGACTGTTGTGGCTGATGGCTTGGCCACGGGTCAGCACTGGTAATTAATTTTTTCCTTCCTGAGTTCCCCTCACAGGTCTGTTGGAGGAGCTGCTTCCTTCCCCTCCAGCCCCAGTGTGAGCTGGGAAACCTCCCCCTTCCCTCAGCAAAGAGAAGAACCCCTCTCTTTCTTCCCAGCAAGAGTGGTTTGATGGCTGATTAACAGCCCACGTGAACCTCTGGGTGCAGTTTTCACCCTCTCCCTCGGAATTTGGGGATGGATTTGCCTGGAGAGGTGGAGGATGCTGAAAGCCTTGAATGGGAGGTGCTGGAAGATAACAAAGCAGGTCTGGGGATTGCACCAGTCCCTTGAGCCTGGTTTATTCTGTGTGACATCCCTCCCTCCAGTGACGAGCAGCTTTGTTCCAGTGCTGCTCTGGGATGGATCAATATGTTTTTATTGCAGTGTCCCCAGGTAGCCATGGCCGACCAGGTATTTTTGTTGCCCTGTCAGCTGAGCTGCCTGATTATTTTCTGTTTGCATTTTGGGCACAGTTCCTGCCAAGTGCTGCTTGCCATCTACCAGGGGAGAGATCCAGGGTGGGTGTCACTGGATTTGCTCTATCCCTAAGGTGGAGGGATGGTCATTCCTGTGAGCAGGACCTTGTCCTGGCAGAAGCCACAGCCTCTGTTAGCACTGGTGGCAGGAATGGGAGGGAGGGGACATCACTACGTGGCTTCCCTGAGCTCAGACCCTGATGGTGGCAAGTTCTCAGTGTCCTCTTTCCCTGCCATAGGTATTTATGTGCTCAAAAGGATGCTGTAGTTTGAAGCACCCCCAGCTGTAGGGCCAACACTGCCAGGATGGAGTGTATCAGGTGTAGATCAGGGGTGTGTTAGGAGTACATCAGGAATACATCAGGAGTTTATCAGGAATACATCAGGAGTATGTCAGGAGTCCATGAGGAGTCCATCAGGAGCTCCACAACTCCATGCAGCACCATCACCACCTTGGCTGCCAGAGAAGAAAGCTCTCCAGCTGGCCTCCAAACCTGAGGAGCTGCTCAAGAGAGGGAGGGTGACTCCATCAAGCCACGTCACATCTCCTTTGTTATCAAAATAAATACTCAGGAGTGGAGCTGGAGCTTCAGCCCCATGGGGACAGACTGGTGTGGAGTCCAGCACGATGCCAGGCTCCAGCAGCAGAGCAGAGGGAGGTGATTTTTGGAAGCTATCAGCTATTTCATGAGCAATTTCAGGCTGACATTGGGACCAAATGGCCATATTTAAAGAGAGTGAGCAGGGGGGAGGAGTTGAGAATCCTCTTGCCTTTGATACTGCAGGAGTTAGTGCCCAGCAGCACTGCCTGGATGGTGCTGGTCCAGCTCAGGGCTTGGCCATGGCTGCATCCAGCTCTTCCCACTGGTTTTGGAGGCTGTGGAGCAGTTGGAGAGCCCTGGAAGTGGACTTGGACACCACTTGGCCTTGGCAGCCACACGAGTCTCTCCCTTTCCTAAGCACAAACAAAATCAAGGGGAAATATCTATGTCAAAAGTTCACACGTTGAGTGACTGAGCAGGAATTCAGGGATGGGATGAAGATAAAAAGCCATAAAACTTCTGTTCCTCAACTACTACCACAGCATTTTATTTTTTTTCTTGTCAAGAATTAAAGTGCAGTAAAACTGCAGCATCCCAAATGGTTTGCCAGCAACATCCAGGATATCTCACGTGTCCATGGCTGGTCCTTCAGGCCACAACAGCATCTTCATCCCCCACAAGAGCAGTTCTATCAACACTGAAATATGGTGCCTGCAGTAATAGCCCACTTAAAATGTCTCATTATTGCAGTTTAACTGGTCATTAGCAGCTGGAAGAAGCTGATTTCTTATGGGTTATGGTTGAAATAATTACCTGATATTCTGAGCCATTAAAAACCAGTTAGTGAGTAGAGTGGGAGAAGGTGCTGATGTGGACACAGCACTGGTTGGGGGGGGTTCCTCAGTAGGAAGCTAGGGTCAGGTTTGTTGCCTGTGGGATCTAAAGCAATTTAAGAGTGAGGTAAGTTAGGGAAATTGTTAAAAAATTAATCAGATAAAAATAGCCAACAGTCTGCTTCTAAAAAGTTCATTTCATGGGGTTTTGCTCTGGATGTGCTGAGTTGCCTTTTTTTTTTTCCTTTCTTAATGGAGCTGGTTAGAGGGTTTGGGATTTCCATGGTGCTCCAGGAGTGTTGGCTGCTTCTGAGATGCCACCTCCACTCATAAATGAGTGGCATATCAGCTTGAAAATGGAATATTAGCTTAAAATGTGGTAACAGTGTGGAGTGGTTTAATATAGATGAAGATCTCCATCAGGAGAAGTCCATTGACAGCCCTTCAGCATCCCACTGAATGGCCCGGGGTGTGTGTGGCTCTTGGAAGAACCATTGGGAGCTCATGGTAGGTAGCTCATTGGAAGCTCATGGTAGGTAGCTCATTGGAAGCTCATGGTAGGTGAAAGATGAGCAGAGAATATCAAAGCAGATCAGGTGGGAAGGTGCTCACTAGTACCTGGTGAACCCAGAGTTTCTTCTGCTTGGGTTTATGGTGTCCAGCTCATCGGTGTCGCTCCATGAGTACCTCTTGTGGAGCATCCATCACTTCATGGTTGGTGCTGTGGCTCAGTTGGGTGTCATTGGGTTTGTAGTGAGCACTTGTGGTCCTGTTGTGTTGATAAGTGTCCCCTCCAGTGGTGGTGGCCATAAGCCCTGTCCTTCTCCCTGCAGTGCTCCATGCCCGCCTGCGTCACCGCGTTCCACGTCACCTGCGCCTTCGACCACAACCTGGACATGAGGACTATCCTAGCGGACAACGACGAGGTGAAGTTCAAGTCCTTCTGCCTTGAGCACAGCACTGGTGCCACCAAACTGCCCGAGGAGGCACGGACAGAGCCTGACCAAGCCCAGCTGGACTTGGAGAAGGTCACGCTGCGGAAGCAGAAGCTCCAGCAGTTGGAGGAGGACTTCTATGAACTGGTGAAGCCTTCCGAGGTGGCGGAGAACCTCGACCTGAGCGAGTCCCTGGTGGATTTTGTCTATCAGTACTGGAAGCTGAAGAGGAAAGCAAATTCCAACAAGCCACTGCTGACACCAAAAACTGATGAAGTGGACAATTTGGCCCAGCAAGAGCAGGACGTTCTCTACCGACGCTTAAAGCTCTTCATGCACCTCAGGCAAGACCTGGAGAGGGTGAGTACAGCTTTTCCTTCAGTGGTTGTCCCCATGGGCTCCACCAGGGCTGCTTTAACCTCTGCTGGTGCCTAGAGAGAGCACAAGCCCTTCAAGACTGGTAGGGGTTGGAAGGGACCTCTGGAGATGATCTGGTCACCCAGAGCAGGGGCCCAGGATCATGTTCAGGTGGGTTTGGAATCTCTCCAGAGCAGGAGACTCCACAACCTCTCTGGGCAGCCTGGGCCAGGCTCCAACACCCTCACAGCAGAGAATTTTCTCCTCCTGGTCAGGTGGAACCTCCTGGGTTCCAGTTGGTGCCTGGTGCCCCTTGTCCTGTCCCTGGGCACCACTGACAAGAGTCTGGCCCCTTCCTCTTGCCCCCACCCTTTAGCTCTTGCTCAGCATTGATCAGATCCCCTCTGAGGCTTCTCTTGTGCAGCTCAGCAGCCCCAGGGCTCTCAGCCTTTGCTGGGCACAGAGATGCTCCAGTCCCACCAGCATCTCTGTAGCTTCCACTGGCCTCTCTCCTTGCTCCCCCCAACTCGGGTCAGCTCCAACAGTTGAGTCTCTTCATCTGGAGCATTATTCAGAAGAAAAGGGTGCTCAGCACGTGTGTGATCACTGCTGCAACCCTGACACTGCTGAGATGAGTTAGGGAAGATCTCAGCTGGGGGTTCAAAAGAGCAAATGTCTGTGGGGTGAGGCTTTGGTGGGGTGGTTGGGTGGGAGGCAGGTGATGCTGAGAGCCTCAAACCCCGAGATGATCCCGTGCTGCCCCTCAGCTGCATTCCAGCAGCTAGGCAGGGCAACACTTGATTATTTACTCCCATGAAACATCACAGATGGGTGAGTGGCAGGAGCCAGCAGCAGGATGGGACATTCCCTGTCCTGCTGCAGCCAGAAATGGGTCAGCTCTTTGGGGAGCTGCTGGAGGATGCAGAGCCCGAGGATGCAGCTGGAGATGCAGGTACCCACAGCTCCCTGCAGTGCTGGGTGTCCTCACAGAGGGGAGGGAGCAGCAAAGGTGGAGATGATGCTGTCCCTGCAGTGATGTTGTCCCTGTGCATCCCTGAATCCTCCTTCCCAGCCACTGTGTGTTCTCCATCATAATTTAACCCATGAGGAGAAGGGTGGTGAGGGTGAGGGAGGTGTTGATGCCCAGGCAGGGTCTCAGGCATGGACCAGCCCACCCTGCTCCCTCACTGCACTGCCCCATGTGGGTCTCAGAGCCTTCTCCTGTGTGAAAGCAACAGGATTTCAAGCTCTTGATCCCTTTGCTATGGCCCTATCAACCTTCATCTCCTCTCACATCATTGCCACCCCCCTGCCAGGCTGTCCCTCCTCTCCTCCTGCCTTTGCTGCATCATGTTTCCATCTCTGGGCTGGTGCCATCAGCACCAAGCTGTAGGCAACAGGCTGCAGCTGCTGGATCCAAGGGCAACAAGTTCAACTCTCTTTTTTTCCCTCATCTGCTTCTCTATATTGTAAATCTAAACCAGGTTGTTCCACCTCCCTCTGCTTCTACTTGCTCCCAGCTTGACTTCCACTGTGAGCACTGGGTACAGCCCTTGACTCCAGGAGCTGCTGAAGCCAGAGATGCTGCCCAGCAGCTTCTCCTGGATTTCTTGGTGTCAAAACCCCACATTTTACCATATTTCTCATTGCCTCCAGGCTTTATGGGGTGTTCAGCCTCTGCTTAGCAACTCCCTGCCAGGTCTCACTGCCTGCAAGAGCTGTTTGTTTGCTCTCCCAAAGAAGAGGAACAATAAACAGTGCCTGGACCAAAGTCCAGTGCTCAGATGGGTGATAAGGGTTTAAATCCCAGCTCTGCCACCAGCACACCCAGATCTGGTCCTGTCTCTCAGTGCCACTCACAGTCACCACGTTTCACTTGCAAATACTGAAGCATCCCATCAAACAGGGGTTGGAGAGTCATAGAATGGGTTGGAGAATCATAGAATCATTAAATGCCAGGTTGGAAGGGACCTCAAGGATCATCCAGTTCAACCTTTCAAGGTAGAAAAATACAGTTTGAATGAGATGTCTCAGGACCCTGTCTTAAAACTGATGGGAGGGAATCCCCCACTTCCCTTGGGAGACTCTTCCAGTGTTTAATTGTTCTCATTGTAAAGGAGAGAGGGGAGACTTTCAGAGGGTGTCCATGGGGCATCATGCTGCTTATTTTAGTCTTTTCAGGAATTAATCTGTCAGAAATGGTTGTGGTTTGGGGGCTGCTGGTGGTACCTGGGTCAGATGATGTGGGGGCAGCCAAGGTGATGGTGTTTCCTTCTGCCATCTCCTCACCACTGTCATTTCTGCCCTTCACAGTGTCAGCAAATCAAAGCTGCTCCCTGGGAATCCTAATACAGGCTCCCTCCATTTTCTTTCTGAACTTCTTTGCCTCTTTTTTTTTAAGCTTTTCCCAAAGACTCCTTCTTTAATTCAGTTTAAACAAAAAACCCTTTAGTTTCCAGCAGTTCATACCAGCATCTAAGCTTGGCTTGGGTGGTGTTGAGCTGTGGAAGTGTCTGTAAATACCAGCAGTGTCTGAGCAGAGCAGGAGCAATGTTTTCTTGCAGGAATATCAAATCCTAGAGAGGAGATACCACCAAACACTTCTGAGATGCAGGTTGCCAGAGGCACTTGTTTTCCTCATAAAGAAATTGGAGTTTGATGTTTTCTCCAATCCAGAGCAAAAAAAAAAAAGAATGGAGTAAAATACACAGCATAAAGCTGCTGCTTTCTATTTAGAGCTGGGGGAATCATCAGAAAAAAGGGCATTTTTTTCTCCTTTATTCCAAATTGTCCTTGGGTAGGACCAAGGGGGGGTGGTCGTGGTTGTCCTGCTGCCTTCACAGACATCAGGTAAGTGTGGTGCAAGGTCCCAACCCTGTAGGGACAATCCCCCAAGCCTAGACATACCCCAGCCTTCCTCTGCAGAGGATGAGGAGGGGGAGGAATTGAAGACATCAGGGTCACACGTGAGCATGGACAGACCCACACCTGTGCCTACATTGAGGCCACCCCCTCCTCACCTCATTCCAGGCAGTTTTGCTCTGTCACAGCATCAGGAAGCTGAATAAATGCTGTCAGATCCTGTTAGCAGCCATTGGCACTTGCTGCTCCGTGCCATGGAGACAGAGCCCTGCTCTCCAGCCACCCTCACGTGGGGCTGGCAAGAAGCCTGGCTCTGGAAGTCCTCAGGAGGCAGGTGCCAGCAGGTACCACAGGGTAGCTCTGTCCTCTGGGGCTGCTGGGGGTGTTTATCACACAACAGTAGGGGTTAGAATCAGAGAATCAATCATTTAGGTTGGAAAAGGCCTCTAGGATCATCAGGTCCAACCTTCATCCCACAGAAAAGACCTCTAGGATCATCAGGTCCAACCTTCATCCCACAGAAAAGACCTCTAGGATCATCAGGTCCAACCTTCATCCCACAGAAAAGACCTCTAGGATCATCAGGTCCAACCTTCATCCCAGCATCTCCCTGACCCCCAGACCATGTCCCAAAGCTCCACATCTACTAATTTTTTGAACCCCTCCAGGGATGGTGACTCCAGCACCTCCCTGGGCAGCCTGGTCCAATTCCTGACCACTCTTTCAGTAAAGAATTTCTTCCTGATGTCCAATCTAAACCTCTCCTGGTGCAACTTGAGGCCTCTCGTCCTGGAAGGGACCTCTGGAGATCATCTAGAGCAGGTTCCCCAAGGGCAGGTTCCCCAGGAACGTGTCCACACAAGCATCCATCTCATGCTTTGCTCTTTGCCTTTAGGGCTTCCCTCTGGGCCAGTAAAATTTCTTGGAACTGGGACAAAATGCCCCAGTGGTTTGCAGGTGGAGGACATGTGAGTAACCATCTAGAGGGGACACATTTGGGGCAGGGGGCTGGTGACCTGGGCCAGCATCACCTGGATGTTTTGCTGTATCTTCTGTGCTCTGTCCTGGCATTTGCTTTAGGGCAGCAGGCAGGTTTTTTACAGCTCTGAGGTTCAGCCCATCACTAACCTTGTGCCTGCAGCTCTGTCCCAGCTGTGCCCCTTCCCTGCACTGGGAAGGTCTCTCCCTCCTTGCAGAAGGAGCAATTTGGGGATGAGAACTTGGTGTGTTGACCCAGGGCACGAGGTACCTCCTGGAATTTGTGCAGTTTTCAGTGTCAGGTGTGAACAGGGTGATGCTGGGTGGGCTGCTCAGGTGCTTGGGGCTCTTTGCACACCAGCATCTTCCCATCTGAGAATTTCCCAACTCCTTTAGAGGCATTAACCTCTTCATTAGGTCTCTGAGCAGTTTGCAGGAGATGGAACAACCTGTGTGTCCACACCATGGCAGGACCTGGCTAAGATCACACCATCAGTCACCTTCTCCTGGCTCTGTCCCCGTGCTGTGGGTCCCTGTGTCAGCAGCAGAGTTAAAGGTTGTGCTGCAACAAGTTCTCAGAGTTAATCCTGGCTCACGGGAGCAGATCAACAGCTTCCATTTGACCCCCTGTGTGTTATTAGGGCTGAGTTTGTGCCCTCAAAAGTGCTGGTGCCAAAGGGCAAAATCCTGCCTGGGCATTCACAGAGATTAAAGATGATTTTGCTTATTATTGGTGTTCAGAAGACAGGAGAGAAAGACTCCTCTGCATGGAGCATCCAGTCCTGAGTGACACAGCTTGAGGGGACCCACCTGGACTCTGCCTGAACCAGCCACTGTTTGTTGTGTTTCTGCAGGTTAGAAATCTCTGTTACATGGTGACGAGGCGGGAGAAGATGAAACACACCATCTGTAAACTCCAGGAGCAGATCTTCCACCTCCAGATGAAGCTCATTGAGAAGGATCTTTACCCAGGTCAGTACCTCCTACCAGAGCTGCTTCTCACAGATGTTGTCCCTGCCACCCTCTGAAGCCAAAGCCTCAGGTCCCTCACCCCAGTGAAACCAGAGCTGCCCCCTCCCCTGCAGTGTTAATTAAGCTCAGTTCATATATTGACCCTTCACCCATCTCCAGTTTTGGTCAGAAAGACACAACCAAGCCCTACCTTGGGTGGCCAGAGCTTTGGAGCTCCTTGTTTTCACAGACCCCTCCGATCCTCCTCTCCCTGCTCAGAAGGACCCAGGGTTGGGTTAGGTGGTGATGCCAAGGGAGTGTTTTGGCAGCTCTTGAGGAGATGGAGCTGTCTGGGAGGAGACAGCAAATCCTGGGCATGGGGCTGGTGATGCTGGGGCTGATCCACAGCAGCTGGTTCCCTGGCATGGGGCATCAACCCTTGCTTTGGACTCTTTGCTCAGAACCTTTGGCTCTGTCAAGAGTTGAGGGTTAAGCTGCTGTTGCTCCTAGAGACCAGCTCTGGTCAGCTGCTCCACCAACCTCTCAGTGGAGAACATCCCACTCCTGCCTGCAAAGCCTCGGGCAGTTTTTATTAAGGAGCTGAAATAAAGTTGGTTTCCTTCTGTCCTACTTTTTTTTTTTTTTCCTTCTGCTTGATCCTGCAGCTCCTGCTCCCTCCCCCTCTCCCTTCAGTGGCAGGACAGCCCAAACCCATGGCTGCAGGAGAGTTTTTCCAGCAGCAGCAGCAGCAGCATCTGGTTCTTTGGCAGACTCCTCCGACAGCCGTTGTGTTTGTGGCTTTGGAGTTGGGTTTGAAGCCATCACATGCTTGGGGTTTCTTCAGGAACTGTCTGGCCTGAGCTTTTCCTGGACAAAAGTTTCCTTTGACTGAAGTTTTGGAGGCGGAGAAACGGGGATGTTGAGATGGTTGGGACTTGGAGCCTGGGCAGAGGTCTCTTGATGGCCAGAGGCAGGAGGCAAGGGTGGGGTGGGGTGGTCAGGACCCCAGGGTGTGCTCTGGGGAGATGTGGGTCCTGTACCTCTCAGTCCCTGTCCTCACTGAGCCAGTGATATGGGTCAGCAGCCCCAAAAAGGTCCCAGCTCTTCCCACCAACCCAGGACCCCACGTTGCACATCCCAAGAGCCATTCCTTGGCACCTGGGGAGGTTTGTGCTGGGGGGTGGTCCCAGCAGTGATGCTGCTGGTTGGGGTGATGAGGAGGAAGGTCCAGCTTGGGAGTAATGGGCAGAGAAGAGACACAAGCAACAAACTCAGATCCTGGAGGCAGAAGCCATGAGCTGTTCCATCTGTGGGTTTTGTGGGGATCACAGGGGACCTCCTGATTAACCCAGTTTAGCTCTCAGGAGGAGACAGGCACAGGGTAGTTTGCCATGAAGGCTTTTTGAGCTCACCTCCCTTGCAAATGGGGTGTTAGATGGTTGGAAGTGCCCTCAGGGACCTGCATTCCCCAAAAATGCCTTGGGAGGGGTCCAACCTCTCTCTGATGCAGCTTGGGGTGGGAGTTGGCAGCTCCTCCCGGGGAGGAGAGGATCCAAGACCCTTCCTGGTGAGGTTCAGATGCCCACCAGTGGCTCAGGGCTGCCAGTTGCCCTTCCTGAAAGTGTCACCATGATGTTTATTCTGCCCAGAGGTGAATGATCAGAGACAAACCATGTGAGAGGGTGACCCAGGCAGCAACTGGTGATGTGTTTAGGCACAAATGTTCTGCTCTCCTGCTCCAGATGATTGGTTGGCAGTTGCTAATTAGTTTTCCCCTCTGAACTGCCCGAGCTGAGCTGCTCATCTCTCCTGATGGGCTGTTTGGTCGAGCCTGAGCAGGAGCTGCTGCCTCTGGGACCCAGCTCCTGGGAGTTGCTGCTGGTAGGAAGAGTCCTGGGACTCTAAGAGTCCTTAGGTCCATGCCAGGAGGACATTAAGGACCCAGATGCCTTTTGGCATTGGTGCCTAGGGTCTCCTGAGCTCAGGAGGAGTTCCCTTGCTAGGATGTGGTGTGAGCTGCCATCCCAGATGTGGGAAGAGAGGATGACCCAGTGAGCTGGGACACTCATAGTGCACAGCATTGGTAGGTACCTCCTCTCCCATGCATCAGGTGGTCCTCACCCTCATCTCCAGGTCCTGCCTGATGACAGGACCAAGCTCTGAGGCCATCACCAGCACGACATGGAGGGATGGTTGGTGTAAAGGGGATCAGAGAGGGGCTCAGCCTCCACCTACCAGCACTTAGCTTAGAACTAAAGATCCCCAACACCCAGCAGGACCCAAGCTGTGGGTAACTCATCATCACAAAGCACTCACTGGTTTGAAAGCGGGGGGAATGGCTCCTGTAGTGTCCCCTCCATGCAGCTCCTGACCAGGCTGCTCTTCATGCCTGGGGTTTGCTGGAGAAAACAAGAAATCTGCTTTATTTTGCCTGGATGGGGCCAGTTTCTAGCTGCTGTTACAGTAGCCATCGACCTCAGTCTGTTGGAGTTGTCCCAAAGGTGGCTTTGGCACCAAGGGTTTCTTGGAGCAGCTCCCACCTAAAACCCAAACCTGGAGGGGGTTTCTTCTCCCTGCTGACAAATGCTCATTTAAGCAGGAGGTTTTTAATAAAATGAGTGAGGGCTGCTGGGGTAAAATGAACCCACCTCTCCCCTGGATTCTCCTTGCACGGGGTGGAAAGTAAACACTTGGCTGGCTTTGAAACCCAGCTGCTGTTTTGACAGGTTCCTCCTCAAAAAGTGCTGCTCAGGTTTCTCTTCAGCCCCATTGTGCTGTCTAAACAAAGTTAAGGGGTTTATTTTGTAAGCAGAGTGAAGAATGTCTCTGCCTTTCTCTGGTTATTTGGCAGGAATGGAGAAAACCCCAATTTTCTTTTGCTTTTCTTCCTCTCAGCGAGTCCTTTGGTGAGGGGGGGTCCTGCCTTGGCAGCCCCAGGGCTGTAAATCCTCTGTTAATGCAGAATTGGGGAGATGCAATGAGAATTCCCTCCCCTTTTCCCCTGCCAGAGCAAGGGGAGAGCAGGGGTTATCCCTCCTGACCCTCTCTGCTGAAGCTGTTGGTGGGTTTGCTGCTGGTCCACACCAAAAACCCCAATTAATTTCTTAAAATCCTTGCTCTGATGATGGCTACAAGGCCAAACTATGGTCCAGGCTCTCAAAAACTGCCTGTTTTGCCTGAACTTCCATCAGCCACCCACATTTGGGTTTAAGGGCAAAATCCTCCCCCCTCTCTGAAAATTTGGAGAAGTTTTAGCCTGGACTTCTGTGGGAGGGTGATGTAACAGAGTCAGGAAAAACTGTTGGGGTATTTTGCTTGGGAATAGGATCAGAGAATGTTTTAGGTGGAAGGGACCTCTCGAGGTCATCTGGTCCAACCTCCCTACACCAGCAGGGACATCTCTACCTAGGGCAGGCTGCTCAGAGCCCCAGCAAGCCTGACCTTGAAGGACTCCAGGGATGGAGCCTCCACATCCATACAAGTCATACTCTTATGAGGCATCTCTCCTGTTTACCTAAGAGGAATAAATCCAGTAGAAATTCAAAGCCTTTTAGGAAATACTGATTTTTAGCTGGATGTCTGTATGGCCAAGAGGTAGATGGTTGGGTTTCCATGGGCAGTGCTGCTCAGCTTCCCTCCTCCATCACTTATGCTTAAGTTTTATAGCTCTGGGGCTTTCCCAGTTGAAGTGTGAGCAGTTGCTGTTGTGCAAAGTCAAATCACATCAAACTCTGCTCTAAAATGCTGCCAGTACCATGGCTGTCAAACTGCCTCTGCAGCTGAATCCCTCCAGGAGATGCTCTTGGTGCTGATGGGTGACACATGGCTGGGTTTGGAGGTCCCCACGTCTTCTAGAAGGTGTCTGAGCAGGGTGTGGGGTAACTCCCTTCTGCTACTCCCATAGCTCCTCACCCCAAAGTTTAGGAGGGCACATTGGTGGCTGTAGGGTCTTCACCAAGCCCTCTGCTTTCAGTGGGATGGCTCCTGCAGCCACATTAAGCTGGTGCCCAAATCTACAGGATTCAGATTTTCTTTCCTTAGCCCACAGTTGGCCAAGAAGTGGCCACTGTCCTCCCTTTGGCTTGGAGGTGTTTGCAGGTCTTCTCCACCACGGGGGTGCCCCAGGGGAACTTGCTCCCTGCTGCCTCTTCTCACACGGAGTTTTCCTTTCTTTCTAAACAATGCCAGAACAAACTGGGAAGAAGACAAAGGGTAAGAAAAGTGACCCGAGAAGGAAAGGAAGAGATGGTAGAAAAAATAGCCCTGAGAAGAAAGAGAAAAGGAAAACAGTCAACGAAACTGTGTTGGGACAACTGGGTAAGTCTGATTTTATGGGGGCAGAGTTGACCTGTGCACTGGAGGCTTCTTGTTTTGGGGAGCAGGGTTAAGAGTCCCAACCCCTGATCCCTCCTGCACGTACACAGTGGCTGGGGAACCTTTTCCACCTCTCCCTTGTGGGCATCAGCCTGAGTTAGGGGAGAGACCGTGTTGGGGACATGGTCCCTGGTGGGACAAGGGGTGTCAGAGCCACCCTGTAGCCCCAGAGCTTGTGCTTGGGTTGGGAGAACATGCTCCAAACCCTGTGATGTGCTGCTGAAGAGTGATAAAATCACATTCCCAGTGATAAAATCAGACTTACCCACCCCACAGATTCCCCAGATCTTCCATGCTGTGCACCAGTGGTGGATACAGCACATGGGAGGTGCATTTTCATGGTGTAGACTGGGTGGGACTGGTCTCTTCAGTTTGCTCAGGGGGCAAGGAGATGCAGCCTGGATCTGTGGATGCTTCACCCACCTCCAGCTCTTCCCCATCAGCTACAACCTACCACTGCTTGGTAGAAAACCAACAAAAAAAGGCCTTTTTGACAAGATCTTTGACAACTTCATATGATTTTTACACAAAATTGGGTTTTTATTTAGTGAAGGTGACTTCTTTCAGGGTTGTCACCTCCTCCAGCATGTGGGGCAGGAGGTGATGAGGTCACGTGTGCTCATGGTTGCACAGGGGTTGCGCTGGTCCCGTGGGGCTCTCAAACAGTCTAGGGGTTCCTTAAGATCTTCCTGGGGGTACAGAGAGTTTCTGTGGGAGGTCTCAGGGTCTGGGCCACCCCACGTTGCTGTGCTTTGCCATTGCTCACACCAACTCTGCTGCTTCATCTCAAAGCTGTTGGGTTTTAGGCAGGAGCCTCTTTGAAAATGGGGTTTTTGTGCTCATCCTGTCCCTGTGAATGAAACTTTGGATTTTCTGGGGTAAATTCCATCAAATGATGGAGGGCTGGGGTGTCTCTGGGAAAAGCTGCGTTGCCTGGGAGACCACCTAAAGCTTCAGCAGGGTCTTGTGACCTCCTGGGTTTTGTTAAGGGCTTGAAGCATCACTTGGAGCTGCAGTCATGAGAAGGGCTGGGTCAAGACAAGCTTGGGAAGACCTTGAGTTGGGCACCTGGGTACCACACGATGCTCTAAGCTCTTCCCTGCTCCTGCTTCCCCATCAAACCTAATCTTTCCTCCATCCATAAATTAGGAGGTTTTTCAGCTTCTTCCATTCCGACCCATCATCTCTGCTCCTCTTCTTCAGTTTTCACACCTCTGAAGTATTTGGAGATGTTCTCAGACCTGCCTTTACACACGGATGTGCCACCAGTCCCACCACTCCCTGGCCATCCAGCTTGGGGGGTGTCCGGGGTTTTGGCAGCTCATGGTGGCCCAGCAGCAGATGCTCCTTGGGGAACCTGTCACAAGTTGTCCTCTGGCAGCTGTCACCCCATTTTTAAGCTTATACCTGGATTGCTTCTCTGCAACTTTTGCACGGGAATGTATGGCTGGGATGAGTTGGGGCTTTTCATCTTCGCTGCAGGAAGATGCTCCATTTAGATTTCGGGAGGTTGGTGGAGTGTTGGGTATGGGCGACCACTGGACCACCTGGGTTATAGTGCTGTGACCTCAGGGAACCCCAAATCCAGCATTAGTGCTGGAGCAAACCCTCTTCTGTGCCCTGATGTGCGTTATGGTTGACCTTTCATGTGTTCCTCCAAGGATGGGGAGTTCCAGTGAAGCTGGTGGTGGTGTCAAAGGGCAGCGTGGCTGTTCCTGGCTTCTGAGGCAACCTTTCTCTTGTTTCTTCCAGGCTTGTCGACGTCCTTCCCCATCGACGGGACCTTCTTCAACAGCTGGTTGGCACAGTCGGTGCAGATCACCGCCGAGAACATGGCGATGAGCGAGTGGTCCCTCAACAACGCCCACCACGAGGACAACACCCCGGGCCTCTCCGAGGAGCTCCTCCAGGACGAGGAGACCTTGCTGAGCTTCATGATGGACCACTCCCTCCGGTCCCCGTTCAAGCAGAGCGAGGCCACGAAGAAAGTGAAAAGCAGAACGAGGACGAACACTAAGAAAAAGCTGCCCAGGAGCAGCCCCAACCCCACGGGCGGGAGCCACCCGCAGAGCTCCGAGCCCTGGACTAACCACGCCAGTGACTTGTCGGATGATGCCTCCAAACCATCGGATTCCAGGCCCAGCAGATCGGAGAAGGGGGTGCCCAAACCTCCTGCCGACCGCAAAGGGACGGGCGAGGCCAAAAAGGCGCCTAGAAAGGGCTCTGCCCCCAAAACCGGCGAGTGTCACCCCCAGGCTGGGTCGAGGGGCTGCCTCAGCAAGGAGGAAGAAGAAGAAGAGGAGGAGGAGGAGGAGGAGGAGACGCCGCCGCCGCCGGAGCCCGTCCCCGCGGCCACAGTGCCTGACTCCGTAGGTAGCCCCAAAACCGCCGTGCGGTTCAAATCACCAAAGGAGAGCCGGGGGCCCCGGAGGGCGCCGCAGCCCCCCAAGGCCGAGGGGGCCGGCGGGGCCGCCCTGCGCCATTTTGAGGCGGAGACTGACGGGTACTTCTCCGACGCGGAGATGAGCGACTCGGACGGGGAGCCCCACGGCGGGAGGGCCCAGCGGGCCCAGCTGGAGGCGGCCGGCGAGGACATCGTCAGGATGAGCATCCTGGCCTCCTAAACCCCCCCTCCTCAAGGCCTCGAACCCACTGCCATGTCCAATTTCTGCCTGGTATCCCAGCGAGATGGGGGGTGGGGGGGGGGGGGGGGATTTTTACTGGGTGTATATAGTCGGGAATTCGGCACCGTTGTCTTTCCTCTTCTCTAGACGCCTGAGATCCAGCTGCAGCTTCACCCGACGTGATGGCCGGGACAATATGGTCCCTCCCTGGCTCCTTGGTGGGACCGATGCCAAGGGGGCTGGTACCCACCCTTCCCGCAGGGATGGGGGTTGAATTCATGGGCATTATTTCCCGAGGGCAGGGAAGGTGCGGGAGGGGTGAGACCCGCCGGTGTGTGCAAGGAAGCAGAAGAAGTGATACTAAAATAAATAATGACTTTAAAGCACAAAAAAAAATAAATAGCTCGCTGGAGGAAAGCGCTTGGGGTGGAGGAGAGCAATGGGACGTTTCTATTTTTAAGAAAAAAAACCAACAAAACCCCTCGGTTGTTATTTTTCCCCCCTCACTTTTCCATCAGGTCGGGGTCCGTCCAAGGGGCCAGGATGGAAAATTTCTCCCCATCCCTGCCCCATGGGTTGAGGTCACTAGGAAGAGTGATTTACTCAGGTGGAGAATGGCAGCGGGGCAGGCAGGAGGAGAAAAGCATCCTTGGAAAACACCGTGGGGAGTCGGGGTTGGGTTGAGCCAGGAGGCTGAGAGAAGGTTTTTCTACCCGGGGCTTCTCTCCGGTGGCTGCCGAGGTCCCACCAGGTCTGAAATCCCCTTTGCACAGCAAAATACTTGGCCCCAAGGCCATCACCGAGGGGAAATGGAAACGCTTTTGCCTTCACCATTTTGTTTTCCTCCTAAACGCTACAATGGAAATGAATTTATTCCTCCCCATCATTTTTTTTGGTTTGTTTTTTTATTATTATTATTATTATTCTTCCTTAAATCCTGGTTACAAGCTGTTGACTCGTGGGAGGGTGATTCACAGAAGCTGACATTATAAATATTACAATAATTTAATGCATAAAAACGTCCCCAATAAGCCTTAAATGTTGTTTAGAAGCCCATGTTACCTACAAGTCAGGCGAATTTCCATGTTTGCACTTAATTGCACCATTACTTCGGTTTTGGCTTCAAAGGTCACAGTTAAGTCGTTGCTACGTGTTTTATTGGAGTGACCCCAGTGTGAGCTCAGGGAACATTAAAAAAAAAAAAAACCACAAAAAAAAAAATCACAAAAAAAAGGAATTCACTGAAACTTTTGTTGTTGTTGTTTTTTAAGAATAAAAAAATGTTTAAAAAAAAAAAACTTTAAAAAAAAAAAAAAAACAAACACAAAAAAACCAAACAAACCAAACCTGGGACACTTCTGCAACCGGTTAAACCCATCACTAAACAAACCAACAAATCTTGCAAGTATCAAACCAATCAGTCAAAGTTGTGGATGCCAAAGAATATTTTGACAGTCAAGCAGCACAGCCAGAAACCACGACGAAAATACCTAAAAATTGGAAGTTATTTAGCAACCAAGGACTAAAGACACAACTCATACCACACTGCTGCGGCGTTAGGTTCCAAGCTTGCTCCCAGGGATGCTGCTGCTCCCAGTCTGCATCCTGCAGTTTTGATTTCCAGTGCTTTTTATTTTCTTTTTTTTTGCTCATTTCACTGTGAGCTTTCTTTGGAAACTCTGAGACTCCTTCGGTTGATGTTTTAGAGTCGGTCGTCCTGTTATCAGCCTTCCAAAGTCCTTCTTATCACTAAGATTGCAGCAGAGATAAGCCAAGCCCTGGCTAAGCCCGACACTAACCCGGCCAGGGCTGCCCATGCCTGGGGAGGAGTCTTCCTCAGGTGGGAAAAATGGGATTAGCAGGGAAAAAAAAAAAACCACAAAAAACTCAACCAAACGAGAACCACCTTTGTTATAAATTAGCATAATCCGTTGAGGTTGGAAATGAAAAACAATCTGCTCATTAATTAAGGCTCAGTGTGTTCAGATGATGTTAAATACAGTAAATAGGACTTAGTTTATCTTATCAGGCTTGCTAGCTTTAGCTACAGTATCCTAGTATAAGAGTCATACCAATAATCAATATGCTGCCTTTTAATGAATCTTGCTTCCGTGTGCTTCACTCAATTATGGTTAAAAAAGAGAAAAAAAAAAAAAAAAAAAAATAAAAAAAAAAAAAAAAAAAAAATTAAAAAAAAAAGCAATCCACAAATCTCACTGTACACAGCTCCATCCATCAGCTTCTGCACTACTTGTCTTCTCAGTACAGGAACGCAACAAGGGGGGGGCTTTAAAGAACAACCAACCCAGCAGCAGGCAATAAACTGGGTGGAAACACTCCCCAAAAATGTATTGAGGTGGGGAAGGTTTGAAGGGGGCTGGTGGGACGTGTCAAACCCAGGGTGGGGGGGATGGAGAGGAGAAAAGGGACAGTGGGGTGACCACGGACATCCCTGCCCGGTGCATCCTCGGCCTTCAGGAGGGCAAAATGCACAAGGAGAGTATTTTTGATGTTACTGTAAATGTATTTTGAGATGAATAGAAAGAAAAAAAATTAAATGGTCTATTTTAGTAGAGAAATGTTGTCTTTTAAGATGTATTAACTGCAGGAATTGACATTTGCACTGTCAGAGCCCCCGTTTCCTTGGAGGAGCAGCAGCCGTTGAGAGGAGGATGCGAGAGCAGCGTGGAGCAGAGCCCCCAACAGCAGCCCCAGCCCCACTCCCTCCGAGTCCACGCTCCCATTTCCCCCCTTTTATTTTAATATCTTCTTTTCTTGCCCCTGTTCTGCGGGGTTTGATGCCTGCTGTCCCCCAGAGCTCACCTCCCAGGGATGCAGGAGCAGCTGCCCCCCCCCCAGGAAGATGCTTCTCCAGGGCAGGGCCTGAGGTTTGGTTGTTCTTTAAGGAGATTTTTTTCCTCCCTCCCTCCAAAAGTTTGCACCATTCCACATCCAAAACAAACCCACTTCACATCAGTTACAGGAAACGATATGAATGTCACAGGAGGAGGAAACCCTCCTGTTTTCTTTGTTTCAAAGAACGTGATGTGCCATTTGTTAATATAAAAAGAGAACTATTGAAAATATATTGAAAAGAGCGATTTTAAATTATTTTTGGCTTATGTTGCAATATTTATTTTCTTGTATTAGAAATTCCTTTGTAGAGAAAAAGAAAAAAAATTGTATTTTTCATTAATGCAAAAACCTATTTCTCCTTTTTGTACATTTTCCATGTTAGTTAATCCTTAAAGCAATATAATGTTATCAACCTCGTTCTGTGTGAGACTGTATTATGCATGCTATTTGTGTTGCCTTGGAATAGCTCTGTCTGCCATTATTTCCATCCTGTTTAGATACAGTGTATGCTTTAAATACACATTGGGACCATGGCCCATTGCTTATGGAAAAAAAAAAACAACCCCCAACCACCCAACCCCTTTGCATTCCTCAATGTGTTGGCAAATGCAGTCAATAAAGCAGTGTTTTCTGTGTACCCCCCGTGTCGGTCTAAGTGGGCACAAGGACCTGGGGACCAGAGGTTGGAGCATCCCAAGGGATGCAGCTCTGCGTGGGGATGAGGAGTGAAGAGTGAATTTCCAACTTTCCATTGCCTGGATGTTTAAATTTCCACTATGAGCCCTTTGGGGAGTGTGGCTGGAGATGTTTGTCCCAGCTGGAGGGGATAAAGGGTGCTCACCAATCCCCCGGTGTCTTCAAGCTGCTGTAATTCAAGGTAACCACCTTTCTCGGGGAGGTTTAAGTCTTGTTTTGCAGACTTGGAGCAAAACACTGTGAGCTGGGAGGTTCTAGGGTCGTAGAGTATTAAGTTGGAAGGGGCAGGGAGGTGGATTTGGGAAAGTTCTTAAGGGAAGTTTTTCATTGAGGAAATGTCAAGCTCGGGGATTGTTCTTGTTTGAAGAGTCAGGCTGGACTTGGGGGAGGCTGAAGAGCAAGATCGAGTTCTTCTTAATATCAAGAGGAAGAGATCTTCTAATGTCAAGGCTGAAGAGCAAGGTCGTGTTCTCCTTAATATCAAGAGGAAGAGATCTTATATCTCCTTAATATCCAGAGGAAGAGAGCTTATATCTCCTTAATATCCAGAGGAAGAGATCTTACATCTCCTTAATATCAAGAGGAAGAGATCTTATATCTCCTTAATATCAAGAGGAAGAGATCTTGTATCTCCTTAATATCAAGGCTGAAGAGCAAGGTGGTCTTCTCCTTAATACCCAGAGGAAGAGATCTTATATCTCCTTAATATCAGGGCTGAAGAGCAAGGTGGTCTTCTCCTTAATATCCAAAGGAAGAGATCTTATATCTCCTTAATATCAGGGCTGAAGAGCAAGGTTGTGTTCTCCTTAATATCCAGAGGAAGAGATCTTATATCTCCCTAATATCAAGGCTGAAGAGCAAGGTTGTGTTCTCCTTAATATCAAGAGGACGAGATCTTATATCTCAATATCAAGGATGAAGAGCAAGGTCGTGTTCTCCTTAATATCCAGAAGATGAGATCTTGTATCTCCTTAATATCAAGGCTGAAGAGCAAGGTCATCTTCTCCTCCTTAACTTCAAGGCCTGCCTGGCTGGGGCTGTGAGCAACTGATGTAGTGGGAGGTGTCCCTGCCATGGCAGGGGGGTTGGAACTCGATGATCTTTGAGGTCTCTTCCAACCCAAACCATTCTAGGCTTCTATGACCTTCTCGTGGCGAGCGTGGCGAGCACTTTGTCAGGAAGGAATGGTTGCCCAGGGGCTCTTTCTTCTCCCCTTTTTGGCATTTCCTGGCAGGTTTTTTTTCCCTGTAAAATTGACCAAGTGCCCAAGCAGCTGAAGGAAAATGAGATCTTTAATAGACATATTTGTTTAATTTATTACCACAGGGATTAATCAGGGAAATCACAGTGCACGGTGGAGATCGTACTAAAACCATCAATCTCAGATGGGTCTTCTGGGGGGGTGGGAAGAAGAAAAGGAGGAAATTAAACTACCATGGTCTTATATTTTGTTCTTAAATGAAAAGGGACAGGATCAGTTCATTGCAAAGTGGATTTTATTCCTGGGTTGTGTCATTGCTTGAGTGATGAATTCAAGCTCCTGGCCAACCCATGGAGCCAAATTCCTGCCTCTGGCACCTGAGTTAGACCAGAGCTGGATGGGATCGTTTGGTGAAATATATTGTGGGAAATGGAACCCAAGTGCCTGGAAGTGAAGGAAGAAAAAGTTTTGAGCACCCAACAGAGCAAGGACAGCCAGACCTGGGGCTCCATCAGCAGCATCATATCATCCTCCTTCTACAGCCTGAGAAACACTAAATAAAGTTATAAAAAGCCAGTCTTATTAAATAGATATATTTATAGGCACTTTAGCACATGGGGTTTCCCTGTGTTGCTTGCTTGGGGGCTGCCTGTGGTACCCTCGTTGCAGGTGGTGCTGGAAGCTCAATCAGGAGCCAGCAGGCAAAGAATCATTTGAGCTTAATTGCAAAATAAATGTTGGGCTCTCCCCTGTATGTTTTGCATGAGAATTGCAAGTGCCACCATCAATCCTAATGGGACAAACACGCCCCAGCGCCAGTAAATCAGCAGCAAGGGATGTGAAAATGAATTAATTTCCCTTCAGCTGCTCCTGAAAGGTCTCGTTTTATTGTGCTTGATTAAGTGCTGGTGGTGTCACATCATTTCCCCCAGCCCTTAGAAAGGCTGGTGCAGAAATGCCTCTTTAGGATTGATTCTTCCAAGGTTCCTACATTTTGTGTGCCAAAAATAGTTCCTTGAGTCTTGGATTTCCATGTAGGGCTGTGGAACGACGTGTCTGCTGCCATTGCAACAGAGGAGGAGGGAAAAAACAACCTCTAAAATAAAAAATAAATAAACAAACCTCTGACTAACCCACAGAACAAGGGAAAAATCCTTCTCCAGCCAAGGCTGACCCTGCCTGACCCCACAAGAGCTGCCTTGATGTCTTGCCCATCCCAAACTCCTCCTGACAAACTCATTCCCTGTCCATGAGTTTCAAGCAGACTCGTGTGTGTGATGTGGAGGGTTCAACCTTTTCTGGGGGAGAAGGAGTGAGGAGATGGGGATGGTTGTGCTTGTGGGCAGCTCCTTCTGCTCCTGATGGACCCATCGGTTGGAGCTCATCCATGGAGTGGGGGTGAGGAGGTGCTTGGCCCCCGGGCAAGTGGTTTTGGGGGAACAGGGGTTTTTCTGTATCCATTTCTCATCCCTGAGAGGGTGTTTAGAATAGTTTGGGTGACCTTTGAAGGTCAGGGACATCTGCAACTATCTCAGGTTGCTCAGAGCCCCGGCCAACCTCCCCTGCAATGGTTCCAGGGATGGGGCAGCCACCACCTCTCTGGGCAACCTGGGACAGGCTCTCACCACCCTCAGCATCAATAATTTCTTCCTTCTCTCTACTCTAAATCCCCCTCTTTTAGCTTAAACCCATCACCCCTTGTCCTGCCCCAACAGACCCTGCTCAAAAGTCTGTCCCCATCTTTCTGCCATTGGCTTCTGGGCTGTCAAGCTCATGTTGCCACCTCATCCCCATGATCCTGCACTGGGGTAGAAGTCATGCAAACAGCCGCCAATTTATAGGGGAATTAGTTTCCCAAAGTAATGGGGACATTTCCCAGAGTGGTGGGATGTTTCCCACAGTGGTGGGATGACATTTCCCAGCCAGACCCACTCTGCTGAGTATCAGACGAGGTTTTTTTTTACCTGGGAGTAGCTGCTGCACATTCAGATGTAATAAAGATTAAAATAATTAACTGCCTGTGCTTATATTTGAAGTGGTTCTTTAGAAAGCTGACACTGAACACGGGGAGAACACGCAGAGGTTAAAATGCTGCTGGTATGGCTCGGTCATCAGTGGTCCTGCAATGAGCTGGAAAGGCTCTGATCGATGAAATAGAGTTTAAAAAGCAAAATAACACCTCTGCAGCCATAACTCCTGGGAAGATGGGTCTCAGGAGGGAGATGCTGTGTTTGTTTGGGATGCTGCTACCATCAGAGAGGGTCTGGACCAGTCACGTGCTCTGCCTCCATCCGAGCATCCCCCAGTACAGACCCGAGCATCCCCCAGTACAGGCTGAGGGGCTCAAGCAGCTCCAGGCCCCCTGCAAATGAGAGAATTCCCTGTGGAAAACAAGGTGCTGAAACCCCTTCCAAGAATGCCCAGCTAAAAATAGGTGTTTGTTGTGAGGGACACCACAAATAACACTCACTGAGCTGAGGGACCAGAGAGTGGGGGGGAAATCCCTGCCCTTAATAAGGAAGGAGGATCAATAAAACGTTTCTAAAGGAGGGAAATCAGCAACTTTTTCCAGCTTTTAACACTTCCCAGCACTTTAAAAGCCAAATTAAATCAGTTTTTCTATCTCAGGCCATTCCAAGTTTCCCAGGCTGAGAACCCCACAGGTACCACACATGGTGTTGGTCTTATTCTTGAGGATTTTATTGACTTTTACCCAATATTTAGACGCCCAGTGATTCTTTATTTGACCACATCACCTTTGTGTGATGGTTTCCCATGTAGCAGTTAGAATAGGGGGGAAAAAAGGTTGGCTCTGGGTGTTTTTATTGCTCTATCCCTCCCATTTGGGTCTCAGCAGGAAAGCTGGAGAAGAGCCCATCAAATGCAGAGCACAATATGTCAAACCAGGAGGAAACCCAGCAAAGTTTGTGGAAAAAATGTCCCTTTTGTAGCCCTGCTCTCAAGGTTGCATCAGGGTTTGGTGGTAGATAACAGGAGAGGGAAGGGGAACCTGCTCAGCTCTCATGGGGGCTTCCTCAGAACATCTTCAGAGAAGGCAAATCTTGGCTCAGGTGCCTCCAGAGCAAAATTAAATGTATTTTTGAAAGCTGCAAACTTCCCTGAGAAGATTGGGTGAATTTTTGGCTCCTAGAAAAACTAAAATAGAGTCTGGGCAAGATGCAAAAAATGTTTGTTCCTTCATTCTGGTGGGAAATAACGTGAATAAATAAATTGATTTTTTTTTCCTCTATTTCCTCTGGGGTTTTTTTTCAGTGCTGGTTTCTACCTCTGCTTTCCCTTCTGGGTGCAGAAGGAAGAGATCAATACACAATATTTCCCTCTGGGGTGGTTCATCACCACCAAAGAGCCCCAGGACCCTGCCCAAGTGAAGCTGGAGGAGCTCAGCACTGGTGCCTATTGTATTTATTGTAGTGTGGACTCTGGTTTTTCCCAAATTCCTGGCACCTGGGGATTGCTCATCTGCAGGAGGAACCCATGGACTGTGTAGGGTAAGAGCAGCTTTATTTCCTGAATAATGGGGAAAATAATTTCCTTTCTAATGGGGGGGATATAAGACACCATTTACCAGCTTATGATGCTGCTCTCTGGGTGATTTTTATGCCTTCATAAAATCTTTGGCATAGCTGAGGATCCCCATCTCCCCACAATTAAGTGGACACCACCTCCTGTGTGAGCAAACAGAATTATCTTGCTTTAATGAACCTCTTGCCAAGAGAGCCCAAGGGCAGCTCTGCCTGTTAACCAGAGGGAAATGCACTTGGACCCTCAAATAAATCACATTTTGGCTCATTTCCCACTGAGAGATGGGATGTAGGGGGCTGGCAGCAGTGGGGTCATCACGTGTCTACACACTCATTTTGTGTTCTTGGTTTCTGAATGGATCAACCAAAGGGATTTGGTGGAGATGAGGGAGCAGGGAAAGTTTTGCTGAGTGGGTCTGAAGGGCTGGGGTGAATAAACAAGGAATTAGCTCATTGCTGAACAGCAGGAAAGAACCAGGAGCCAGTTCCCAGCAGTGACTGAAGCATCTCCCAGACTCAGCCATTAAACCCACCTCAAAGGAGCTTTCACAGCTCCCTGGAGGTGTGTGGCAGGAGCAGAGGGTCTGGCTGACAAAACATCTCCAGCCTCTGCTTTTTGCCTCTTTCCTGGGACGTGCATCCCTGCCATGGGACATGATGTGGGGCTGTCCCTCATGAGGATGCTCCCTCCAGCTGGTAGGAGCAGAAACCCTGCACCAGGCAGCAGCTTCAGCTATGTTTTGCTCTGAGATTTTGACTCATCCCAACCTGAAAGTCAGAACGAAACTCACAGAGGGGGGTAGGACCTGAAACCCTGAAAGCTAGGGGGGGTTTGCACCCCTGCCCGGGCACAGAAGGCAGCAAGGAGGCTGCAAAGGGCTGGTGTTAACTCCTCATCTGGGACCTGGGACAGTCAGTCCCTTCTACTCCCCAGCCTGGCCTCCCATGGGTGCTGCAGCCCCTTGTAGGATGCTCTTCTCTGTGCTCCAAGAGGACCCACAGGTTCTACACCTCCACAGATGAATTTGGTTTCATCCTGTCCAATGTAAAGTGAAAGAAAAAGCCCAGAGTGAAACTGCCATGGCCAAGCCAGCCCTGGCTCTGCTCCTCCAATGAGTGGCCCAAAGTCCCCAGACTCCACGTTCCTTTGGGTGTCCTGCTCAGCTGAGCCCTGCCACAGCCTGGGGCAGCTCAGCAGCATGGGGAGATGTCTGGATGGACAATCATGACCTCAAATCAAGGCAGGGAATGTAACATCTCCTTATGAGCCTGTCCCTTCCCCAGGGTCACCATCTCCCCTCAACGTGGCTTCATCCCCTCAACCTGGGGAAGGGGAGGGAGGGGAAGGCATCACTTGGTGACATGAGGAGCATCATCTTCCCTCCGAAACCCATGAGTCACCTCCTGGAGAGGCAGCTGGTGTCAGCCCGAGCTGCAGGATCCCAGTGCTCTGCCCACACACCGCTGAGCAGAGCCAGCCAAGACGCTCGTTGGCTTCCCAGCAGCACCCAACCCCCTCCTTCCTTCCTTCCTTCCTTCCCCCACCACCACCTTCAACAGCCACCAGCTCTGCTCAGAAGGATGCTGCTTTGCAGAAGGCTTTTTTATTTTTTTATGTGGTTGATCTGGGCCAGCTGGCTTCAGAAAGAAAAAAAACCCCAGGGCTCATCTTCTGAGGTAGATGCAGCTCTTCAAGCAGGTTGTGTTGGGTCTGATGTGGTGGAGAAGGGCTTTGCTCCAAGAGAGCTTTCCTTGAGGAGCACTTTCCCAGCCCAGCAGTGGGGATAAGGATGGGGACGAGGAAAGGATGGGGACAGGGACCCCTGAGGCACACCAGGGTGCTCAGCATCACCACAGCCTGAGGACCACCAGCTTCCCCATGCTCTGTGCTTGCACTGCTCTCTGCTTAATGATGAAAACCTCATAGAATCATAGAATCGTCAGGGTTGGAAGGGACCTTAAAGCTCATCTTGTTCCAACCCCCCGCCATGGGCAGGGACACCTCCCACTACATCAGTTGCTCACAGCCCCATCCAGCCTGGCCTTCCAAATGTCCAGGGATGGGGCTTCCAGCACCTCTCTGGGCAACCTGGGCCAGTGTCTCCCCACCCTCCTGGGCAAGAACTTCTTCCTAACGCCTCATCTGAATCTACCCACATGAAGATGTTACCCCAATAATTCTACAACTTCCCAAGTCTCATCTGATGGCAAATTGACACTCCAGCCCCATGGGCAGGGATTGTGCTGGAGCCATCCCTGCTCCTCCAAACCACACTGGGTTGTCCCCACGCCTCTCTCCTGGTGGCTCAGCACCTGGCAAGCCTGTGGGTAGGAGCTGGGCTGGCAAAATAAAGCCATAAATAACTAAAAGCCTCAGAAAAAGCAACACTCAGCCTGCTGCAGGTAGGGTTTGCCTCAGCCCCCTCCAGCTCACCCATTCCCAGGATGAACTGGAGCAGGGATGTAGGGCTGTGCATGGAGGAGGAGCTTTCATGGCAGCAACTTGTGGGAATTGCTCTTTTCTACAGGAATATGAGGCCCCAGCAAGGTCAGGGGCAAAGGTCCTGATGAACATCCCCCTGGTGTCTACTCCAGCCTGGCCACAGCTGCTGGGCAGACATCCCAGCACCAGGGGAAGCATTTTTGGGAAGCAGAGTTCCCCTGGGCTGGTCAGGAGCTGCTGTGCATGTGGAGGGGCAGCTCTGACACAGCTCCAGCTTTATTGAGCACCACATGAAAAATCATCTCAGCAAACCACAGGGGAAGGGTGGGGAGACACCCAAATTTGTGGGCTCTTCTTAGCTACAAAAGCTGCTGTAGCTGCGTGGTGGTTACGTGTCCATGAGCTTTGTGCAGAGAAATAGCACAAATAAATATCATAGAATCACTGGATGGTTTGGGTGGGAAGGGACCTTTCAAGCTCATCTGGTCCAACCCCCCTGCACTGAGCAGGGACATGAACTATCTCAGGTTGCTCAGAGCCCAACCTCACCTGCAATGGTTCCAGGGATGGGGCATCAACCACCTCTCTGGGCAACCTGGGCCAGGCTCTCACCACCCTCAGCATCAAATATTATTCCTTCTATCTAGTCTAAATCTCCCTCTCAACCTGCTGCCCGATATAAAGCTGTAGAGACCGAGCAGAACCAAAGCAGTGGGAGGAAGAACATCCCAGTTTGGCCACCAGCAACTGGAACCCCCAGGAGCTCAGGGTCAGGCAGCACAGAAAGCACCTCAGGACCCTTTTTGGATGCAAGGTGTGGACAGTTTGAGCCAGAGGGAAGTGGCTGCTCCCAACCAGAGGCTGAACTTCTTCTGGAAGAGGCACTGAGCAGGCACAGATGGAGCTGGGAAGGAGACAGGAGCAGCCCAAGCCTGAGCAGAAGGGGTTTCTATTAAGTGCAAGGCTTAAACTGTAAATTTCCCCCAATAACCTGCACTACTTTTTATTGGCTTTCCTGGGGCAGATGTGAACCACAACGTGAGATGCCTTTAAAACCCAAACACAGCCCAACACCTGCCATGATGCTTCCTGAGCTGCTCCTCCTGAGAGACAATCAATCAACCAAGGCTGGATGGCATCAATAACCACTGAAAATAAAAGCTGTGGTGGATTAGAGCATCTCCTCCTGAAGGTACAGAAGCTTCTCAGGCATTATGGCATCCCACCAGTGCTGGCATCTGCATCCACCTAACATTAAAAGGGGTTTTAGCCTGTCCAGAGAAGGGCAACAAAGGTGGGGAAGGGTCTACAAGCCTGGTGAGGAGCAGCTGAGGGAGCTGGGGGGGTTGAGCCTGGAGCAAAGGAGGCTCAGGGGAGACCTTCTGGCTCTGCACAACTCCCTGCAAGGAGGTTGGAGCCAGGTGGGGTCAGGCTCTTCTCCTGAGGAACAAATGGTAGGACAAGAATAAACAGCCTCAAGTAGCACCAGGGGAGGTTTCGTTGGATATTAGAAACAATTTCTTCCCGAAAAGGGTTATTAAGCTCTGGACCAGGCTGCTCAGGAGTCCCCATCCCTGGAGGGGTTTCAAATCCATGGAGATGTGGTGCTGAGTGACAGGGGTTAGTGGTGCCCTAGCAGTGCTGGAGGAATGGTTGGACTTGATGATCTTAAAGGTCTTTTCCTACCTTACACTCCTGGGGCAGGTGCTTATCCTGCACATGGGTCATCCTAGGAAGGGGTTTGGAGCTGGAATACACATCAGTGGTTTGCACAGAGCCTTTTTGCAGATATTTTTGCTTTTTCCTGGTATTCCTGAGCACTGGGAGCCCTCCTGCTGTGTGCTCAGGACCAGCGAGGGTGATGGAGGCTGAGGGTCTCCCCACCTTCCCTCCTTGGACCCCAGCAAGCCCAGCTCTGAGGAGCACTGTTCTCAGAGCCATCTGACCTGGAAATTATTCCTTGGGAATTTCCTGGAGTGGGGAAGTGGAAAAAGCCACCCAAACTTGAGCAGAACACCCCAGGAGCCCAACCTCCACCCTCCTTCTCTCCTCAGGGTGCCAGCACCCCCTCACTGGTGGTTTCTAACCAAAGGCCACCACAAACTCCACCGAGATCAGCAGCTCCTTTCATGTCAGACACTAAACAGACATCAGATGATCACTTCAACCTCATTACACAATAATTAAGGCCTCCTATTCCTGCCATCTATCTGCAACTGTCAAGGGCAGGCTGAGGGGAGCTGCTGCTCCTCTGGAGGAGCTGCCACTCATCTCTGCCAGCTCCTGAGAGGTGTCAAAAGAGGGGTAATTTTGCCTGCACTGGCAGCTAATGGCTGTAAACAAGGGATCCTGCTTCACTTCAGAGCTCTGCCAAGAGCCATGAGGATGGGGAGGTCCCAGAAATATGGGATAACACCCCAAAGCAGCAAATCCCAGCATGGGGTCCTCATGACCCAGTGGTAGCACCAGCAAGGTACCCCCTTCAAGTGAAATCACCTCCTCAAGCTCTGTAAAACATGTGTGTTTAAGCATGTTATTAGGAATAAATATAGGAATAAATATAGGAATAAATATAGGAATAAATATAGGAATAAATATAGGAATAAATATAGGAATAAATATAGGAATAAATATAGGAATAAATACAAATTGGCACCAGCAGCTGGACATCACCATGGGGAGAAGAGAGAAAGCCCCAGATGCAGGCAGATAGAAAATGGAAAAGCAAATTTGAGCAAAGCAACTTAAATCTGACACAAACATCACTCTTTGAACCCACCTACTCTTGCAAGGGAAATCTCTTCACCACTTTAATTCTCCTGGATAACTTTTTAAAATAAGCCATTGTTATTTGAGGATGTGCTGGCCCCAAGTAGCTGCTCATCTGCCCTTTCTCACTCCCCAATGTGACTTTCTGCAGTCCAGTGAAGAGCTGCAAAGGATGTTTGGGTCCTTGAGAAGAATTCACTCCTCTCACACCAGCTCCATCCACCAAAGTCCTGCAGAGCTCCCTGAGCTCCTCAACACCAGCACTGAGGAGAGGGGGAAGATTTTAAAACCTGCTGCCACCTATGGATGGAAAGAGGGGAGAGCAGGAAATTTAAATGAAGATTTGGACTGTGGATAAAAGCCACAGGTAGTGGGGAGATGCCAGAGCCCTGGGCAGGACCTGGGGTTGGCCCTTCTCAGACAAACCCAACGAGGTGCAGGACACTGAGGGATGGCACTGGGAAAGTTTTGATCCATCATGTGGTACAAGGAAGGAAATAAGATGGTTTTTTACCTCGCTGGGTTAATCTGATTATGGGGTTTTTATTGACAGACTAGAGCTTGTCTGCTCCTTAAAAAATCCTTTAGAACTTGTACAATATTTGCATCCAGATTGGAAAGGTAATTCCTACCATAAATAGAAGGGGATAGACTCTATGGAATCCCTAACATGGAGATTTGTGGGGGCACAGAGACTAGAGAGCAGCATATTCCAGCCTTGCTGGGTGGAACAGGGTTATCTGTAGTAGAGAAGAGATGTTATTCATATAGCATCATATCTAGCAGGGCTTCTAGTCCATGGCAGAGGCTGTTTGGTCCATGGCAGGGTGAGGGGAGAGGTCAGGGGGTATTTTTTGGAGCTCCAGCCTCATACAACCACGAATGGACCAAGAGAACTCCCACCCCAAGAGCATCCTTTGCTCAGCAGGACCAACCTTTTACCTCAAACTGGGCAAACAGAAGAGGATAAGGAGGATGATGCAGATAAATGACCACAGTCCAATATTATATGAGGCATATTTAATGCTAATTATGCTGTATTCAGTCTTTTTGGCTCTGATCATCTCCAAAGCTCACTGCAAGCAGGCACAGTCTAACCCCCTGTTCTACCACCACCACTGCCTTATTCTTTAGAAAAAAATAAAGATTTAATACTTAGAACCATAGAATCCTTACGGTTGGAAAGGACCTCCAGGATCATCCAGCCCAACCTTCAGCAGAGGGTTAAAGATGCCCCATGATTGTTCTGCAATCTCACCAAGCCTCTCGAAAAACCTGTTTTTTCTCTTCTCTTCTCCCCAAGTCATTTCTCATGAAGACACCATTGTTCTAAACCCTGACTCACCAAGGTTGCATCACCACTTCCCAAGCCCCTTGGGGGAAACACGGGCTGGGGAGCAGGCACAGGCAGCCAGCTTTTATTTACCAATAAATAGGCTCTTCATCACCCCCTTGACTCATGGGTAAGCCTCATGTTGTCCCTGCTTCCCAACCAGGAGTGGTTATTCCCTTTGCTGTTGCAATCCCCTTCCATGAAGGGAGTTCACATGGACCACGTCTTGCTGCCTGCTGCTGAAATCCAAACTCTTGCAAGGAGACACAAGTATCTAAATGATGCTTTTAGGTCCTTCAGGACATTAGGAAGAAGTTCTTTAATATGAGGGAGGTGGATCCCTGGGACAGGTTGCCCAGAGAGGTGGTGGAGGCCCCATCCCTGGAGTCCTTCAAGGTCAGGCTTGATGGGGCTCTGAACAACCTGCCCTAGGTAGAGATGTCCCTGCTGGTGTAGGGAGGTTGGTCCAGATGACCTTTGGAGGTCCCTTCCAACCCAAACCATGCTCTGATTCTATGATTGCACAAGGCACAGAGCACCCTTCACACCAACAGTCTTATCCAAGGCACAAGAACCCTCGAAAACCAGTGGGAAGAATAAAAAGAAATGTCCAAACCCATGACCATGATGATGATTTCTGGTAAGGAGCCCAGAAGTGGGTTGCACACCATGAGAAGCATCGACTGGGGCATAACCTCCTGGTTTTCTCTATATTAGCACGAAATCTTACATAATTGAGTTTTTCTTTCCTTCCTACTCTTCTACACCAACCCTTCCTTTGTTCACCTTCAGGAGACTAACAGAAAAACCCTTTGAAAGTCATCTCCAGCCAAAGTTGCCACAGCAATCATCAACCCTCCACTGCTGGCAGAGCTGTCCAGGCACCCAGCATGAGGCACAAATGTATTTTTATGGAGGAAGAGATAAATCTGGGGCTTGGGCTTTCCCTTGGCTCTTGAGCAGTAGTGACAGGCCAGCCTGGGCTCCTGCTTGTCCTCATCTAGCACAGCTTTCCACCACCAGGATGGATTCTACTCCTTCCACTTCATTCCCAGCACAAAAACCCCACAAACTTCTCCAAGGCTGGCACTGGGAGCAGATTAATCCCTAGGGAGATATGGAAATAGAGGATAAGTGGAGCAGGCAGGGGGTTACAACACATCCTCTAGGCTACATTACACAGGAGATGAGGGCACGTGGTTGAGGGTGATGTATGTGGATGGAGGGCCACCAGCTGTTGTTGAGAGGAGTGGCTGCTCAGGCTCTTGCTGCAATGAGACAGGGGTTTGGTTGCCTCTGGGACATCAGAAAACCAGGAATTAAGTCAATCCAGGTCCCACTGGGCTTTTTCCCCCTTCACTTTTGCTCTCCCTCCCTGCATGACTTTTCCCCCAGTGCCCAGCACAGGGTCTGGTTCCCTCCCAGCTGCCAGCACAGGCAGGTTGCTGCTGGTCCCAGTGAGCTCCTGCCCAGTGCCACCCAGTGCCCAACCCACCCATCCCTCCAGCAATGGGCTCTGGATCCCAAGGAGGCTGCTTGAACCTCCCCATAGTATGGGTGCCGGGCATGGGGACAGACCTCTGGTGGCCCCTGAATGTTGGGGGAGGAATTAAGCATCTAGGGTGGGGAACATCACTGACCTTGGCAGCTGGGATGCAGGCTCAGCACTGGAGGTGACAGAGGTGCAAGGGATGGTCCCAACAAGGGCAGGTGGGACATCTCCTGGCCAAGGGAGGCTCCAGCAGAGGACCTGAGGCAGGACCAGCTCCATGGAGGTCACCACTGGTACCAAACCAAAGCACCAATGGCCCATTTCTCCCACATCTTTTCTTGTGCAACCTTGAGACACTTTTTCCTTCATTTTGCAGACAGCATCCAAACCTCAGCTGCATTTTAACAACAATTTGTTTCAAACCTGGGCTGTACAGAATAAAAATATTGTTCTTGTGATGTTTCCAGACACTTTAAGTGCTCTGCATCCCCAAGCTGTGTAAGAGGTTATCAAAAACCCCACAGCCCCTTCCCTCTTACCTGGTAAGATACTGGGAGGTTTCTTTGCTTGACCATCCTATGAACATCTGCCCACACCAGGATGTCCTGTGGGAAGTTCAGGTTCACTCTGGCCTCAGAGAGGAGCAGCTCCAAGGAGAACTGACCAGGTCAGACGAGGACTCCACCAGCCCCATCTCCACGGGGTGCATTTCATAATTCCATGTTTACAGAGCCACAAATAGACTCCATCCCAGTGTCACATGCAGGAGGATCTGTTACACATTCCTCACTGCAGTCAGCCTGGCAGCAGCTCCCTGGGCTTCAAACCACAGCAACTGGTTTTCTGTTTCTCCCCAAAATAATGGCAAACACGTGAAAGTCTTTCCCTGATCCTCTCTTGCATCCTACCCCACAGCAGCTCTGAGAACACAAGCAGAATTTCCCCTTTGATAGAGATCTCCTGGCAAGGTTCTTGCCCAGGATTTTAAACAGCCAAACATCAAAGAAAAGTTTTCCTTAAAACAGTCTGGGGAAAAAAACAGTTGTATAAAAATAGTTGTATAAAATTAGGGGACAATTCAAATTGCAGATTAGGGGAGAAAAGGATGTTACAGAAGTGGTAAGAGCAGATCGGAGGAGTAGAACTCATAAAAAAAGACACTAAAATAATCAATAAAAGGCTATAAATCAAAAAGTTTCAAGCACAAATGTCAAACCAACAGACCCTCCTCTGGGGGATGTTTATTGGGCTCTTCAGGCATCATGACAGGAGTAAGGGGATGGGACGAGCCTTCTAAAAACTGCTCCAGTAAAGATCTCCTTTCATAGGGACACCCAAACTTCTTCACAGCGATGCTAAAAGTGTCTCAGATGCCAGGGACAAAGCATCAGCTCTAAAAAAGGTGAATTCTTTGAGCAGCTCTGCCCCAGCACTGCTCCTCCAGGCAGCACCCACAACTCTGCTGCTCTCCCCATATCATAACTCTACATCTGAGCTTCTCCCACAGCATCTCTTGTAATTATTTATCCACCACAAAAGCAAAAACTTTTGATTTTTCACCACTGCAAACCCCTGATTTTTTTTTATAGCCTTTAAAGCCTACTATGAGCACAGACTTGCACTAAACATCCTCTGCAGTTTCATGCTAATGCATCTCAGGGACAATAGTTTGAAGAGATTTATGTTAAAACTCGTGTATGTATATATATAATATACATAAAATACATATTTATATACTTTATGCATATATGTCTACATATTATATGTCAATTATATCTATCTATATATACTTTATGCATATATGTCTACATATTATATGTCAATTATATCTATCTATATATACTTTATGCATATATGTCTACATATTATATGTCAATTATATCTATCTATATATACTTTATGCATATATGTCTACATATTATATGTCAATTATATCTATCTATATATACTTTATGCATATATGTCTACATATTATATGTCAATTATATCTATCTATATATACTTTATGCATATATGTCTACATATTATATGTCAATTATATCTATCTATATATACTTTATGCATATATGTCTACATATTATATGTCAATTATATCTATCTATATATACTTTATGCATATATGTCTACANATATATTATACATATTTTATATGTATATACATATATAAAAATAAATAACAAATTGGGTTGAGAGATGTCCTCTTGCCAGCAAGATAGGAGGGAGAACAATGATGAGCAGGGCTCCTATATAATGATACATATTACATACAAACAATGAACAAGGAAAAGGAGAATTAAGTGGCACATCCAGGACTCTTCCTCTCACATTTCCAATTTATTTGAACCTAACCCAAAATCCTGCCCTGGGAAAATGGGCAGTGGGGGTTGAACCCAGCCCAGGCTGAGCTCAAATCCAGCCCCAAGCAGCAGCAGCCACGAGGGAGCTTAAATGATGGGTTGAAGTTCTGTAGCTGGTGCTTACCCCTGTGAGAAGGGCATTAACCAAGTGACCCCAGCTCTGTCCTTGGGGAATGGGCAACCAAGGGCCCAGCAGTTTTCAGGGGTTTAGTTAAAACCAGCTCCATTGCAGGGCACGGGCTGGATGTCAGGATAACCTGGTGAACACTCACACCACCCCAGCACCCACAGGCTGCCTGAGCTACAGCTCCTACCACCAGCTCATTCCTCTCTCTCCCCTTTGCTTTCACAAGCACCAGTTTCCAAACTGGGCAGCCCACAAACAAGCTGTGGCAGAGCAGCCTGAGGAGCCCTGCTCAGAATTGTTCTCCCTCCTACCTCGCTGGCAAGAGGACTTTCTTCACCCAATTCTTCCCCTTTCCTCCACTGCACAGCCAGGAACTTGGACAAGGATTTTGCAGAGGTGGTCCCACAAAAGGCAGGGAAGCCCCCGTGCTGTGGTCCCCAAGGTGGTTCCCTCCTCCTGCTGCTAGAAAACCTTTTTAAGGTTTCAAACCCTTTTAGATTTCCAACCTTTTTAAGGTTTCAAACCCTTTTAGATTTCCAACCTTTTTAAGGTTTCAAACCCTTTTAGATTTCCAACCTTTTTAAGGTTTCAAACCCTTTTAGATTTCAACAAACTTTAGGTTTCAAGCCTTTTTAGGTTTCAAACCCTTTTAGGTTTCCACAAACCTTTAACAACTATTTTAACAAACTCTAACTTAAAGCAAACTCCAACTTTCCTCTCCAGAGCCCCATTCTCACTAAAAAGCAAATTTCCCTTGCTCAGAACTCCCAGGTTCTACAAACCCCCAACCACTCTGGGTCCTCCTGACAGGGTATGGTCAGGTCCCCCCCCATTGCATCAGTGCCACCCCCTCCCAGACCAGCAGCTTGTCACTGTACACCCCTCATCAACCACTCTGGGGTTTGGGGACTCAACTGTCATGAAGTCACTAACATCAGGTCTCCAACAGCTCATCTTTGCCCCAAGCTGCTGCCAGGGCTTTGCTCCAGCTTGTGCTGCTGCTCCTGGGAGTTAATCAAACCTCTCTGACACTAAATTACCACCTTTGGTTAAATTTTGCCCCTACAAACTGTAGAAATTTACTTATCCAGGCATTTGGACCCCAGGTCTTTAAATTCTCCTTTTACAAGGATATTTTCCTTACATGGCACATTTAGGGAACCAGAAATCCCAAGTAGGTCCAAGCTTCACCCATTGCAGGGTTTTGAGCTGTTCTTTTCCCTTATTCTCTACTACATCTTGTCACAGGTGGGTGTGACAGAGCAGCAGTGAATGGTACAAGCTCAAAGCAGCTTTTCTGCTATGAACATAGAGGAGGTGACCCAAAACACCATCAATTTACACGTGGTTTGTGCAGGATCTCCAGTAGCTTGCAGGTGATGAAGGCTCCTGTCATCACTCCAGGACACAGGCGAATGGTGGCCAGGCTGAGGGAGGCATTGCCTCATCCCACAGGGCTCTGGGAGCTCTTCTGGTTCAGGCAGAGACCAAGAACACCCTGATCCCTCCAGACCTCACCTTTGTCACACATTAATGAGGACAGCAAGAACCCTTCACCTCACAAGGATGTGGAAGCAGCAGGAGGAGGTAGAAAGCTTCAAGATCCTGCAAGGAAAGGCATCAAAGGCTCTAAAATATTATTTTAAGTTTCTTACACATGATGGCACACATGAACTGGGCTCAAAATACAAAAGAGATTTTTTTTTCATTATTATTTCACCACCAAATTTCTATTTCTAGTTTAAAAGCAGTCACACAAATTGACATTTTTCAAATTATTTCTAAGGGGAATTTATACTTGGGATTGGAAACCAGTTCTCTATCACAGGAGGTGCCCAGGGGCTGTGTCCAGCAAGGTTGAGAGGATTTATTTCAGTAGGCACCTAAATTCAGTGGCAAACCCCATTTAATGCAGTCCCACCACCAGTACAGACCCTCAAGGGCTGGTGGACTCTGGCAGCATCACTGGCCCCTAAGATCAGATTCTTCCCTCTCATTTTAAAACTGCAGCAAAGGAAACATCATTTTTAACATGCTCAAAGAGTTTTCTCAGCAGGAATTGCTGTCACAAACAAGAACAGAAACAGAATTATTATTATATCTGGCTGAAAAAACCCCAAACTCACTATTAAACCATGAATTAAATCAACATAGTTTTGTAAAATTATCAAAACCAGGAAAAAAATACCTGCTTAGAGCTCCTTTTCTTCAAATCCAAGTCAGAATTTTATTTTCTATTCTAAATATTTGAGTTTCAAGCATGGGATAACATCATAAACAGCACACTAAGAACATGTTTAAGAACACTCTCACCTTCAGCTTTTCTTCTGCAGTTTATTGTATAAATGATGCATTTAGAGCACTCTCAGATCAAACCAGAAAATGTTGGGTTCCACACAGAGATACTGGTGCAAAAAGGGGTTTATCCAAGTGCAAGTAAGTGAAATGTCCCCACTGAGAGCCAGGGGATTGGGCTGGTTTCCATAAAACCCCTAAGGTTGCAAATAATAATGTTAAACACACTAAATCTGAGCATGTTGTAGTCAAAATAGACTCTGCAAACAACCAAATACTCTGACAGTACAAACAAGAGAATAATTTGACTTCAGGCAGTGCTGTGAATTCACTGGCCCCCCCACCATCATCTTCCTGACCTTAGTTAGAACTAAATGGATGCCAAGTGTTCTACCTGAGGTTCAACTCCAACCAGGAGAGCACAAAGCAGCTCCCCTGCAGGTGGGAATGTCACAGGTCACCTCTGGCACATCACAGGCAGCACCTGAGCACTGAAAGCAGAAACATCCATGACAGAATTGTGATCTGGCAAGAGAATGAGAAAGCTCAAAGATTATTCCATCTCCAGTGCCAAAAATTGTTGCTGAAAAATTTATTAAAGCAAGAGTGAAATGCAGCAATACCCCCCAGTTACATAATACACATTAAACCCCAAGGTTCATTAAATCTAAGCCAAATAAATCTGATTCTACCCACAGTGTTTGGGATCACTGTGGTGAAACACAGGCCACTTTACCACAAGTTATTAAGACCTCAGAAACCTGCATTAATTCATTTCTTTAACTGTTGCAGTGTAAAAACAAAATGAGACACGTCATAAATAACATCTTTATTCATGAGTTTTCTTTTTCACATTCTTTAAAGTGAAGGGGAATTGAAATCTGCATAGTCAAGAGTGCAAAAAAAAAAAAAGAAAGAAAAATATTCATAGAAGTCAGACCCAAATGTCAATGTTGCATTGAAGTTAAATAAGACTGGACACAATCACAGGAATAAGGAACCTCCAGAAAGAAATGAGGGAGGAGATGTGGGGATGGAAAGCACCAGAAACACTCTCATCAGTATATTTGTCTATGGATGAAGTCTCCACACCAAGACACACACAACACCCCTGCACAGTCATGAGCAGCACAGAACGTAAACTACAGAAGAAAAGACACATTCCTCCACTGACTGAAAGGGAGCAGAGGGGATTTGGGTGTTCAACTGGGTGCTCATCAGCTTGTTCCTACACCAGGAACCATGACAACACCCAGGTGGGAAGACCAGGTCCAGATTTCTTCATGCCCTTATCACAACCACATTTAAACCAGCATCCTACAGCAGGAAACAGGACATAGGAGTATTCCCATAATACCAGAACCACTCTTAACACATTTTAAGCAGTATCACCTCCCTTTTTTAATTCTTTGTACTATCATCCCTCTCCTTCCTGCTGGTGTTGTTCAGTTGGTTGGAAGAGCAGGTGAAGAGGACCTCTGGGTGCCCATGTACAGCTCAGCCTGGGGAAGCAGAACATCTCCAGCTTCATCTCCATAAGCACAGGCAACACAGTCCCAAGTCTCCCACATCAACACCACAATGTGACTCTGCAAGTAGTATTTGTATTATTTACACCATCTACTGGTTTCATTGTTGCTCTCTGCATTATAACCATCATCAGAAAAAACCTAGATTTTAAAAAAAAGAGGCATATCCCCTACACAACAGCTGTAGGTAAAGACTCACATAGTGTCCACGCTGGGAAGAGGCCACTTCTTACCTCCAGGTTGGATTTCTTGCAACAGAGACATTACTCTCCAACTGAGCACTAGGTTAAAAGCAGGATTTTCTTGTGGTGGTCATTTAAAAAAGCCACCTGAGCCCATCACTCTCAGCCTCACTGTGCACAGAGTAGACTTAACAGTTTGCAATAATAAAGCTGCAGTTACAATTGACATTAATTAGGCTCTGAATTATTCATCTTCTTGAGATGCACAGGGAAGTGATCATCAATATTCAATCATACAAGTGTGGATCAGGGCAAGGAATAAGTCTCATTTATTTGCTATGAGTCTACAGGCTTTAAATTGGGAGATTCAAGCCCAGCAGGTCAAGAAGAAGTTAGTTATGAAGTCAAACCAAAGACATTTGCTGCTGTGGATAGTGGAAACAAAAGGCCTAAATTATTTTGGAGAGACCTGCAACAGTGAAAGAGATTCAGTAAAAGCCCTCACAGCAGTTTGTGCTTGTACAAGGGGAAAACAAACTAGAGTGAAATTCAAACCCACTGTGAAATGGTGACTCCAGGGTTGAAACTCTACCTTGGTTCCACAGATCCAGGTGAAACACCCCCAGGACATGGCAGCACCCCCACAGCAGACCTGTCCTCCAACACCCTTGCTTCCAAAACAACCTCCTGGGGAAGCTAATGCACTCAAAGGTGGGGAAAACCAGCCACAAGTCTGCAAAATAACCACATTTCACCCCAGAAATCTGCTTAGACTGCAGGGCAGAACCACAGCAAACCACCCAGCTTGTCCCAGTTCAAAACACCAACAATAAACTGGCCAACTGTGGGCTGATAAATTTTCACAAGCAGCAATGGCAACGTTTTCTTTTCCTGGCAAATCTTCTGGCAGACTCCAGATCTATTTAAATGAGGAATAGACTATTTAGTGTTATAGTATTCTTAATTTCTTCAGAAAAAACCTTGTATTTGAGTAGCTTCAGGGGTTTAATTCAAGAGACCAGTAGAGTAAGACCACTTTTGATATTAGTTTAGTATTAACACTGGTACAGCTGATTTACACAACTTGTACTTTTTAAAGGTGGGGGTTATGAGGGCAGTGGATTATTTTTCTTTTACTAACGCAAACTCCTAAAATAAATGGAAGTTAGTCTGAAAAACCACCTTACTTTAACACACAATGAAATCACTTCGTGGCCTCCTGTGTTTCAGGGAAACACCCCACAATGTTCAGACCACCAGGCAGCCTCACTCCTTAAGACACATTAAAATGAAACATTTTCCCATTGAAGTTGCCAAAAAAGTGGATTTCAATTTATTGCATGACGTTGCATAAGAAAAGTCTATTATTATTGAAAACTGTAAGGCATCATGCAATTACCCATCAGCTAATTATTTATTATTCCTTGAAAGATGGTTAGATACTCTAAAGTTATAAAACCAGTTCCAAAAAAGTACATAAAAAAATTTCCAACATAAGCATTAAATAGTGTTGTTTTTTTTTTTCCTCTCCACATGTTGGTAGTTTTTAAGCTGTTAAAAAGTGCATTCAAAACAGACTGTACTGGAAAGTCCCCCTGCCCAACAAATGGTGCTGGAGACTTGGGAAATTAAAAGCTGCAAAAGAATGTTGCATGGGATTAGAAAGCTCACAGCTCGTGGGGCTTGAACTTTACCAACTCGCTCAGAATTCTCCAATCCTCACACTTACCATTTAGCATACATGGCAGAATTAGCTAAAAAGGGGGATTTTTTAAGAACTAAACAGTCAGCTGAATTCAAGTGACGTACACTGAGTGATCAAATAGGGAGCCAATACTCAGAGAGGGGCAGCAGGTGGTGATTTTGGCATTAATCAATGTACTGGGCCATCCAGCGGAAGCCTTCCCCATAGCCCTGTCTCTTCAGCACGCTGCACATGAACACCTCCAGGGGCCTTGCATTCAGTTCTTTCAGGGGGACACTGCCCTGCAGAGACAGACAGAGCACTCCAAGTTACAGCATTGCTATGAAAACATGGCTAATTTACACTGACATTCATTTCTGGGGAGTGCTGTTCTTTATTTTCTAAAATTCCAGCTTCCAACGCAAGTTAAATTCATCTAAAACTAAAATTAGGGTCACTTGAGAAACACACGAAGCATATTTTGACATGCATCCACATTTGAAGTGCATGAAACCAGAATGCAACAGCAAATATGTGCACAGAGGAGAGCTGGAGAGCTTAGATTTGGTTTTCCATCAGTTCCCTGCTCTGGTTTCATTCCAGCATCTGCTACCAGTTGTAGGACTGACCACAGCAAGAGCCCCAGTTGCTTGCTTGCCAAGATCAGCACAGGGTGATAAAGCTGTTGCTCAACTAGAGATTCACAACATTTCCTACTTCAGACTATGTGTAGTGTTGTAAAAAACAGGAAAGAATAAAAAAAAGTCAGTAATAACTCTTTATAGCCCATTACTTCTACTCTACAATAACCTGCTGTAAAGTACATTTACAATTTACCTTTTTTTTCCCTGCGTGAAGGGTAAGATTTGTTCCTGCTCAGCCTAAACTGTGAACTGAAAAGGAAGCATCTAAAAGTGCAGGAAGCTAAAAGGAATTACAAGACCAGGTGCCCTCCTCAGCAGAGCCATGTTGGAACAGCTTTGTCAGCTGCAGGGGGGTGTTATGATGTACTAAGTGCTTTATAAATTAAAAATAGTTTATTTTGTGTAGCTGGAGGGAACTGGAGTCAACACCCAAATAAGGCAAATATTCCCTAACATAAATAAAAGAATAAAAGGAGTTTTACCTTTCCTGTTGTCTGGCCATACAGCCCAAATGCCTCTCGTAACCTCTCTTCACTGATGGCTTCAGGTCTGTCAATCTTGTTACCAAGAATGAGGATAGGCACATTAGCAATAGTTTCATCTGTCATTAGAGACTACAAAAGAAAGGAGAAAGGAGAGATTAATTCAGAATACAGAAGGTCAAACAGCTGCTACTCATGCCCAGGTGGCAGCAGAGCTCTGTTGGACACTGGGAATTTGAGTTTATTGCTTAGAAGTTAAATTTTTTAACTAAGTTCCTGAAAGTTTGAACTTACATCAAGTTCTTCTTTAGATTCAAGCAACCTCTCATGATCTGCACAGTCCACCAAGAAGACAATGCCATTAATGGCAGGCAGGTAGTTTTTCCAGACCCTGCGAGCTGAGTTGAAAAGAAAAAAGGAAATTATCCCCAAATTCAGAGTGATGAACATCAGTAACTAGGAAGCAACAGGGTTTTTTGGAAGTCTTGCCTTATGTTGAATGTAATCTTTTATAAAGCTTGAAATAACAGAGCAAAAGTATCATTCCCTTCACTGATGGACTGAAACTTTCTGTGCTTCCCTCAGAATTGTGTCAACAAATCTAAGTTTGAAGCATAAAGCTTAAAGTGAAGTGTAAGGGATTCAAAGCAGAGAGTCCTCTTCAAAACACAGGTATCAGGCAACTATTTCTGCTGTGCTGCAGCTCTTGCCAAATGGGATTTGGGACAAGTGATGGAGATGGATAAAAGAGCAGCAAATGGTTTTTGTGGGAAGTCAACCCTGGCTGGATGTTGGATTTCTGCTCCAAAACAAATGGGCTGTAGACAACTCAAAGTCCCTTCAGTGGAGTTAGGATGGTCAATGTATTCTCTTACCTTGAGCATGTCCCCCCAGGTCAAAGGTAGTGAAAGTCATGCCAGCAATTGTCAGCTCTTCTGAAGCTGGAAATACACAGAATTATTGGGTGAAGATGCTGCAGCACATTGGAACAGCCTCATCTCCTAGCAGGTAGATTTTACTTTCTCTCTTGGTTCTGTTCAGTATTGTGTTATTTGAGAAGCAGAACAACCATTTTTCTCTCAAAATCAACATGTTTGTTGAGCAACAAAACGTTATTAACCATTAGAACACGTGTGAAGTATCCACAATGCTGAGAATATTCATACATTATTCATCCCTCTCCATCCCACAAACAGCTGGCCCTGGCATCTGCTTTGCCATAAAGATGGTATTTCATCTACAATACTTGTCCTCTTTATATCCTTTTCTAATTTCTCCCCTCCTTACTGGACCCAATCTACATTTTTAACCTGTGCTGAACTTTTCCTCCTGCCAGGCTACCAGGGTAACAGCTTCATAGCAACCTCTGAGCCTAAAAAATCTAAGCAGTCACATAAATGCTCATTTTCCAGCTACACAGAGAAGCTGCAAGCCCTGATTTCCTCCAGCTTCTGTACTCTAGACTCCCAGGCCCATCATTCTGCTTGTTAATTAATTCTAAATACACCACATTGAATTATCACCCTCTTCATTATAAATATACCACACTGAACTATCTTACATCCTCTTAATTATAAATATGCCACACTGAACTATTTTACACCCTCTTAATTATAAACATACCACACTGAACTATCTTACACATAATTTTTTTGAATATTACTTCAATTATCTAGATTGCAACCCCCAAAATTCCTGTTTCCTCCCAATTACACTGTTGTTGTTCTGATGTAGAATCAGATCCTGCTCTTCCTGCAATATTAAGTATGTTTTAGCCCTGGAACCAGCACCATGAACTTACTGGGGTGTAACGTGGGGACATGCTGTCCCAGTCTGTCATCTTTGAGCATGTGCAGCAGCGTTGTCTTCCCAGCATTGTCCAGTCCCAGAAACACTAGTTTGCCTGATTTCTTGTACAGCCCTAGAACAAAGCAGGTGAATCACCCATTAAACAGGTGGGAGTTCATTTCTAGCACTGCAGAGGATGATTTTGCTCCCAGGAACAAAGGGTCACAGCCATGGTACAAACTACAGGCCAAGCTGAGCTCTGCTGTGCACTTTATCAGTGCCCTTTATCCACGTTCAATCCCTTTATCCCACATCCAGGAACTTCAGACCTCAATCAGTGTATTACAGAGAAACTGGTTTCAATGCCAATAGTCATCATTATTGTATGTAATTATTAATGTCTGAATTATTTTATGTTGATTCATATGTTATTTTGAACAAAAAAATAGCATTTACCAATACCCCCAGCTAAATTAAAGGGGTACATCCTGAATGGCATCATCAGAGTAACAACAGGAATAAGAAATTTTCACTGTCAGCTTTATAAAAGTGTCTTTCCCCCTCTTTTTCCCCCCCCTCTAGTCATAATCCCACTAAATACAACAGTTGCTGCAAAGGAGAGGAGGACATTTAAAATCTGAACACCCCATTTTCTGAAGTGTGAGATTATCAAAGGGTAATTCTCATTTTTGAGATTAAAAAAGAGAATTATCCTTTAATTTCTTCATGTCTAATGTGTTCTCCTCACATGTGTTGTGTTGGGGGGGATTTTAAGTGAAGCTGCTGCTGTGGTGGCTGCTGGGCCAGCCCCATCATTTCAGGGGCACACGTGGCCCTGCCTGGCTGACCTTTACACCCCTGCTGTTTGCTCACCTTTCCCTCTGCCTTCAAACTAATCTCTGGGATCACATTCCAGCAGGACATGTTTTGTGACTTGGGGGAAGGAATATTCTCCCCTATTCCTCAGCTTATTTCATTAATGACCTTAATTACTATGGTTACTGTAGTGTCTTCACAGTCCTGTCAAATATAACAAGTCTTACTTCCCAAATTCACCTTCTCACATGCCCCAAAATATATTAAACCATATAGTGGAGGAGAAAGTAGATTAATATATATATATCTCTCTATAATATATCTTATAGAGAAAGGAGGAGTGGGCAACACTTCCATATATTAACTTCTGTCACAGAAGAAACCCCAGTTCACTTATCTTAAAAATTAAACAAAATTCTACTAAACAACAGTTAAACAAGAACATTTTTACCACTCTCAGCCTCCTTTGCTCCCAGATTAGGTGGTGCTGCTGCTTTCTTGGAAATATTTCCTGCTTCCCAAGTATCTCTCATGGAAATGCAAGATGAACAAGCAGCAATACTTCAGCTACACCAAGACCAGAGGGTTTTTTTAATATATATTTAAAATACATGAAGAATCCTGCTTTTTATAAGTGTATGTGTCAAGATGTGCTTCCTAAAGTGCTCTTCTCAACCTGCTGACAGGACAGCACAGGGAGCTTCCCAAATCAGCCTTCAACTGTAAATGTAAATGAGAATGAAGAGGGAAAATGTCTCCTCTAGAATGAGGGACATGTAGAAAGGAATTCTCCTCCTTCCAAGCTCCAGTATCTTTCACTGGCTTCAGACTTTGCATGCCCAGGACTGGGAGAGCAGCCTCGGGTACAGCAATCACTGCTCAGCTCAGTGAGAGGAGATAAGAGAGATCAGGCAACTGGGTTAAAATTTCACTGGCTAATATTTTGATAGGTAGGCCAAGGGTCTAACATCCAGCAAAAAAAAAAAGTTTAAATTTCAACTGATAACAGGCAGGTGGCAGCTTGCCAGGACTCCTTAACCTCCAATAGCTTTTATACACTTCAAGAAAATCCTTCCAAATTGTAAGTTGTGCCTTTTACCTTTGGGATCTGGGGTTTTTTTTTTACCTTTTACCTTCCTGTTTCTTTTTTTAGTACCCTAACATTCCTTTCCCTCCTGGTTGGTGGGTTGGGGTGGGGTTTTTTTCTTTTCCTTCTGTTTTTCACATGCTCATGGAGCACCTTGATTTGAGGACTCTTTTGGGCAGGGAATTCTTCCCTGAGGCTCTTCAGTGAAGTTTCACTCTGGTTCCAGTGACACCAGTCACTGCTGAACATAAACAAGAGCTTCAATATCCAGCTCTTTGCAGACAGACTCTCATATTTGGATCCTCAAGTGATATCCTCATGTGCAAAAATGAACTCAAATAACCAAGTTCAGCTCTTCACACCATAGAAAAGTCAGGAAACTCCATAAGAGTCAATGGAATTACACCAGCTTAATAGGTTTGATTTTTCTAATCATACTACATTTAAGTTCATGAAAGAAAATGTAATTTTTCCAAGAGGTTAAAGGATTAATGGAAGATTGAGTGGAGACCATGCTCTGAAAATACTCAGTACAGATAAGTGAAGCTTTTGTTTGAGTGTTACTGGATATACACTAAACCAAATATTATTATTTAACCAGTGCCTATGTTTGAAGATAAGGGGTGAACAGACATTTTAGACAAGAATAGCAGAAAGGAAAAACCCCCCAAACAATCAAAACTTACCTAAAAACTGTAATACACTACTGAAACCACTGTATATCCAATTAAATATGAAGGACATATCTGAATCTTAGCCTGAAACAGAAAATAGAATGTATTTAAGGTCTGTCAGAACAGCACATCAAACATTGTAAGATATTTATAGGTAATAAAAGTCTTGCATGAAAGATAAACCAATTTAGTTTCACTAAACTGTATCATGGACCAATTAAGTGACCTCAAAATGCATCAGAAAATTAGTGTAGAAATGGAAAACAGAATCTAGACCTTGTGATTCAACAGCAAAGGCCTTTCCCTCTCCTTGGGAAATGCTGTGTGGACAGAAGTCTTGGCAAGAAACACAAATAATTTTATCTTCAGCAGGGTTTGGTGGAGGTCTGTGAAGTGCCACTGAAGGTTTTAAATGGGATCTTCACAGGAACTTTTCAACTGGGAAGAAGCAGCACTTTTGAGAGGGCAACAGAGGGATGCCAGTGCTGCAGCTGGGAGCTGCTGGGGTTTGAAGCTGAGGCAATAGAAGGTGAGGGAATTTTGTGAAGTTGAATCTAGAGAGGTTTGATATCAAATAAATCCCCATTACCTGCACAGAACCTGCTTGGCTTGTAATAGGAAACAGCTATTGAGCACAAAGCTCTGGACTTGCCATTCAAAGACCATGACTCCTGCACTGGCTGCCACAATTCACCCCTTAAATGCAAAAAAGGGTCTCTAGAACACCAAGATTTCCACCAGATTCCTTCAGCTTTGATTCAAGAACAGAAGGCTGAGCTGAGAGTGGCCAGGATGAGTGGAACCAACACTCCAGTTGTGCCACACAACCATCAGCCACCTTCAGCTGACCACCAGGGGCAGGACACTCTGTGGTACCAGGATGAAGCTCTCTACTCCCCTGACACCCCTTCTTTGGAGTAGGGTTAAAAAATAATATAGAGCTGCCCTGCTTGTCCCTGGGAAAGAAGGGAGTGGCCAGGAGGGATTGCACAGACTGATCAATTCAGTTGTTCCTGAATCTTGTCACCAAAAGCTGGGCTGCTTCTGGACAAGGTGGAGGTGAAGGGTGGACATGGAGTACAGAAAGAACCACCACTATGGCCAAAGTGATGCTTTGGGGCAGAAGAATGAAGCCATCACTAAGCTCACAGCCACGAGCTACTCATTCCTTGGCTTTCTTCATCATTTCCTCATCACCTAAAGTGAGGTTAATCACACTGAAAGCACCAGTTGGACACAGTGAATTAGTATCTAGTGTGGAAACCTCCTGAAAGGCTTAAGGGCAACAGCCTTGGAAGCATTTAGCCAGCTAATTCCTACTGGAGCACCAACCTCTTGGAGTCCAGGTAGCCTTGAGGAACTGGGCTGCACTGGTGAGCACAGCTGGAAGAGGCACCCACACCACCAGAGAGTTTCCACACCACAGTGGTGCTTTGGGGGGTCAGAGGTGCTTTAGGGGAAATGGGTCAAAACTAGAGGGGGGGAGATTCAGATGAGACATTAGGAAGAAGTTCTTGCCCAGGAGGGTGGGGAGACACTGGCCCCGGTTGCCCAGAGAGGTGCTGGAAGCCCCATCCCTGGACATTTGGAAGGCCAGGCTGGCTGGGGCTGTGAGCAACTGATGTAGTGGGAGGTGTCCCTGCCCATGGCAGGGGGGTTGGAACTGGATGAGCTTTAAGGTCCCTTCCAACCCTAATGATTCTATGATTCTAAGATGACTTTAGGGCAGCTCTGACCCTGGAGCAGAGCCCACAGTAGCCAAAACAAGTGAGAACCAGGGCAAAATCCAGGCATCTGTCACAGCAATGACACTTGTGACACTGACCAGAGTTTCTCCACCACACAGCAACAGGTACATCACAGAGACAACAAGGAAAAAGGAGGAAAGAATATTTCAATCATGTTTGTTTGCCCTGGAACAGAATCTGCTCAGATGACGAAGCACCAGGAGTCTTGGTTTCTCCATGACTAACCCTGAAACCCTTCCCCACATCTGACCAACTCCTCAGCTGCCCCAGGCACAACTTCTCAGAACCCCAAATCAACCCCACTTGTCAATACATCACCACCCAGTTACCCAACGTCACCACAGACACTGTCCCTTGCAAGGCTCAGAAGCAAAGGTCAAGACCAAGCAAACAGCAGAACCCCAATGTCAGCAGATTTATTTATTGCTTGAGCAAAATACCAAGGGAGAAAAGCCTCTGTGGGGCTTTAAGAAAAAAAAAACAACCCAGCAACTCAAATAACCTGCAAAGCAGGGCAAATGGTGTGAGGTAAGAGAAGTGCTCAGATTACTGAGGTGAGAATAACTTCAGAGCATTTGGTTGTAGTAACTTCTTGTAGTAAAACTTGGGGATAAAGAAACAAAAAAAAACTTCTAGTAAGACTTATGGAGGAAGAAACAAGAAAAAAGCTTCTTCTAGTAAAACTTATGGAGGAAGAAACCAAAAAAATCTTCTAGTAAAACTTATGGATGAAAAAACAAGAAAAAAAAAGTTTATAGATTACAGAAAAAAACCTTGAAGGGTCAAGAGTCCAATGATTAAAGCAAACCCAGGATTGCTCAGCAAACAGCTGAAGTGGCTTTAATAGAGGTTAAATTTCCCTCATCACAAGAAAAATGGTGTTAGAAACAAGGATCCAAACACTCTCAGAGCAGCCTCCCTATCAGCTGGCAGCACTTAAAGGAAAATACACTTAAAATGAGGAAAAAATGGGCAGCTAATTGTAAAGGCACACTGGTAATGTTTGGCTAGAGATATTAAATCTGCTCTTATCACACAGGAAAAGTAACCACATAACTCAGAGCAGTGTCAAATCAGGACATTAAAAGGCTATAGCAGCTCTGTGCTGGTATCAAGAGTTGTTTTGTTTGATATAAACCTCCAGGCTGGAGTGAAAAATACCACAGAAGCAGAATGATGAATGGCAATCACCATTCACAAGCCAAAAATACTATTTTAAGGTATTTCAGGGGTTCCCTTGAAAATAATCAGCTGCCAGCAGACCTAAGCTCTTAATAAAAAATTGTACTGGACATAAAATCTTCTGACACCAACAATTTTTACAGCCCCCACCAACTTATTGCAGCTCCTTAATAAAAATATGAAAGTTAATTTTCTAGCATCACATCAACAACAGATGGCTACGACTTCCCAATGTCTCCAACAACCCTGGTGGATGTTATTTCATCAGCAAAATATCCCTGAAAGCCACTCTCTAGGCCAAGGAAATGGGTTTGCTTACTGGAGACCCTCCTGGGATTCAGAATTCCCCCTCCAGTGGGTTTGGTAACATGAAGGGAATGGAGCTGGCAGCAAGGACTTGCAAACCCACTCATGCTTCTTTCTTTTCTATTCTGAAAACCACCAATTTTTTTTCTCCTACTCCCAACCTGCAATTTTCTAGCTAAAAAAAACCCCCAAAAATCATTATTTCACTTCTGAATAGTGGTTACTTCCAAAGTCTGTGAAACATTAGATGAGAGAGAACATGAAGCTTTTAAAGGCAGCTTTAAATCCCTTTTATAGAGTAATCAGGAAACAGAAACCAGTGACACCCAAGCTCAACAGTAACTGGAAACACACTGTGCTAAACTGGGGGATAGTGTCAGCCAGACCCAGGAGAGGATCCTCTGTCCACCCCAGCCACTGAAAACACAACTTCCAAGGCAGAGCCCAAGTTCTGCTGCTAATGGAGCACTTGGAGTTCTTTCAAGCAGGGTCTAAAAATGCTCATTTAAATTATAATTTCACATATGATCATTTTAACAACATAAAACGTTGCCACGGACAACAAAACTGGGAATCCCTGAGAAAGTCAGGGAATAAACTAGTTTGGGCCTCCTACAGCAGAGTTTATTCTAGGATATAAACCTGCACTTTGATGTCAGATTTTAAATGCTGAGAAAAGGGAAAATGAGACCACAGCACTGATTTTCTTTGAATGTTTTACCCAGTGTTTTGACAGCAAGTCATCTGGGATTTCAGAAGGAGAAACCATCACATTGGTTCATTACAAATTGGGTAGAAAACCAGAAAGATGACACATTGCCTGGCAGAAGACTTAAATTGAGTTCTACTGCATCTTTTACTCTGAGAATTCAGCAAAGATCTTAAGCACACCTGACAAAGCAAATGGTTTCTCTGTGAAGACAGCACAGCAACCCCTAACACAGGGTTTAGGCCGCCAGAGCACACCCTCAGTGCTGCAGCTGTTTATTTATTAATAAAATAATCTTAAAGAACCACAATTCCTCAAGAAATAACAATAAATCTGGACAGATCACTCCAACACGGCCGCCAGCTGCCCAAGAAGGCTGCAGAGCACCGGCAGGTTATGGGAGAACCCTGAAAACGCTTCTCAACAACCCAGACCCCCCAACAGCCCAGACCCCCCCCGCTGAGGCCGGGCCTGGGGGACAACGGGACCACCAGACACCCGTGAATATCTCAGGAACCACCGGTGTCCCCAGGGGCAAGAAGAGAAGGGGGAGAAGGGGGACGTGGGGAAGGGGGGGAACCCACCGCCCCTCAAGGCCCCACCTCGCATCGGGCCCACACAGGCCGCGGCCTCCCCGGGCGCGCAGGGACCCCCCGAGGCCCTTCTCGGCAGGAGACCCATCGCCTTATAGAGCCCACCCACCCCCCACCGAGACTCCNCACCGCCGCCGCCGCCGCTCCGCCGGCACCGACACGTACCCCCGGCTGTCGCTCCGCTGCGCCCCGCTCCGCCCCTGCGCGACTCCTTCCGGGCCCCGGCGCTGCGTTCCGCCGGCACCCACACCTTGACTCAGGCACTGCTGCTGCTGCAACTCCGCCCGGCCCTCGGCCTGCGGGGCCCTCCCGGTACCGCCTCTCCCTCCCCTCTTCCCTCTGCGGGGCCCTCCCGCTGCCGCCGCCGCTGCCCCTTTAAGGCGCCGGGCCCCGCCCACTGCCGCAGCGCGCGGCCCCCGGAAGTGCCACGTGTACGCAGGGCGCGTGCGCGCGCCGCCCGGTAGTTCCGGTGCCGGGGCCCGGCCCCTTTCCCTCCTCCCCTCACCCCTGAGCTGGGCCGGGCGCTGCCAGACGGGAGTTGAGCCCAGCCGCCATGGCCCAGCCCGCTAGGCCCCCCGCCGGGTACCCCAGCCACAACGGCGCCGGTCAGCAGCCCTATAGTAACGGTGAGTGAGGCGCTGGGCCCGCCGCGGTTGGCGGTAGAGGCCCGTAGGGCCCGGGAGAAGGGGGTGAGGAGGGGGTGGGCCTGGTGAGGGGGTGACTCCCTCCCTGTGCCCGTTTTCCCTCCCTGTGCCCGTTCTCCCCCGGCGCTGCGGGTACCGGGAGCTCCCGGTGGGTTAACGCGGAGCGGGTGGGCTCCGGGCACAGTTCCGGTGTCCCCTCAGTGCAATGCGGCTGAATTGGGGGGGAAATAGAAGAAAAAATGTGGGTAGCGGCGATTTGCGGTAGTGACCGGTTCGTTTTGCCCTCCCTCCCCACACCGGGAGCGTCACCCCCGGGCGAGGACACGGCGGCAGCCCCGGGCGGGGCAGCCGGGCTGGGAAGGGGTCCCGGGGAGCGGTGGTGGGAGCGGGTCCTGCTGAAGAGTTCCTGGGAAAGCCGCTGAGCTGTTTATCCAGAGGAATAAATCCTCATTCGAACCTTATTTCCGGGAAAAAGGGAGTCCCCGCGTGTATTTTTGTTATCTAAACTGATAAAGCGCCTTTCACAGAACCAGCGTTTGTGGTGCTGAGGGAAAATAACAGGGTCTGAGCCTCTCTGGACGGCTCCTCAGACCGTGTCCCGCCGCTGACACAACCGGGGCTGCTCCGTCAGCTCTGACCCTTTGAACGGGGCTGTCCATGTGGCACCGGGGCCGGGGGAGGGGGGGCAGGACGTGGCTGAGGCTGCCGCCCCTGGGATGGCTCCGAGCTTGTCACTCACCTAAAACCCCCGGGATCTTAAGACCTGGGAAAGACTCGATGTTTTTTTTTTCCTCCCCTCAAAACATATGTATTTTTAAGCAAGATATTGAAGGTGAAACTGGACAACGTAGCCAGCATTTGAAGCTAGAAGGAGGAGAGCCAAGGCCAGCCTGCCTCCTCTCTGTTTTCTTTGCATGTATGGAAATCTGTGCTCTGGGAGGTATTTCCTGATTTCCCATGCACCAGCCTCTCTGCTCAGTTGCTTAATTACACACCCCTGTGTTGTGCTGCTTCATAAGCAATTCGTTTATAATGAGATCTTTTGATTTCTCTGTTTTGTGCAGGAGTAATTAAATGGGTTGACTTCTCTTCCCCTCTCCTCCCTCTCAGCTTTTCTCAGAGTCCTCTGCAAAATGACATTTTGCAAACAACTCCAGGGTCAGGGGAGTGGGAAGTGTTTGAGGAGAGCCTGAAGAGAGAGTCTCTGTTCTCCAGAGCTTGGGAGAACGTTGGTTAATGGAGTAATTGAGGGGAGTGATTTACAGCCTGGCCTTGTTTCCTCTTTGCTGATTGCCCTGTGGTTGGATTAAGCAGATAATGGAAGTTCTGGAGAGGGAGAATCACAGCATGGTTGGGGTTGGAAGGGACCTCTGGAGACCATCTAGTCCAACCTCCCCTGACAGAGCAGGTTGACATAGCTGAAGGAGGAGGAATTTCAGGCTACCCACCTGTCAGGTGTATGAAAAATAAAGAATAAATAAAAATAGAGGGGTATGAAAAAGAAGGAATAGGTAAAAATAGAGGGGTATGAAAAAGAAGGAATAGGTAAAAATAAGGGTGTATGAAAAATAAAGAATAGATAAAAATAAGGAATAAGTAAAAATAAAGGGGTATGAAAAATAAAGAAAATAGTTACATAAATGCAAGGTAATAAAATTAAGTAGTAGTTGTGGTGTGTTGAAGATAAGGTTTGTGTTGCTGGCCTTTTGGATGAATTATTTGAGTGTGGATTGTTCTTAGCGTTGTTTAAAGTCATTTAAATTAAAATTTAAGTTGAGAAGGTGCTGCCATCCTTGACCTTCACAGTGGAAACAGCTTTTTACAACAGCCTGTAGGGTACTGGGAGTGCTACTGTGGTCCTCACAGCAGTCTGGGAGGGAGGAGAGCTGCCAACTCTCCCTCTCAACTTGTTGCTTGCTTGCAGGTGAGTGTCTGTGAGTCAGTGAATTGTCAGAGCAGCACCATGTGCTGGCTGGGAAGTTGTTGAGCAGGGAGCCTTGGGTTGCTTAGCAACAACCTTCCTCTACTTCAGTTGTGCTTGCCTTTTACTAGGTCCATTCTCCTGTATTCATTGGGCTGCAGGTTGCTCATTTGCTGGCTACTTCCTAGTGCAAACAAGGAGGAACGATTCTTTTAGGACCATTTGGGTCACGAGATGCTTGGATTTGGAAACCAGAGGGTCAGAGCCAGCTGAGGTGGGCACTGGTGGTGGCTGAACCTGGGGCACTTGGGTTGGGATGCAGCTTTTCAGTGTGTTTGTCCTTGCACCTCCCTGGAGGCTGGAGAGGTGGTGGCTGCTCAAAGTGAGCTGCTAAATAACTGCCTTGGAGTAGGTGATGCTGAAATGCTGTATGGCAGAAAATATGACCTGAATTTTATCCCCCCACGCTGATATTTTGACCCCTCCTTTTAAAAAGCCACCAGGCAACCTTTGTATATCTTCTGGTGCCCTTCCTGAGCCCTCAGAGATATTAAATGACCTTGTGTTCCTCTAGAGGTGTCTTTTGCTGTTAAGCAGGTGGCCTTTCTTGTATCACCAGCTTATTTCTACTCTGTTGGTTGTTTTGCTGCCATGCAGGTGATTATAGAATAATTTGAGTTGGAAGAGACCTTTCAGATCATCAAGTTCCCTCAGACTTTTAAATACCTGCAGGGATGGGGACTCCACCACTGCCCTGGGCAGCCTGAGAACCCTTTCAGTAAAGAAATCCTTGCTAATATTCAATCTAAACTTCCCTTGGTACAACTTGTGGCCATTTTCTCTTGTCCTATCACTTGTTGAACAGACCCATCCCCACCTCTCTTCAACCTGCTTTCAGGGAGTTGTTTTAATCCCTCAAGCAGAGAAAACAGCATGTAGAGAGCAATCCAAATACCTGATCCCCTACAGAGTCAGGCTTGAAGGCAGATAATCAAGTTGTGACATGAATTTATGTTTATTCTGTGTTTTCCAGAGGGTTTCTAGCAATGTTCTCACTGATGCAGGGAGGCCAGATAATTCTTTATCATTCTTAGAGTTAGCAAGTTTAATTTATGATGGATTTTTGTAAATGGATTGTTGACCCCCCCCCCGATCCACTACAGGGGGATTTTCAAAGGTGAATCCCAATTGTCAGTGTGTTCATCTTGTTTAAACACCATTGATTAGAGAGAATTATGAATTTCCAAGATTTATGAGCAGCATTGTGAGGGCACTGGGGTATAACTGAGTGTCCTAACTGAAGGAGGAGGAGAATATTGAGATGAATGGGTGGAGAATAATATGGGGTGTATTTAGTGGGCATAAATAGCAGAGACAGTGGGGATGAGATCCCTGGCTCTGTAGTGAGGATACACGTGGGATGCTCAGTGGAGTAACAGGGAATTGCACTTAAACATAAGGAGAAACTTCTTTCCTGGGTGCCCAGAGAGGTTGTGGAGTCTCCTTCTCTGGAGAGATTCCAAACCCACCTGGATGTGACCCTGCTCTGGGTGAGCTGCTGGAGCAGGGGGTTGCACCAGATGATCTCCAGAGGTCCCTTCCAACCCTCACCATGCTGGGATTCTGGGAACTTCCTCACTTTGAAATTTAATCTGAATGCTTCAATAGGAAACCAGCTTTGTTTTGATGTTTAGTGAAGTTCTGTGACTTCATCCTGGTGGCTGTTTCCAGTGCTTGTCTGGTAAATATACATCCAGTCCCCAAGCTACTCTCCATGGCCTGGTTTTGAAAATTTCAGTGTTGAAGCTCAGAGGCATTTCTGGTCTGGAAAATTAAGGGCACTTCTTTATCTCAGTTCCAAAAAAATGCCAAATCTAAACTAACCCTGGAAATAAATAGCACAAGGTTGCAAAGAAAAGACTCTTAACTCTCACCCATGAAGAGAACCTTTTCTGCTTTCAGATGTTTAACTGTGTCTGTGGAATGTCTCTGATATTCAAGCTGTGTTTGGGTGTGGGGAAAACCACAAGGTGACTGCCTTAAATAAAGGGGCCACCAGTGGGAAGTGGGTTAGTGATTTTTAGGGAGCTGTGGCTGGCTGTGCCATGGGTTATTTAGGGTATTCTGCTCATCAGGATTTCCCTGGAAAATCTATAATCTCCCTTCAGAATGCTGAGTTTGTGGCAAGGGTGTGAACAACCTGTAGTAGGGACTTTCTTGGTGGAGTTTTCTCCTGTCTCACTGGAAATGTCATAATTTTCTATCTCTGTGTTCCTGTGCAGAGCAGAAATCTGCTGATGCTCTTGCCAGCATTACCTACTCTTTGGAAAGTCATTACCCTTTTTTCAATTTTAAACTTAATTCAATTACACCAACACATAAAAAGCACCATTAACCTATTAAGTTTTATTTCCCTGACTGGCAAATTATTTTATGATAAAATTACCCTTCACTCCATCTTCATGACCAGTTGGCTGCTTGTATGAATAGGTCTCTTACTAAAATTAACTGCAGGGACTCTTGTAGATTAACTGTGTCACTTGAGAAACAGCTTGGTGACCTCTGGTGAAACTGGCTGGTGGGGTCTTTGTGGGAAGGTGAAGTTTGAGTTAGTGTCAGTCATATAATAGTAATAATAATAATAATAATCACTTTGACTTTCAGTCTGCTCTGCCTGTGCTGTGCCAGCTCTGCTTTTGGGGTGCTTCTGAAGATAGAAATAGGATTTTAGTCCAGGAGGATGGGTTGTGCTCAGCACTGGAGTGCTTAGTGGTTGCAAGGCTGCTGTAAAACAACCCAAAGGTCTGAGTGTTGATAGCAAAATAGCACCAAATTCACCTCCCCTGCTGTCACCTACACCTGATTGTCAAAGGGATTCCCAGGAAACATCTCTTATTTCCAGAGGGGATAGACAATCCTGACTTTCTAAAGGGTTTGTTGTGTTTTTTCCCCTCCCAGGCCCTGTTCAGAATCAGCTGATGCATTCCTCAGATGGCCAGAGGTACAGCCCTTCAGTTCCAGGATCATATCCCCACCAGACGCCGGCCAAGGTTCCTCCCCAACAGTCTCCTGGACAGTACAACTACAGTGGCTCCCAGAACATTTCTCACTTAAACAATTACCAAGGACCTGGGCAGACTCTCAACAGACCTCCAGTGGCACCTTTCTCTGGCTCACCAGCCCAACAGACAGGCCCTGCTCCCCAGGTGCTGCTGCCTGCCTCACAAAACTCAGCTGCTCTGTCATCTGCTGGGAGCTTCCCTCCTGGAGCTACCCCCCCAGTGCTTTCAAACTGGCAGTACAGCCAGACTCCTGTGGGTCAGCCAGTTGGGTCTCAAACAAGCCATTTGGGGCACGTGGCAGGGCCAGGGGCAGCCCAGCCACCAGCATCCCTATCAGGAAATACAAATCCCCCAGGAAATTATCAATATGCTGCTTCTCCAGGAGGTCCTCTGCTTCAGAACAGCTACATGAAGCCAGGTAACCAGAGCTCTTTGATATTTTGCCACTGCCCATTCATTTCTCAGTGTTCCTTTTAAAAAAAATAATATAGGATTGACTCTGCAGCAGCTTTTGGCTTGTGGAAGGTTTTCAAAGCAGGTGCTTGGAGAAATGCACGTGACAAATACTGGGGTGGTTTCTTTGGGTTAGAAATGGAAGGTCTGTGGGAGGTGAAGCAGTTGAGTTGGCTGAAGCAGGTAACTCCTGAGTGGTGTCTCGTTTTGGGAAGCTGTGTGTGGGGAATGGTGTTGCTGTGGCCTTCATCATTCCATGGGGTGGCTGTTGGATCATGGAATTGTTGAGATTGGAAGAGACCTTCAAGATCGTGGAGTCTGATCATCAACCTGACTCTACCAAGGCTGCTGCTAAACTATGTCCCTCAGCACCACATCTACACGACTTCCAAACATGTCCAGGGATGGTGATTCCACCACTTCCCTGGGCAGCCTGGTCCAGTGCCTGGCAACCCTTTGAGGGAAGAAGTTTCTCCTAAAATCCAACCTAAAACTTTGCTGGGGCAACTTGAGGCCGTTTCCTCTTCTCCTATCACTGGTTTCTTGAGAGAAGAGACCAACCCCACCTGGCTCCAACCTCTTTTCAGGGAGTTGTGAGTGAGATGGTCTCCCCTGAGCCTCCTTTGCTCCAGGCTCAACCCCCCCAGCTCCCTCAGCTGCTCCTCACCACACTCCTACTCTAGACCCTTCCCCAACTTCGTTGCCCTTCTCTGGCCACTCTCCAGCCCCTCAAGGTCCTTCTTGGAATGAGGGGCCCAAAACTGACCCCAGGATTTGAGGTGCAACCTCTCCAGTGTCGACTGCAGGAGGATGATCCCTGCCCTGCTCCTGCTGGCCACACCAGTGCTGACACAAGCCTGGATGCTGGTGGCCTTCTTGGCCACCTGGGCACACTCTTGACTCATCTTCAGTTGGCTGTCCACCAACACCCCCAGGTCCCTTTCTCTGGGCATTTTCCAACCGCTCTTCCTGGAGCATTGCAGGGAATTGTTGTGGCCCAAGAGCAGGACCTGACACGTGGCCTTGTTGGAGCTCATCCCATCAGCCTTGACCCACATATCCAGCCTGTCCTGGTCCCTCTGTAGATCCTTTCTACCCTCAATGGGAGTTTTTTGTTACATACCTGACTAATTTTGTGAGGATGTTCAAACTGTCTTGAGCTCACGGGACGTATGAAACTATCTCTAGCAACTTCTTGGAATGAACAATCAGCACTTTGGAGTGAGGGAGGAAATAGCTGAGAAATTCTGGAAATGGGAGAATTCTCATCTCCATTCAGTGGTGAATCCCCCAGAGCAACTTCCCAAAGATCTGGTGATACTGGACAATTTGGTCTTATCTTTTGAAAGATATACTGGTGTTAAATGGCACTTAAACTGGTCTCTGGGATAATAGGGAACAAAAGAGTGGAAATGCTCTTAGGATCTGGCATTATTTGAAGGGAAGAAAAGCAGTTGGGTTTCTAAATGTCTTGGGTTAAAGTCCTAGAATTTTAAAATAGGAGCAATTAAAAACTTCCCTGTGACTTTTAACAGAGAAGGTTAAACCTTTCAGGGCAGAGCACCTCACACTCACACAGGGAGTTTATTCAAACTGCTCATTGCTGGTGCTTTCCCAAGTGAAATCTTTTTCCCCAAGTCATTTTAGCAGCTGTAGAATCTGGATGTTGCTGTTTGGCATCAATTGAAGTGCAGGATGAGCCTCCTGGCAGATTAGACTCTCCCTAGTTCATTATTCTCCAAAATGAGGCTGTGCTCTAACTTTATAAAGCCCAGACTTGGTAATTGGTGTTGGGCTGCTCTCTGCACCTCTGGAAATTCTTACCCATAATAGCTGAGAAAGAAATCATGGGTCATAGCAACAGGAACCCAGTATGAGAAGAGCAGGACAGAAACACTCTGAAATAGTGAAGCCTTCTACACACATCAGGGTTTATGTATCTTGTGCTATTTTTCACTTGAATAAAAGGAATATTTAGTTTCCATAACACAACCTCTGTGGCTTTTTCAGCTGGGTTTAACTCCTAAAACTGAATCTCTTCACAGGATCTGCACCTCCACCAGTGACTCAGCCTTTAACTCCACTCCACCCCCCTTCAAGGCCACCTTTGGGACCCCCACCAGTTGGTGGCCCACCTTTAATTAGGCCATCAGCCCTGGGAGCAGGACCACCCAATACCCAGCCTCCAATCAATTCAGCTGCAAATCAAGAGGGTAAGAAAGAATTTGCTCTTTTTGTTGAATTTGAATGTTACAACTTGCTCTAATATGCAGCCTTTAAAGTCAAGTCCACTGTTGTAATAAATGTACAATGGTCTAATAGACATTCCAATAATAAAATTGATACTAATGCAGCATAATTTTGCCAGAAGGGAGCAGGTAAGGAGCTGGAAGTAAAATATTTGACAGATGTTAATAAAAGAAAATCAACTAATGCCTCCAAATAGATTTCTAAGCACTGTTGCACAGCTCCATGTCTCCCATAGTTGTCATCTCTTATTTTTAATGTTCTAAAATGATGCTGAAATTCTGGTTTCTCTGCATCTTTAGGTGTTGTGGAGGAGACATAACCTGTGTATAACTCCCTGTGTTGTTTAATTCTGCAGGGAAAGTTAAGATGTGGACCCTGCAGTTCCTTGTAGCTGTTCCTTATTCTTCCCTTCTGTGTAAAACCACTGCAGTGCTTGTCTTGGCTTTGTTCATTTTCTGAAGGTTGTCACTAGAGGCTGTCAAGTGTCAGCTGTTGAAGGCACATCTGACCTTCTCTGTCTCCTGCACAAATCTGCCATTGTTGGAGGACTCATCAGGGCTCTGCATCAAACAGACCTGCAGTTAAATTGCATTTAGTGCCCACACTAGCTGGGGCCACAGGGTAGTTGGCAGCTTTATTTTTAAATAAAAATTATATATTATATATTTATTCTACCAAAGCTTTTGGTTCCTCGTGTGGTCAGATCAACAATTTCTTGTCTGTGGTACCTATGTGAGGACAAGAAGAATTTATTCAGCTTGAGGTTCATTTTGATCATACAAAATGCATTAGAAGCTGCTTTTGCTTAGAAGGTCTTTTTTTTTTTAATGAAGAGATATATTCCAGGGCCCTGGAGGGGTAGAAATGTTTAGTCTGTGGAGGGGGTTGATTGCAAGATTCAGCATGGAGGAAAGATTTTAATGCAAATAAAAAGTAAATGGAGTACCCACTATAGTGCTGGCTAATTAGGTTTGTATGTTTAGACTTAGATTACAAACCCCTGGCCTTTGGCAGCACTCTCTCATTTTCAAGGTTTTTCTTATCTCAGCTGAAATTTATGTCTTGTTTGGTCTGTGGCTGCACCAGGAGTGTTGGTGTTTGGTGAGCAGCACTGGGCTAAGTGTTGAAGGGGAGGGAATTTGGAATTTCTGTGAATTATCAGTGGAAAAAGTTCTTCAGGAAACTCAGCAGCTGAACTCCAAGGGGCTTTGAAAGCTGCAGCCAGCCTGTGATGAGGAGGAAGCATCCCCTGACACTTCACTGCACAGCAGCTGGGAAGTTATGTAGAAGATCATCCAACCAGAAGTGTAGGAACTCTTATTTTCCTTGGAAAAAAAAGATTGAGGTTTTATGGATGTCCTTTGTTGAGGTCACATCAGCAGGGGAAGTGTAAGAGGCTAAGATGTGTATTTAATTCATTTTTATCCTGGGACAAAGTAGATCTAGACTATTCTAATCTTCACATTCATCCAGCAAGCAGGATTTCTTCGCAGTTACCTCATCACAGCTTCTTAGTGACTTGGGAAGGTTTTCACTGGGGTTCTCTTTCCTTCTAGGGGATGCTACATCTGCTGCCACTGATGGGGCTGTGGTGCAAAACAGCTACGATGCAATAGAAGGTGGTGGCCTCATGGGTAAGGCTTCAGAATTAAAAATATTTACTGTTTTTTAATTGTCTGGGGAAGACCAGAAGTCCAGGTGTTTATGTACAAACATATATATACTTGGTTTGATGCCTGTCTTGGAACTAAATTGACATTTGAAGCATTGTCAGTGTGGTGAAGCAGTTGAGAGTATTTAGAGTGTTAGAGGAGACCTCATTGCTCTCTACAACTACCTAACAGGAGGTTGTGGTGAGGCTGGGGTTGGGCTCTTCTCCCAAGGAACTAATGGCAGGACAAGAGATGCCTCAAGTTGCACCAGGGGAGGTTTAGATTGAACATTAGGAAGGAATTCTTCACTGCAAGAGTGGTCAGGGACTGGCCCAGGCTGCCCAGGGAGGTGCTGGAGTCACCAGCCCTGGAGGGGTTCAACAAACGAGTAGATGTGGTGCTGGGGGTCAGGGAGATGTTGGACAAAGGTTGGACTTGATGATCCTGGAGGTCTTTTCCAACCTAAATGATTCTATTTTTCAGAGCTGACTGCAGTTGTCAGTTGGTTACACTTCAAACAACAGCAAGCAGCCCTCCTGCTGCATTGATGCACTGAGCACCCTGTTGTTCTTCAGCAATTAATGCTAAATATTTGTCCTCTTTGCTTTTAGCCACTCCACATCCTTCTGCACCCCAAAACCTTAAGATGAACAGGAATGTTGGGTATTCCTACCCCACCTTACCTCCAGGCTACCAAAACACTTCCCCACCTGGAGCACCAGGGGTGGCAGCATCTGCTCTGCAATATCCAGATGGAGCCAAACATTTCCACCAGGTAGAGACTGGGTTTTACCTCTTGGGGTGTGTGAGGAACAACTGGGGGTTCATTTCTTCAGTGTGGAGTGAATGTTTTTGCTGACACCTTGGCTCCAGACTGGCAAAGCTCTTTCTGAACTCTTCTCTCCTTCAGTCTGTTCAAAATATTTCTCTTTAAACTCTCAGCTGCTTCTGGCATTTTTCTCATCCCCCAGCTTGAGCTATTTGGAGTTTTTCTTCCTGAAATTTCAAAACTGACCAATGCTTTTGCCAGCTAAGCCTCTATTTAAAGAGCTTTGTAGCTAATTTTTACCCAAGTCCAAGTTTATGTAACAAGTGGTATTTCTAATCATAACCTTGTAATACAATAGCAGTTAATAAACAAAACAACAAAAAAGGGAAATATTAATATATTTGCTTTTTAAATGAACTGTGGGTTTCAGCCAAATAACTGGTGTTAATTTCTGAACTTTGATTTGTCTCTAGCCTGCCCTGGGCACTAATCACTTGACTGCATCCATGGGTGCCCTGAGTCTGCAGCAAGAAGGATTAAGACCAGTGAATCTCCTTCAAGAAAGAAATATCCTCCCTCCAACCCTCTTGAAGGCTCCTGTCCCAAACTTGCATGAAGACATCCAGAAGCTCAACTGTAACCCTGAGTAGGTTTATCCATTTGTGATAATTCACCAAAATAAATTTACAAGTAGGAATTTATAATTCTATTAACTCTTCACAAAATACTTCCTTAATTTTGTGAGTAGAAGAGATTGAAAATGGGCCCCATAAAGGTGGTCAGTGGTTTAAACTTGGAAGTGAGGAAAATCTGTGGAGAAAGTATGAGGAAAAATATGTTGCTTTCAAGGTAGCTACAATATAAAAACTTTACAATGTAGCTGGCAATGAGTAGGACTGAGAAAAGATATAAAATAGGATATATATAGATATAAAATGGGGTGAGGTGTAGCAGAGGCTGGGTTTGCAGCAGCACTCTGCACTCTAGAAACCCCTGAAATGACTCTGGGGCTGTTTATTGGGTTTTTTGGTGTAGTTTCATGGCAACTTTTTAAACTTTGCTGGTCCAGATTAATATAAAAAAGCCACCTCAAAATGATATTCCAAAATAATGCTGAGGGTATAAAGATTTGGTGCAGCTTTGGACATTGAACATTTGACTTGAGTGATTTAAAATGACACCTGAGCTCTGTGTAAAGAGCATGTGTTTAAAATATAAAGTGTTATATATATAAATATGTTTAAAATATTTAATATTTTAAACACATTTATATACATATAATATTTTATATGTTTAAAATATAAAGTATTATATTATTTATATAAAAAATAAGGTTAAAACCAAAGTATGTGCTGTGGGTCAAGCTCAGCCTAAACCAGAATGATTTGACAGAGAGATCCTTTAGTTGAAAGAAGATCCTTTATATTATCTTATGTTATATATTATATATTATTATAGTATATTATTTTAATCATTTATTTCTATTATTTTAATATATTATTTATATGTTATGTTATTTATATTATATTCTAAAGAAGATCCTTTATTTGAAAACACATTCACCATCACCAACCCTAGAAAGATATAAAGGCTGCTCTGTGCAACTGGAATAATTTGATTTTCTGCCAATATCCCTTTGTCCTCCCTGCAGGTTGTTTCGCTGCACCCTGACTAACATTCCTCAAACTCAGGCCTTACTGAATAAAGCCAAACTCCCTCTGGGGCTCCTGCTTCATCCTTTCAAAGACTTATCGGTATGACAAAGATCCAAGACTCTAAATCCTGAAATATCAACTGTGTTAAAAAGTCCAGAGCTGGGCAATGAATTATAACAGAAGGGCAAGTACCTTGGCTAATCCTGGCCCAGAAAAATCACCCCAGTAACTGACATTTCCCTGTTCCACTGTAATTTTTCTGATTTTCTTTTTTTTCCCTACCATTTTTAAACTTCTGAGCTTCACTTCTTAATAATAATTAAAAACCCCACTAAATTTAAAAAAACCCAGAAGTTGAGGCAGCACAGCACAGAAGGCAACACACCTAAATTCCTTTTTTGCCTTAAATAGTTTTATCTTGTCACATCTCAGTTGTAGATAATGATTTCCTATACCAACCCTAGTAGTAAATCTAAATTTCATGAAGAATTAACCAAGTCAGAGTGGTTTGGATGTCCTCAGGTAACTAGGAGACTTGTAAATAATTATTTTCCACAATTGAAGCAACTTTTCAAAGGTGTGGGGGGTTTTTTTTTCTGATTTTTGAGCTGTGTTGATCTTAAACCATCCGTGTAAAAATTAAGACTTTAAAGTCAAAGAGGTGAGAGCTCAGTTCTGATCAGTCCTCTTGCTGAGGAGTTGTGGGGTGCTGGGAGGATGATGCAGAATTAATTACACATCTTACACAGAGTAGATGATGTTGTGGAGCTGTAGGGTGGTGATGCCTTCACCAAGAAGTTTTTCTCTTCCAGCAACTGCCCGTGGTGACTTCAAGCACTATAGTGAGATGTCGTTCCTGCAGGACATACATCAACCCTTTTGTCAGCTTCCTAGACCAAAGGAGGTGGAAATGCAACTTGTGCTACAGAGTGAATGATGGTAGGTTTTAAATTATCACTGGTAAGGTTGATCTTTCCCACTGTGGCCTTTGAGAGTGTGATATTGGTCACATCAGTATAAGGATCATCAATCATGGTAGGGTTGAGACGTGAGAAGTATTTCCTATGGGCACTCATCAAAACATAGATGTATAGAATTATATATATACTATTTAGAATTATATATAGAATTATGGATAGAATTATATAATGTTTGGGGTTGAAAGGGACCTTTGAAGGTCATCTGTGGAGCACAGTGAGCCTGACATGGTCTCCCAAGCTACCCCAGCAGTAACAAAGTAGTTCTCCAAGAAATGTTGCCCCAAAGCAACAAAAGAGTTGCTGTACAATGCAGCAGAGTTAATACAAGTATGGAGTAATAACAGATAAACTCTTATCCACACAGTTCCTGAAGAATTCATGTATAACCCTGTGACAAGAGTTTATGGAGAACCTCATAAAAGACCTGAAGTCCAGAATGCTACTATTGAGTTTATGGCTCCATCTGAATACATGGTAAGGTTTATTTACTGCTAGTTATTCTCTTTTCTTTCCAGAGGGAAATCAGAAGAAGGCTTGTTGGAGAGGGTGCTTTCCAGTTTTCAGTGCATCTGAGAACTCTTGGGAAGAACTTCAGATAATTCTTCATAGCTAAATATTTATGATGTCAAAGTTCCTCTATATTCTAGAGTTGCTTGTAGGTCTTCTGGAAGAAAACTCTAATTCTATAGTGACCCAATAAGGCAAATGCACCCAGAAATTCAGCTTTAATAGAGTTTAAACTTGCAGTGGAAGGAATAAACAAATCTAATAAATGAGATTTAAAAAATTAACCCTTTTCTTTGCCCAGCTACGTCCACCCCAGCCCCCCGTGTACCTCTTTGTGTTCGATGTCTCCCACAATGCCATAGAGACAGGATACTTGAATACAGTCTGCCAGACCTTGCTAGACAATCTGGACTTGTAAGTACCTTTTTCTTCACATCTCCTCTTTTCTTTCTTCTTCTGAAGCTTGTGATAGACATCAACAAGCCAGAATATCTTGTCTTGAGGAGAAATGTCCCAGCGCTGACCAGCAGTGGCCAATGTGGTATTAAAATGTAGCATAAAACTGCAGTTTCTAATTCAAAAGGGAATTTTGAGGCTTGTTTCTCAGTCTGGCTCTTTCCTGGCTGCTTCACCAATTCCAGAAAGGAATAAAAGTCATCTTTATGATGTCTTTTGAACTGTATTTTTAATAAGCTGGAATTTAGAGGAGTATATGCTGCAAGGAATGGATACATCTTAATAAACTTCTCATCAAATACATGCTGCTTGAACTTATATAAGTGCTGCTTGGTGATTTGCAGCTTGGTTCTTTTTCTTCAATTTCTCATTGCCCTCTTAAAAACATTTCTTATCTTCTAAGTGACTCTACTATGAGCTTGTTTGGGTTGGTTTTTTTACTCCAAAATGACTTAATCAAGCTGTTGCAGTGTAGCTGTTAAGCTGACTACTTGGTAACAACCTTGGCCAGGTGAAAACAAAATAATAAAAAGCCTGCAAAAACTGAAATTTCATCTTGCTCAACACCATCTGTCTCATTTTTTAGGCTTCCTGGGAACACTAGAACCAAAATAGGCTTCATAACATTTGACAGCACAATCCATTTCTACGGGCTGCAGGAAGGTCTCTCTCAGCCTCAGATGCTGATAGTTTCAGATATTGAAGGTATGCAGAGAAATTCTGTGATTAATATCTATTAATGCCTGCTGGGTTTGACAGTTTATTTCAAAATAAAAATCTGCTGGGAGTTTCTAGATCAGATCCTTAGCAGTGGCTTGAGAAATTGGGTATGTCTGTGTTTGCTGATGAAGCCCCTGGTGTCTGGGCAATGCCTTAAAACAGAAAAACAACCTCCCTAACTCCTAGTTTAATTGGTACAATTACTTATATTTCTCTTATGATCCCAAATATTGATGCTTGGAAAATTTCTGTGGTGATTTATGCTCCCTGCTTGTCCTGCCTTTAGTTTCAAGTCACCTTTTACTGCATGTGATAGGGCAGAATGAATGCTAGAAAATCTTTGCTGTGTTTTTACTTAATAATAAATTGGGGGAAGCTTGATGTGTTTTTAAAAAATTACTTAAATACTCCTTTTTTTTTTCTTTCTTCCAGATGTATTTATACCAATGCCAGAGAACCTATTAGTAAATTTAAATGAAAATAAAGAGGTAAGAACTACTTTAACCAGTGATATTTAGGATATCCTTGGTAATCTCTGGATTCCTTAATGCTCTTTAATACCTACCATTTAAATGCCAAGTTGGAGGTGGGAAAAAAGTCTTTTAATTTATTGATGTGACTTTTGCCAACCTGAAACAAGACAATACTTGACTTTTTTTAGGGGTTTTTCTTTGCTACCATAGTATTAAAAGTGTTAATACACGTTTATGTTCAGCAATCAGCTCTGTGAAGAAGAAAACTCTGATAACTCCTAATCCTAATAATTTTGTTTTCTCAATTGCAGCTAATTCAAGACCTGTTGAGGACCTTGCCACAGATGTTTACCAAGTCCCTGGAAACTCAGAGTGCTCTGGGACCTGCATTGCAGGCAGCCTTTAAGCTGATGTCCCCCACTGGAGGTAGAATCTCAGTCTTCCAGACACAGCTTCCATCTGTGGGCATGGGAGCACTGAAGTCACGAGAAGAGCCAAACCAAAGATCAACTGCCAAGGTTAGAAAAGCAGAATCATGGAATCATGAAGGTTGGAAAAGACCTCTGAGATCATAAGTCCAACCATCAACCCAACACTACCATGAGCACTAGACCATGTCCTCAAGTCTACATGATGTTTGAACCCCTCCAGGGATGGTGACTCCAGCACCTCCCTGGGCAGCCTGGTCCAGTGCCTGACAACTCACTCATTACATATTTTTTTCCTAATATCCAATTTAAACCTCCCCTGGCACAACTTGAGCCCATTTCCTCTCATCCCATCACTAGTTACCTGGGAGAAGAGACCAGCACCTCTACAACCTCCTCTAGAGGTGGTTGTCAAAGAGAACAAGGTCTCTCCTCAGCCTTCTCCCAACTAGACAGTCCCAGCTGTTCTGGACCTGTAGGTGCTTCTGGAATTGCCTCTTCTGGGTTAATTTTGTGCCTCTCCTGTTGAGCTCACCTAAAAAAACCCCAACAACCAAGCACTATAACCACAGATTAATCATCTGATTAAGGTATCACTGTAATCAGTGATGGAGAATCAATCTTTAGTGTTAAAACAGGCAATAAATGTGTTGATCTGGAATTTCTTTGTATTTGGTGACACTCTGTTGTATTAACAGGACATACACCTGACACCATCAACTGATTTTTACAAGAAGTTAGCCTTGGACTGCTCAGGGCAGCAGGTTGCAGTGGATTTATTTCTCCTTAGTGGACAATATTCTGACTTGGCTTCTCTAGGTGAGTCCTATTGAGTTGGTTTGGAGTGTGTAACTCTTGTGCTTTTGGCAGACACATAGATTCTACACAAAGACTTAGTGTATAAACCTGATTTAAATGACTCTAGTGTGTCAAATTGATCCTTGATTAACAGTGACAGTGAACAGACTAATCTTAAAGTCTCTCCTGACAAGTCTTAAATTCTCTCCTGATTCATACTGGCTGTTTCCATGTTCTCCCTCAGTGAGTCTTGTGGTCCTGGTATAAGTGCCTGAAATACTTTCCTCCTTTTATGCCTTTTAAACATCTCTGGAGTAATTTCATTAATTCCAAAATGCATTTGAATGATTTTTTTTTTTTTCTCCATTGAACCAAACTTTCAAGTGACAAAGTTCCTGGAGGTTCAGGCCAATGGGAAATTATTTAATATCTGAAATTACACATGTACATGAACATAGAATTGTGTTACCTCTATGTGCAGCTCTATAACTGTAACAGATTTATTAGCAGCTTAATAATTAAAGGCAAAATTACATTCAACCGATGTATTTAAAGACCACAGCAGCAAGTGTCTGCCCTCTGCCAATGCATGTTGGTTTTGTTTCAGGTTGTATATCCAGGTATTCTGCAGGTAGTGTCTATTACTACCAGTCTTACCACCATAAACACAACCCTGTCCAGGTGGAGAAGCTACAGAAGGAGCTGAAACGATATTTAACAAGGAAGATTGGGTTTGAGGCTGTCATGAGGATAAGGTGCACCAAAGGTTGGAATGCAGTTTATTGGGTTTTTGGGGAGGGGGTGGAGGGGAGGTGGGTGTTTGCTGTTGTTTGGGGGTGTTTTGATAGGTGGTTTGGCTGTTAGGTGAGCTGTAAGGAGTATTTAATTTGATTTGGTGAGACACTGGCACAGAGAAGCTGTGGATGCTCCATCCCTGGAGGTGTTCAAGGGCAGGTTGGATGGGGCTTGGAGCAACCTGGTCTAGTGGGAGGTGTCCCTGCCATGGCAGGAGGGTTGGAATGAGATGATCTTTAAGATCCCTTCCAACCCAAACCACTCTTTGATAAAAGACAAAGATTAGAAAAGTAAAATTCAGTACCAGGAACCAGACCATTTATTACTTATTTGCTGGCATCCAGGTTCCATTTTACAATGGATAAAAATGGAAATTTTGTTGGAATATTTCAAAAAGGGATTGTTTTTGCAGTCTAGAGACTTCCCATCCCTGGAGGGGTTTCCAAGCTGTGGAGATGTGGTGCTGAGGGACATGGGTTAGTGGTGACCTGGCAGTGCTGGGGGAACAGTTGGACTTGATGATCTTAAAGGTCTCTTCCAACTAAAAGGATTCTGTAATTATTACTATTCTGCATTGACCTGGCTTCCAAAGTCCTGCTTTCTGCTCAGCTTTGTGGATTAATTGTCTCTTTGGGATCATCACTTTGCCTGAAGATCCTTCTCAATGGAACGAAGTATCTTTAACATTCCAATCCAGAGCCATCTAACAGTGATGGCAGACCTGTCAAAGGTGTCTGTACTTCACAACCATAAAGATATCAAATTAATTTGGTGCAATGCTTTTCTTGCAGGTCTCTCCATTCACACCTTCCATGGGAACTTCTTTGTGAGATCCACAGACCTGCTGTCCCTGCCCAACGTCAACCCGGACGCGGGGTACGCGGTGCAGATGTCGGTGGAGGAGAGTCTGACTGACATGCAGGTGGTGTCCTTCCAGTCAGCTCTGCTCTACACGTCCAGCAAAGGTGAGAGCCATGCTCAGGTCAGCTTTGTGTCCCCCCTCTACTCTGTGCTGGTGGGGCCACACCTGGAGTGCTGTGTCCAGCTCAAGAAAGACTGGAGAGAGTCCAGCTCTTGATGAAGGGGTTGGAGCATCTCCCTGGGGAGGAAAGGCTGAGGGAGCTGGGGCTCTTTAGCCTGGAGAAGAGGAGACTGAGGGGTGCCCTCATTAATGTTTATAAATATAGAAAGGGAGAGTGTCAGGAGGACGGAGCCAGGCTCTGCTCAGGGACATCCAGTGATAGGACAAGGGGCAACGGGTGTAAGCTGGAACAGAGGAGGTTCCACATAGATATGAGAAGAAACTTCTTCATGGTGAGGGTGCCAGACATTGGCCCAGGCTGCCCAGGGAGGTTGTGGAGTCTCCTTCTCTGGAGACATTCAAACCCCACCTGGACGTGTTCCTGTGTGACCTGCTCTGGGTGATCCTGCTCTAGCAGGGGGGTTGGACTAGATGATCTTTCGAGGTCCCTTCCAAACCCCTAATGTTCTGTGATTCTCTATCTGCTGTAATTCAGTTGCAGTAACTCACACAAACTATATTCTCTCATATCAAGATCACAACTGATGGGCTACTGCTTGTTCTTGGCGTTACTGCTTCTTCCAGACCAAGGTTTCTTGGGAAGCAGGTCTGAAAATAGGTAAACTTAACCCAGAAACTGGGAACTAACCATTTTCAGAAGCTGCTGGAAATCACCCAATGTTAGGGGTTGGAAAGGACCTCGAAAGATCATCTAGTCCAACCCCCAAATGGCCTGATTCACCACTTGGATGATAAATTAGCTGAGATATTTTTGCTATTGAGTTGACAGTGGCATTTCTCATTTCATAAAACAAAATTTTCTTGTCTTATTTCATACAAGTTTTGTTTGGAGACTACATTTTTCCTCTCTTACAGGTGAAAGACGAATTCGTGTCCACACCATGTGCTTGCCTGTTGTCACAACACTGAGTGATGTCTACCTCGGGGCAGATGTCCAGGCCATCACTGGGCTCTTGGCCAACATGGGTAAGCCTGAGAAGAGCTGGTTTCCATGTGTGTGGGTGGTGGCCCTAAAGCTCTGAGCAGTGATCCTTGGGGAAGGAACGTTAGAAGAAAAGATTTTGCCTTTCTAAGGGTGCTTGTTGAGTTGCAAAACCAAGAGTTTGGTCTTTGAATGCTTGGCTTAGGTGCAGTATCAGTGTAGCAGAGAAGAGAAGGCTCCAGGGGGACCGTATAGTGACCTTCCAGTACCTGAAGGGGCTACAGGAAGGCCGGGGAAGGTCTATTCAAAAGGGTTTGTAATGATAGGACAAGGAGAGATGGTTCTAAGCTTGGAAAGGAGAGATTTAGACTGGATATTAGAAGAAAGTTCTTGAACATGAGGGTGATAGATCAGTGGAATGGGCTGCCCAGAGAGGTGATGGAGGCCTCATCCCTGGAGTCCTTCAAGGTCAGGCTTGATGGGGCTCTGAGCAGCCTGCCCTAGGTAGAGATGTCCCTGCTGGTGTAGGGAGGTTGGACCAGATGACCTCTAGAGGTCCCTTCCAGCCTCAAACATTCTATGATTCTATCCATGTATAGTCACCTGCACTTAGTCTTAGTCTGGTGCATCACCATGGTCCTTTTTATCAGAATCACTTGTCTTGACTTTTATAGTGCAGTAAAAGCTCATTAAGATGCCTGGAAGTATGTGTTAAAATGAGAAAAGTGTCTGTATTCCTACCAAGGTGGGGAAAACCTCTTAATCTGAGCTTTGTGCTCTCTTTTCAGCTGTGGACAGATCAGTCTCTGCCACCCTGAGTGATGCTCGGGATGCTCTGGTCAACGCAGTGATCGATTCCTTATCTGCTTACCGGGCATCCGTCCTCAGCATCCAGCAGCCTGGCCTGATGGCCCCTCACTCCCTGAGGCTCTTCCCCCTCTATGTACTGGCCCTCTTAAAGCAGGTAAGAGGTCAAAGGGAGCTGTGCAAGAGGGTAAGTGTCCCTTTGGCAGGTCAGCATGAAGTCAAAGGACATTTCTTTGAGGTACAAAAGAGCATCTGTCTCCTCTTCTGGCATTTTTGTAGGACTCAGAATTGAGAAGCTGATAGAGCATTTCATAAAACTTCCTGCAGTTTGCCATTGCTTAAATTAGATGGTTGGACTTGATGATCCTTGAGGTCCTTTCCAACCTAAATGATTCTTTAATTTTAGAGATTTGAGAATGGTCCTTCTTGCACAGATTAATTTCTGAAGGCAACAGTTCCATGTCTCTGCACCCCTGAACTTGATGACATGACAGGTCAATGTAGAACAAAGCCTGTTTGATTGTCTCTCAGGCCTAGGTAGAGAACATACAATTTTACCTGGTGAACATGTGTTTTTATCTTGGAATCTGTTGTGTTATGAAAAATGGAAGGATTTGAGGGATTTTATGGAGCAAATGGGTAATGAATGGGCCCTTCTGCTCTTGCCTGGAGAGGAGAGCAGTAGGGGATAGAGAAGGTGTTTAAAAAGTATCACTATGGAGAATGATCTAGTTGAGAAGCAGTTTAGGACTATATTTGAAAATTAAAGTATAAATATTTTAAGGGAATAGGAAAATATTAAAGACACTGACTAGTCAAAAGAAATTTATTTAATTGGATTTCTCAGAACTGATCCTAGAGGTTACTTTAAGTTTTGGAGAAGTGGTTTTCTGTTCTAGAGAGAATTTTCTGATTCATGCCTCTTGATAAGGAACCAACCAGCATGTTCCTGCTGGCATGTTCATATAGACACTGGAGCTTTTCACATATCAGACTTCAAGTGTTTTACCCAGTCAAGTGGGAGAAGAGAGCCCTTGGTTTAGTTATAACTGGGGTTTTTTTATCCCAACAAGCCAGGATTGTATCTTTATTATAAATCCAAAATCACCTAAGATTCTGTCCATTGAAGCCAGCTGTGAACTGCTCCAATATTTACTCTTTTAAACTCCATCAAGTAGCATTTTTGGGGTGTATGTTAGAAGAGACACATCCCCAGCTGCCCTCATCTGAGCTGCTGTGCTCAGACAGGATTGATGGTGCAAGGTCCTGGCTCCCAAAAACGGGAATACAGAGAATTGTGAGATTTGTGACACACCCAAGAGAAGCACGATAACCACACCATGAAAAAAATACTGATGGCTCATCTCTGAGACTTAAATAAAGAGGAGCTGGTGTGTTAAGTCCAGCTGATCTCCCAGGTGACCTCAGTGCCTGGTTGTTTGCAGAAAGCGTTTCAGACCGGGACCAGCGCGCGCTTGGACGAGCGCATCTTCACCATGTGCCAGGTGAAGAACCAGCCCCTGGTGTACCTCATGCTCATGACCCACCCCAGCCTCTACAGAGTGGATAATCTCACAGATGAGGTGAGTTCTCAACAGTTCTCCCCATTTAAAGCTGGGCAGCTAAAATTTACTGCCTTGTATTGACCCATTTGTTGTATTTATGGATTTATTTGGGACTGGGTTGATGGTCTGGAGAGAAGCTGGGCTCTGGCTGTGGGTGGATATAAGGTTTTCTTATTTCTTATTTAATTTCTTATTTCTTACTTCACTTTTTGCCTTGTCTTGCACTCTAAATAACATGTACATAAAGATAGCATAATATCTGCTTTAACTTTTTTTCCCTTTCTAGTTCCTTTTATTTTATTCCCATGTTTCCTTTTATTTTATTCCCATGTTTCCTTTTATTTTATTCCCATGTTTCCTTTTATTTTATTCCCATGTTTCCTTTTATTTTATTCCTCTGTGTCCTTTCTAATTTATTTTATTATGTCCAAGTAGTTCTGTGAACAGGGAGAAAATGTTTATCCAAGGGCCTGAATAATTGTAAAATCCATCTCTTTTGTACATAACAAATCTGGCATTTCAGTTCTAGAACTAATAAACTACAATTAAGTAGATAAATAAAATAAACTCCCTAAATAACACGTTAAGAAATCAGTAAATGATGATGTATGGCTTGAACTAAACTGAGGAAAAGAGTCCAGCTTGAGTATTTGGTGTCAGGCATCCTGTTCTCATTTAACCCTCCCTTCTTGTGCCTGTTTCAGTCCATCAAGATGTCAAACCCTGGTTTTCTTTCTGCTTTTCCCTTTAGGGGGCTCTTAACATAAACGACAGAACTATACCTCAGCCACCCATTCTCCAGCTGTCTGTGGAGAAGCTGAGCAGGGATGGTGCCTACCTGATGGATGCTGGCTCTGTAAGTCCTGGGGGGGTTGTGGTGATCTGAAAAAGTAAAGAAAAAAGTGATTTTTAAAGTAATTTACTTGCCATGCTCTTTCTGAGAACTCAAAACATGTGGGAGGCTGCTGAGGGGTGGGTTTGTGCTGGGTTAATGTTGTCTCTGGGTGTCTTGCAGGTGATGTTTCTGTGGATTGGGAAGAACTGTGGGCAAAGTTTTATCAGCCAAGTCCTTGGAGTCCCAAATTATGGCTCAATCCCACAAAATATGGTACGTGCTTGTTCTGCTAAGAACTAAAATACCCCCATTCAAATATTAGCCCCCTTGTTAATATTCCCTATAAATCCAGATTGATGGAAATAAACCCAGATACTGGGTGAGTGCATTTGACTCTTTCAACCCTTTCTAAGACTCTACATCACAAAGTGTCTGGGATTTTTTATACCTCATTAGGGTAGAGTCAGGCTGGTTGATGTCTTTGTTTTACTGGGTTTTTTTCCTCTGAAAAATCCCACATTTGTGTTAATAAAACCCTTTGCCTCTTAGACACATCTCCCAGAACTTGACACTGCAGAATCCATCCGAACAACTTCCTTCATCTCTTGGCTGAGGGAGCAGAGACCTTTCTTTCCCATACTATATATAATAAAGTAAGTATTTTTTAACAGTCTTTGTGCTTCTTTAACAGCACAGGGTTGGGTATCATGTACTGAACTTTTAATGGCAGATAGGGCTTGTTAGGAGCTGTCTCCAATTCAAATTGTAACAGAATAAAACAGACTAAATGTTGCAGAACTAAAGATTTTTAGTTAATATCAGAGAAATGAAGTGAATGCTGATAAGTGCACTTGAATTAATCACCAGAGCTACCTGAGATCCTCTTTTCATAAGAAATTGAATTGAAATATCTTTCCACTTGCCCTGTCCCTTTATTAATGCATTGTACTGTGGATTTTGGTGAATATTTCACTCAGACACTTATATTCTCATTTCTTTAAGGGATGACAGCCCATTGAAATCAAGTTTTCTGCAGAATATGATTGAAGACAGAACAGAATCAGCCTTATCATACTATGAATTTCTTCTTCATATACAGCAGCAAGTGAATAAATGAGACACCAGCCTCTGGCTTACTTCTTTAAGGAGAGATTTTGCAGTAAAGAACAATTGTGCTTGTAATATCTTCATTAAATCTGTGGCCTGAGGCAGTTGATGAAAAGCTCTCACTGTGATTTCAACGACCTAAAGCAAATAAAGGACCACATCTGAGAATCAAAATGTGCAGCAACATAATATTGTACCTTAAAAAAAAAAAAATCAAACTGTTGGAACTGGTTGAGCACCTTTTAATTTGCTGCAAATCATGTTTTTACTGTAAGTAGTTGCAGCATGAAGTATATTTACGAAGGCAATACTGAAAAGGTGAAATACATTTTGTAAAATAAATGAGTTCTTGGTTGTTCAGAATGTATATTTCTGTAACTCTTTGCTTTTTCTTTTTTTTTTTTTTGCTGCTAGATATAAAAACCTCACAAATACTGATCATGATTTGCAGGGAAATTCTTTCTGAGGGCACCCAGTGATTCCAGAGAGAGCATCTCAGTGTTCAACCTAAAGTAGCAATGACACCAGAGTTCATTGTGAAAGGAACAAAAGCTTGTGAAGAGTAGGATCCAGAGCTTGGATTAAGGTGGATAGGACTCAAGGTAAGCTAAACCCAGGCAGGGTGGCTGAGTTGAAAGCTGTTAATAAGTCAGTATTCTAATTAAAACACAGTGGGGAGGAGCAGGCCCCGTGTGAGACACATTTTTGAGGAGTCAGTGGCAGCACAAGTAGACTTAGGTAGGTGGCAAGCTTTATTTTTCTGCAGTAAAAGGAAGAGTTTTGATCTTAGTTTGTGGCTGGAGTGGGAGAGGAAGGCTGAGGAAGGATATTTTGGTTTACATTTAGTAGGTTTTATGGCTCTTGTTTACATAAACTGAATGTTAAGCCCCTAAGATCTAAAGTGATTTTATGTCTGCACTTCAAACTGGAGGGTTTGAAACTTCAAATATTTTGATTAACATTAAGAAAGAATGAAAGAAAACATGAAGATTGGAAATTGTTTTTCCAAAGACAAAAATCCTGTAGTGTTTGCAGATTTACTCATGGTTGGAGACAAGCTTGAAGTTTTCAAAATGTATTTTTTTTTGTTTTCTACTGCAGCTGTGTAATGAGCCTTAGGTCCAGAGCCAGTGTGCACCAAATAAAAGCTTTAAATATACTCTCAGATCCCCACCAGAGCTACAGGTGGAAGTTGAAGAGAAAATTTCTATACAAAAATTTAAAAATCATTTTATAGAAGTGTATCTCTAATTGTTCTGGGTTAGAGATGAAGCTTTCATGGATAGCTGCCAACATAAAGAGTATTTAAGTTACTTCCATCCCTCTGTGGAAGTGTTTTCATGTGGAAAAAACTCTTGGTCTTGCCCAACCTGCTTCCTGGGAGGAGTAACTTGAGATAAAACACTTGTAAGTGATGTAGGTTGGTTAATTCACATTTTATGACAAAGGACATGGTGGGGTGATCATCTGCTGCCATCTCAGGCTGCACGTGGCTGTCAGGAGTTGCCTTACTGCAGGGGAGGAGCTGCTGGGGGGAAATGGTCCTGGCTGCTTCAGTACCAGAAGCTAAAAGTTCAAAATCATGTCTAAACTAGCCTGAAAAAGACCATTAGAGACCCAATTTCAGCTTCCCTGGCTGCTCTCTCCGTAGCAAACAGGAGTATATTTACTTGAAGAGCTTTTCAGACTTGCACACTTTCTAGCTAGAGGTTTTTATTTTAAGTTTGACAGTCTGATTTCTTTTTTTTTGCTGGGGGGAAAGGGTTTTCTTCATTTAAATCCTCAATGGGAGCTATGCACTTGCATAGGTCATGACTGAAATCTTGTTTTACATGCATTATGACTCAGATGTTGCAAATCATCCTTGCATCCAGCCCACCCAAAGGATTTCTTACTCTGTATTTTGCTACTAGAGCCCTTATTTTTTTTAACAACATAAATGTTGGAGGTGGCTTCGTTGCTTCATGGCCAGCAGGCTAAAGGTGTCAGTGGTTGTGGCAATTAACAGCTTGGAATTAGAGCCTCTAAGAGCAAAAGATTTTAAATAATCACTCAGATGAATGTTGTCTTCACTTTGAGTTTATTCCCTGGCGGTGGGGAAGGACCTGCTGGGTTCTCCTTGTGTCACTGTCTGGGTGGAACAGGGCAGGAGAACACACAAACTGCCCAAAATGTGTCATTTTTATCTTTAATTGATAAATAAGGACATAAAAGATGAGCTGCACAACTAGGCAAGAGTGGCTCTGGTGCTCAGAGCTCAGCACCACAACTCCACCACTGCAAATATTCTCTATTTTTCTAGCTGAAGACTTTTTTTTTTTTTAAGCTATTTCTGTATTTGACACATTAGTGTTCAGCCAACATTGTTACCATCCATTTTATTTTGCTTTCATTATTTTTAATTTAATATATTTGAGTGGAAGTCCACATAGACTGTGTTGCAATAACTAGAATGATTCACTTCTCTTTGCTTTAGAATTAATTTCTTAACAGAGTTTAATCACAGATGCAGAATGGCTGTTAAGTAAGGGACCATTAAATGTGATTTTTAAGGTTCTGTTTACTATGATGGATGTAATCCTTCTAGTAAATTTAATTTTGTAAAGTAGTGTATAATATTGTAATATTAAATCTTTCTTTTCTGAACTCCCAACATTTGATCTTCAGGATGAAGCTCTAAATCTTCCCCCCTCTGAATCTGAGACAGGATTTACTTGTCCACCTTTTTACAGTTTGTAATTTTCACTGTTTTATTCCTGTACAAAGTCATTTGTAACACATGCAAATGCTTATTTTATCTGTGCTAATTTATCAGATTTGGCTACTCAATAAAATTAATTGAAAGAACTCACGCAAGTCCCTCAGTCCTTTCTTACCAATAAAAATAGAACGATAGATTTGATATAGAGCATAGACTTGAGATAAATACATGATATATTTGAGATAGATCATATATTTGAGACAAATACTTGATATATTTGAGGTAAATACTTGATATATTTGATATAGATCATATATTTGATATAAATATTTGATATATTTGATATAGATCATATATTTGAGATAAATACCATGTCCCAACAAGTGCTAGATATTCTCCCTTTGAGCCAGCTGACCCTGATGGTTGGACTTAACCTTCAGCTAAAGATGGTGACCAATTGGATTGGAGATAATCCTGGATCTTCATTTACCACCCTCTTCTTTCCACCCCTTTGTGTACAAGTCATTCCATCCTATGCTTGCCAGTTTTTTTCTGAGCTGCCATCCCTCTGGTTCATCACACAAGTCACCACAGAGCTCTGCACTTTGACCTCATTCCCGTGCCATGGCAGGGACACCTCCCACTAGACCAGGTTGCTCCAAGCCCCATCCAGCCTGGCCTTGAACACCTCCAGGGATGGAGCATCCACAACCCCCCTGCGCAACCTGGGCCAGGGTCTCACCACCCTCCAGGTAACGAATTTCTTCTCCCCGTGTCCCGTTCTCCTAGGTTTTTATCTAGCAACGTCACTTCCGATGCCGGGGCGGCCATCTTTATTGCGGGCGCCCTACGGTCATAGAGCGTGGCGGACAGTAGCCTCTCCCTGTGCGTCTCCCTTTTGCTTTGCCCTTACCCAAGATGGCGGCGCTGGCTTCAGCGGTGGGCGGTGCTGCGCCTGCGCGCCGGGGCAGGGCGGCCGCTTTGTGCGGGGCCGGGGCCGCACCGCGGCCTTTTCCGCCGGGCATGGAGGACGGTGGCGGCGGGGCGGGAGTGGCTCTGCCCGCCACCCCGGGGGTCCCCGCCGGCCTCTCGGCTTCCCAGCGCCGAGCCGAGCTGCGGCGGAGGAAGCTGCTCATGAACTCGGAGGAGCGGATCAACCGCATCATGGGCTTCCACCGGCCCGCGGCCGCCAAGGGTGAGCCCCGCGGCGGGGTGAGGGCTCCAGGGCTGGAGGCCGGGTCTGGCTGCGGCCTCCTGCTGCCGTTACCGCTCCCGCAGTCCCCTCATGAGGGAGGAGGGGCGGGGGTTTGGCTCCTCTGCGCGGTCAGTGATGCTTTAAGCCGGGCAAGACCTTCCTCGGTCCTCGGGAGACCGAGGATAAAACACCCGCGGCACCAGAACGATGCCGAGATGGGTGTGGGGGCTCCTACACGGCGAGCACACGGGCTGTCGGTTCACTAAGAGTAGCTTTTCCTAGTTAGAAACGATGAGCCTCATCCCCACCACCCGTTTTCCCTCAATCCCTGCTTGCTTCCATAGCTGTGAGTTTATATCAGAGCTTTCCTGGAGGTCTGTGGTTGGCATGTGGGGTTTTCTTGCAGATCCATGGGTAGGTCGTTTATATTCCTGTGCATACCTGGAGGAGGCTGAGTGTGAGGAAAGAGCTCTCAGATTTAAGGATGCCTGTAAGTCCTGAATCAGGTAGCTTTAATACTGAAAAATACTCTTTAAGTGTTGGTTCTTCCTTGCCTGCTCATTTGTCACCCTTTAATCAGAATAATTTAGGTTGGAAAAGACCTTTAAGGTCAGCAAACCCAACCCTAACCCCACTCCACAGTCTGCTGCTAAGCCACATCTCTCAGCACCACATCTCCAGGGCTTTGAAACCCCTCCAGGGATGGCAATTAATGCTGTGTGCTTCACTTTCTGTAAACATTTTGTCTTTGTGTTGTCTTGGAGACAACATCTTTCCCCTTGCACATGCAGAGGTGCTGCTTAAGGAAGCCCAGGATTTTCATTCCTGTGCAAAAATAGAAATTCTAGAATAGAAATCCTAGAAATAGAATTTTGGTAGAGCTGTTTTTAATCTTCTTTTCCCTTTTCATTATCATCATCCCTGGTGTAACCTGAGTGTGACCTCTGGTAGACAAGCAGGTTGTGTGTCAGCTGAGCCCATTTTCACAGTGGGGTTGCTTGTGTTCAGGTGTGATTTTGTGATTCATAATTAGCACATTTACTAATCACAAATCTGGCTTTTCACTGCGGAGACACCAACCCAGGACGCCAAATCCAGCTTGGCTGAAGTGCTCCATGTACCCAACGTGCATAATTTTAATTTTTTGCTCTTTCTCTTTAGATGATGAAAGCCACCCAGAATCAAAGCTGCAGCATGAGCAAGAGAAATCCAACTCCCTTCCCATCCCTTCTGTCTCCAAGAGAATTGTGCTGGGGGATTCTGTCACGGGCGACCACGGGGGCAGCATGATAGACTTCAAAGGGGAGAAGGACTTGTTCAGTAGAACTCCAGAGCTTGTCAGCGAGGGCACGAGCGAGCTCCGGCCCCGTGGCAGGGGGGAGCTGCCCTCTGAAGCTGCCCCACGGCCTCCTAGGCATGGATTAGAGCAGTACCTATCCAGATTTGATGAAGCTCTGAAGCTGAGGAACCAGCTGATGAGTGAGAAGTCGAGCCAAGAGAACGGGAGCGCGGTGGAGGAGTTTGACTCTTTCCGCATCTTCAGATTGGTGGGATGTGCTCTGCTGGCCATGGCAGTCAGGGCCTTTGTGTGCAAGTACCTGGTGAGTTCAGGGAAACCAACAATCTGTTCCTCTTTTGCTGGTTTTAGTGCAAACTTAGAATCATAGAATCATTATGGGTGGAAAGGACTTCTAGGATCATCAAGTCCAACGTTCATCCCAACATCTCCCTGACCACTAGACCATAGCCTCAAGTGCTACAGCTACTCATCTGTTGAACCCCTCCAGGGATGGTGACTCCAGCCCCTCCCTGGGCAGCCTGGTCCAGTGCCTGACCACTCTTGCAGTAAAGAATTTCTTCCTAATGTCCAATCCAAACCTACCCTGGCACAACTTGAGGCCATTACTGTGAAATGCCCTTTGTCAGGGGCTGGAGTGTGTCAGTAGTGACTGAGCTGGGAGTTCAGGCACTTTTTACATTTCCAACAACTTTATAAATCCTAACAAAAAAATCTTTGGGATGAATCTGAGTTACCTTTTAACACAGCTGCTGTGTAACAGCTGAGAGCAGCAGGGTTTGAGGAGCAGAAGCACTGGGATAGTTTTTGGAGCTGAAGTCTTTGTGAGCATGAACCAACTGCTCCTCTAGTTTGGAGTCTACAAAAGAATAGCAGAGTAAGAACAGTAATAGTTGGCCCAAACTAAGCAGGTCCTACTCATGAAAATAGTAGTTCCTCAGTACTCCAGGAGTCTGCCAGTAGAGGGTACAATCTGCCACCTCCCGGATCATGGCTCAGTTGTACACACTGCTGGACACTTTCTATCATTCCAGGGTTTTAAGCTCAAATTAAATAAGGCAGAACCTCATTTTTGACATGTAACTTGTCTACTTAGGTTTGTACTAAAGAATACTCTTGATATTGTCCACAAATTATTTTTTTACCTGCCTTATTTTCTTTTATGACTTGGGAAGCATTAAATGTCTGTGGTTTCTTAGCTGCTACTTCTGACCAACTTAATTTTTGTATGTTCTTTTCTTTTCCTTCAGTCAATATTTGCACCATTTCTTACTCTGCAACTTGCCTACATGGGACTGTCCAAGTACTTTCCAAAGGTAAAATATTTGTTCAATTAATTCAATTAATTTGAAGTGTTGTACATTTAATGTTGTGCTTAGATTTGTATTGTTTTAAGACCAGTGCACATGAACTATTCTTCCCTTGTTTTAAACTGTACAGTTGAGAGTTATCAAATGCCAAGAGCTTATATTAGGTTTTCATCTTCCCAGATTGAGTCCAAATGATGCTCTTCTGTGGTTACTGTTTGCTCTGCCAGCAGCTGTGATACCTGCACAAAATTTGGGTGGGCATTTGTTAAAAAATGAGACAGTCCTTGGGATTTAAGGGCCTTCCATTGCTAGTATCACTTTGAGTGGCAGCTTGAAATGAGACATTTATGTGTGTGAAACTTGCTTTATATATTTACAGCAGTTAATTGTGCTGAAGGGTTTATTTGGTTGATGATTTTCTGCAGCACAGAGTGGATGGAATGATGAACAACCCATAGTTGAAAGAGAGAACTTGAATTTTAAAACGAATATAGAGTCCCTGTAGAAAATCAGAATAAACCAGCAGTTCTTTATGATTGAAAACTAAACTTTGTAGTAGCCATCCTAAGCTGACATGTCACAAACCAGCAGAATTAGCCTTAGACTTGCACTGGCTCATCTAGATCTTGATCTTGTTTCTACGCTCTTTAAAATCAGCTCTTCAGCTGCAGGATTTAAAGTGGTGGTTCCTTTCCACAAAGTGCTTTTACTGGGTTTATACTCCAAGGAGGTCAATCAGCTTGTTATCCTTCTTTTTTTTTTTTCCTCATGAAACCTAGAAAGATTCTTGAAAGCTTAATGTAGATTGGATTAAATTAAGATATCCAGCAAATATCATCAAATTACCTTTTCCTGCCAGTCAGAGTTTGCATCCTCAGGATTCCTCAAGGCCAGAAGAGCAGCTTTCAGAAGGGCTTCTGGGCATCTCAGAGTTCAGAGGATAAAGCTGCCAAATGGAGTCACGCTGAAATAGAAAGGAACAGTTGGTTTGTAATTCTAAATCATTTTTCTGTGTTAGAAAAGCAACAGCATTTTCTGCCAAGTAGTGTGATGAGATTAATCCTGTTCCCCCCCCTCGGAGATGCCTGGCTTGGCTTCCACCCAGGGTGTCTGGGGCTCTTCCCACTGCTGCACAGCCCCAGTTTATGGAGTGCCAGTGGGAAGTGGGTGTAATATCTGGGAGGAGTTTTATCTGCTGCTAACGAGCCTCTCACTTGCTCCCCTGGCTCCAGCACAGCACCAGTCTGTAACTGGGATGGGTGCTGTGGATCCTGGAGCACGAGGAGTTCAGAATGTGCCTGGATCTGTGTCAAGCTGCCACAACATCCAACTGGATTAGAGCAGAACTAACAGAATAACTGTTTTGTTGGGTTTTATCTTGTAGTGTGAGAAGAAGGTGAAGACAACAGTGCTAACTGCTGCTCTCCTGCTGTCTGGCATCCCTGCAGAAGTCATCAGCCGCTCCATGGACACCTACAGCAAGATGGGGGATGTCTTCACAGACCTTTGTGTCTACTTCTTTACTTTTATCTTTTGCCATGAACTCATCCTCTTCTTTGGCTCTGAAGCCCCGTGATGGCTCTAGAATTCCAGGCTGTAGTTCCACTGAAGCTTTCTGGACTGTGTTCCTTTCAGGTCTGGACAGGTTTAAACCTTCATCAAAATTCTTAACCTGGTCAAATGCTTGGAAGGAGCCTTAAATTGAGTCATGTTGGGAAAGGAAGAGCAGGGTCCCAGGCTGCTGGTTGTATTGGGTTTATTTAATTATTGTCTGCCCCTTACAAATGTGAAGGACCCAAGTGTCAGTGGCTGCTTCTTGGTTTAGATGATGCCTCCTCAGCCTCCTTCATAATCCTTTGCAAAGCTGCCTTTGTTCTTTTCAGTGAGAACAAAGAGAATCCTTTCAGCAGATCCATGTGTATATATATATATATATATATGTGAGTATGACTATAGCTACAACTGCTCATTTCATGGTGCTCCCGTTTTTTTTTAAGAAAGCTCTAAATAAAAGAAATCCCTGCATTCTGCTGTTCAGAATGTTTCTGGAGAGCGTTGGTGAAACGTGCAGCTTTGTTCTCCTGACCCTTGCCTTGCTCTACCTTCCTTGTGATTGTGCTTCATCTCATGGGGTGGTTATAGTGCAAAAAGAGATAAAACTACTGGCAAAATAGTCCCATTGCTTACTCATTAATTAATCAAAAAAGGAGGAAGAAGCAAAATTGTTGACCTCGCCTGTTTGTGAGTTTGCAGCAGCCTGATCCTTGTGAGCTCCCCCCTGTGTCTTCATTCTGCTGCTTTTTTCTTGTTTTAAGCTGATCTCATGAGGAGGTTTGATAGATTGGCCACCAAGCTGCAGTATCAAATGTTTGCCCTAGTAGATGTAAAACTTAAAAGGGAACTATTTAATTTTTTTCTAGCTCCTCGCAGGATTGTGGAAAACAACTTTTAATATAACCTGAATTTCTGCAGTTTGGTTATTGCCAGATATTTGGATGTGAACAGGATCTTCATTGCAGAGATTGCCCCAGCCTAACACCTCAGCAGAGCTACTTATCTATTTATTGGTGTTTTTCTGAAATTGCCCCAGTGACATCCCAGCAGACATTCCTGTGCAAATCCAGTGAAATCAAAAATAGAGCTTTGAGTTGACTCCTGCATGGGAGATGGTGGGTGCCCCATCCCTGGAACCATCCCAGGTAAGAGTGGAAGGGGATCTGAGCAACCTGCTCTAGTTGCAGATGTCCCTGCTCCCTGCAGGGGGTTGGACCCAGATGATCTTTGAAGGTCTTTTCCAACCCAAACTATTCTATGATCTAGGTACAAAGGGAGAAAAACATTTTGGATATTTTTCAGTGGATGTGCAGCCACGTGGGTGAAAGGAGGACAAATACAGAGGAATCATAGAATCATGTAGGTTGGAAGAGACCTCTAGGATCATTAAGTCCATCTCCCTGACTTTGTCTTGAAGCACCACTGGAGGAAGTCACGAGCCAACAAATGCTCTTGTTTTCACTCATACAAATTTTACACAGTGAGAGGAAGGAATAATAATCACCTCAAGCACTGATCATCTCTGAAAACTTCTACTGAAGCTACATTGGGTAATATTTTCAACTTGTAGCTTTCTGTTTAGAATCTGGACTTTCAGCTAATCTAGCCCAATGCCCTTTTTTAGCATAAGAGAAACATTTCTCTTGATATTTGCGTCATTTTTTTTAGGGGGGAGAAGTGTTTATTGTTATACCTCTTTAAATAGCCCTGCTTTGTGCTTAATCTTTTCTGTTACAGCGTCCTGCTCTAATTTTAGCCTGGATTTCTGACTCCTAAGGTAATTACGTCTCTGTTTGTGGCATGAAAACAAGAAGCTTCTGTTTTAATTTGACAATATTGGGGTTTTTTACTGATTATTTTACAGTAGTGTTACAGGTGTCCAGGGCTGGGCTGCAAAAGATTGTAATTTAGGTCTAATTAGCACCAATATTTATTCAGGAGCTTTAAATTTGTTTCTATTAGGCAGGAATTTCAGCAAATTGAAATGGATGTGAAGGGTCTTGGTGCCATGAGGGGCTTGGGCTAAATGATGCTTCTTCACCTTCAGTTAAGAAATGAATCCCTTTTTTTCAATTTTTAACTTATCTCTGTTCATGTACATAAAGCTATTTAATGTTTATGGCCAAACTGATTGTTTTCTATTAAAAATCTATTTGTTACCCCCTTCCTTGGGTGCTCTGTCCTGGCTTGGGATGAGGGGTGGAGACCTTGCAGCGGGCTGGGCTGCGGGGACGGGGCTGAGGCCTTTGCCTGGTGTGGGGCTTTGCCCGTTTTGGGGGGGCTTTGCCCGTTTTTGGGAGATTTTGCCCGTTTTGGGGGCTCTGTCCGTTTGGGTGCCAGGCCTCGGCGCTGCGCCCTCCGGCCGCCAGAGGGCGCCGCAGCGGGAAGAGGGCAGGAAGCGGAGGGCGGCAGCTTCCGGCCGCGCCTCTTGTCGTCCCGGGCGCAGGGGTGCGGAATGGCCGCCGCCGTCTAGCGCAGGGACCGCGCCAACGCCGCCAACGCCGCCACCGCTTAGCTGGGCCGGGAGTCCAGGTGAGGATACCGGGGGTGCTGCCGCCGCCACGGCCGGGCTGACCCACACCGGGAGTCGCGGCTCCTTCGTGCGGCGGCGCGGTGTGGGTGGCTGCGTGCGTGGGGGGGGGAACAAAGGGCGGCGGCGGGCAGCGCTGAGGGCCGCGGCGGGCGCCCACGGCAGGCCCCGGGAGCCGGCCCGGTGCGGGAGCTCAGAGCTGCCTCTGAGGGCAGGGCCGGGTGGCTCGGGGCTGCGGGTCGGGCTTTGAAGCTGTGGGATGGGCTTTAGGGCCGCGGGGGGAGCGCGACCGAGGCGCTGCCAGGAGGGTCCGCGCTCCTCCGGGAGCTGCCGGGGCTCACGCCGCCGCTCCGGGGAGCCCCGGGGGTCGTGGCCGCGGGTCCGGGGCCGCTTTCGGGCTCTGCGCGGGGGTGTCCCGGGTCACCGGCGCCTGTTTGCCTGCGTGGCGTTGGGTGCGAAGCGCCGGCACTAACGGGCAGGAAGCCCCGGGTCTGTCTGAGCGCAGCTGCCCTTCGCTGGCTTCTTTTAAGGTAATAACAAAAAAAGGCATTTTTCCCTGGGTTAGATGGTTTTGCTTGTTCTTTTTAAGGGTCACGTATCTTTTGGCCTCTCGCAGCTGCTCTGAACACACTAAAACTGGCACAATAATGCCTGAGTGCAGTTGTGTCTCTAGTATAACAGCTCCCTAGGTCCATACCTGAGATTTATCCTGAGAGAGGCAGTTAAATTGAAATTTTAATTGCCTGGGGTTCAAATTAGTGGTTCTGGGCACTGCCATAGGTAGGTCTACATGAGTTTCAAGCTGCCTTGGGCAGCAGTTGTTGCTGGACAGCGTTAGAGCCTCAAGCTGCAAAATCTCCTGGAAAATAAACACCAAGCTGGTGACACTCCAGCTTGCAGGACTCCCTTGCTTAGCACAGCACAGCTTTTCTTAAAACGACTTTATTTTTCCCGTTTGGGTTAAAAATATCGGGGAAAGTGGGCTTAGCTTAAATTAGTGTTTATTTTCTATTTTAATACCTACAAAAAGTTTGAGAAGTGAAGAGGTGGTAAGAGGGTGAATGGTGGGTGGGCTGGAGTTGGTGTAAAGATATATTCTTCACACTAGGGCTTTTGAAACCTGGAATCATGTCCTTGGTTTGATTGCATACTCCAGAGGAAAACTAAAATTAATAATAATAATTAAAAAATCACAGACTCACAGAGTGGTTTGGGTTGGAAGGGACCTTAAAGATCATCTAGTTCCAACCTCCGCACAGTTGAGGTTCCTCACTGAGGGTACAGCTGAAGAGTTTCCTAGAGGATTCCTAGGAATTCTTAGCCCTTCTCTCTCCCAGGGTGTGGCTGGGATAAGAGAGCATTAATGAGAGGAGAAAGACCCATCTCCATCACACCCCCCTCAAGCCTTGCTTGATGTTTGATGATATTATGGAACTTCTTTTGATGTCAGCACCATAAAGACATTGACTGTTGCTGTGTTACATGCTGGGGGCTTTGTGTTTCTTTAACTGCAGTTCAACAGCTTTTCCAAGGAGTATAAATTTTCCAAGAGTAGATGTGGCACTTCAAGACATGGTCTAGGGAGATGTTGGACAAAGGTTGGACTTGATAACCCTAGAGGTCCTTTCCAACCTAAATGATTCTGTGATTCCATTGAGCAGAGGTATCATTTACCAAGTTGACCTGGATAGAAATTATCTACCATATAAAAAGCAACAAAGAGCACAGAATCACAGAAAGTTAGGGGTTGGGAGGGACCTCAAAAGATCCAACCCCCTGCTTTATTTGTTTGGCAGATTTTGAGGTAGCTTTAAAGACTCTTCATCTTTTCCTTTGTGTAATGAAAATCAGTCTATTTCTAAACAGGAAATTGTTCTTGATGTTAGAAATGCAGATAAATACCTCTTTTTGGCCTGCCCACCTCAGTGTGACCAACCTCCTTTCACTGCTGGCTGTTCTGATGCTCATGGTGACCTCTCTCTGGGCCTTTCCCCGCAGGCACTACCGGAAGCGCTCGGCGTCGCGCGGCCGCTCCGGGAGCCGCTCCAGGAGCCGTTCTCCGGCCGACAAGAGAGGGAAGCGTGAGGAGCGGCGCTCCAGGAGCAGGGACCGGGACCGCCGGCGGGAGAGGTCGCGCAGCAGGGACAAGAGGAGGTCCCGGTCGCGTGACAGGAAGCGCCAGAGGTACAGCTGATCACTTGGTTAAAGTAGAGAAAGGTGCCTGGCAGCTCAGTAGAGTCATAGAATGATTTAGGCTGGTCCAACCTCCCTACACCAGCAGGGACATCTCTACCTAGGGCAGGNGTGCTTAACTTTTTTACTTATTAAACAGTTTCTAGCTGGAGTTTGTATGCTCTTAGTGGTCTTGATGATTGTTGGGTTCCTTTACAACCCATTCCTCAAAAGCAGGCTGAAATGATGCTATGATCACGTGGTAAATAAATGCAATCTTGTTGGGTGGCAGACGTTCCAGAAGCAGAGAAAGGGAACGGAGCCGAGAGAGAAGAAGATCCCGGAGCCGGGAGAGGAGGCGCTCGAGAAGCAGGAGCAGAGGGAGACGGTCCCGATCCTCCAGTCCAAGCAAGAACAGGAAGACAGAAAACAGGTATTGGTGTTCTCTGATTACAACCAGTGTCATTGTGACAGAATGCCCTAAAACTTGGAGGCATAGAGGGAATCATTAGACAAAGCTTTGGTGTGTAGGACAAGGAGAATGTTGTATGTGCTGTTGTGATCTTTTTCTGTTGCTTAACGTGTCTAACACAGAGAAGGTTTCTGTAAAAGACAAAGATCCAAGTTGTGGCAGCTGAAAAAAGCAGTTAGATTTAAAGTTAAGACTGAAATTACTTTTAATGGAATTTTGAGATCTAATTACAAGCAACATGTCATCATGCTGCACAGTGAAATGAGTGGGAAGTCCAGAAGCTGTTACAATAGTCTACATAAAGAATAAGCAGGTTGATGACAATCTAGAGATTGTGAGAAGTTATAATCACAAGATCTTTTGCAATAAGTCTTTTCTATTAGAACAACCCAATGAAAAAGGCTTAATGAGATTTAATTGGCTGAAGTGAATTTGGCATTTATTATCCTGAGTTAGCAAGTGTTTGGGTTGGATGGTTTCTTTTTTATTTTTAATTGGAAGCAATTAAGGGTAATAAATTCTGTGATAGATGGTTTTTGTGTTAAGTGCAAGTCTGCAGGTTACATTTGAGTTATACAAGTAGCTTTTCCCAGGGAGAGGTGTTTTTATGTCCCCCTGTATGCCCAGGGGGGTATTCAAACTTCCATGGCAAGATGCTAGATCACTTTACCTCTCTCTGGAAGTTCAACAAACAGGAAATTTTTAGTATCTCTTTCCTAACTGCTGTGTTCTCGAGGAGGTGTAAAATGAACTGCAGAACCACTAGAGTATCAATTGTCAGTGTTCTGGAAATCAAGTCTGCAACTTCCCCCTGTAAAGAAATGAGAAGAACAGAATCAATGTGTGGGAATCTGGTGGATTGCAAGAGGTTCTACATTTCTGGTGGTGAAAGGGAGTATTTCTAGGAGGTGGAAAGATTCTCTGGGAGGCAAAGTGCTTTGTAAGGTACTTGAGAACATCAACCTGTCCAGGATGTTCCTAGTTCTGTTTCTATCCAGCACGTGTGTATCCTCCCTTGAGAAAAGCTGTGATGTTCTAAGAAGTCTTTGATCTTACCTTTCAGATCAAGATCCAAAGAAAAGACAGATGGTGTGGAAGTTTCCAAGGAAAAGAAAAAAGACAAAGACGACAAAGAAGACGAGAAGGATAAAGATGCCACCCCAAATACTGTGGCCACTGAGGTAAAAAGTTTTCGCCCATCTAAATTTAAGAGATAAGAATTTCAAGCAGGAATTAAGTTAGCCATAGATGGTTGCATTAACAAAAGAAAACCTGTTCTTAGAGCTGGACAAAATCCCTGCTGAAGGGGAGAGTGTTCACCAGTGACACAGGTGCCTGTCAGGGGGTGCACTTCCAGTTCTTGACATAAGAAACATTCTTTGCAAATCAAGATTTCAAACTGCTAAGCCCACAAACCACAGCCAAGCATGAAGGATCTCTCATTTTTCACATATTAGGTGTCAGTAGAGGAGCTGAAAATATTTTTGGCCTCTGGACCCAGGCAGAAATCCAAGAAGAGTGGGAGAGGGAAGCTCACTTTGCCTTGTTCCATGTCACAAAAAGATGTGCCTGGGTGAAGAATTAAAAAAACTAAGAGTTTTAGCTAATTTGTCTAAACCAGCACATTGTTACTGACCCTCCTTTAACAGCAGCTGCTCTGTCTGTGAGGGCTCCCCAGGCATAAACCTGTCACAGGGTCTTGTACTAGAAGGACTTTTGGAAGTAGAGGGTAACATGATAATTCTTTAGTCTTTTATGGATCAATGGCTAAAATGAGTTGAAACTCACTGGTGTGAATTGCAGTATTTTTTCTTAGTGAATAAAGGAAAATTTAATCTGCTCTTATCTTAGAAATTATATATGAGCTACTGTCATGAAAAATAAAATAGTAACTACATTTCTTACTTGAGAATGTTATAGTTGATATTAGTGGTTTTCAGTTACTTCTGTTGTGATAAGTTTGTGGATGTCCAGTCTTCTATTGCATGCTCACACAACAGTTCTAGTAGTTTGAAGAAGCACAGGAGGCATTTACTGGTTGTTTTTTATTACAGAATTTTGATCAGAACAAACTAGAAGAAGAGATGAGAAAACGAAAAGAAAGGGTGGAGAAGTGGAGGGAAGAACAACGCAAGAAGGCCATGGAGAACATAGGAGAGCTGAAAAAAGAAATTGAAGAGATGAAGCAGGGGAAAAAATGGAGTTTAGAAGATGATGATGGTATTTAACTTTTTCTATATAACAGTTACAGTAGTTTTCAGAGCGTGAGCTATAAAATAACAAAGCCTAAATCTGGTCATGGCTTCGAATGGTTTAAGATACAATTGAGACTAACAAGCTGGAGAGATTTGTGTGGGGAGAAATGATACAGTAATAAAACTGGGCTGTAATTGTTTGGGTAGACTGATAATTTAACACACATGAGCACTGCTCTTTCCCTGCCTGTTTTATTCCTGTCTTTCTTGCTTCTATTAGATGATGAAGAGGAAACTGCAGAAGGAGAAAAAGAAGGCAATGAGGTTGAGGATGAAGAGTTAGATCCTTTGGATGCTTATATGGAAGAAGTAAAAGAAGAGGTCAAGAAGTTCAATATGAGAAGTGTGAAAGGTGGTGGGAGTGAAAAGGTAAAATCACTTCCTAAGATTTCTTATTGTTGTCTTTTAAAAGTAGCTTTGTGTTTAATATCAAAATGGCTTTGGAGAAAAAAAGGGGGAAAAGTGGAAAAAAGAAAGATGCACTTAATACCTGTTTGCCTTTAATTTCCTGTTGTTTTTATCAAGCATAATTCTGATAAAATTTCACTGAAGGAAGTGAAAAAAAAACCCCAGCATAATGCATGCAGTAGCACAGATATTCTCTATATTTTATACAATATGTTTTTTGTTTTATATGGTAGCACAATAATTTTTCTTTACTTTTTGTAGAAAACTGGACCAACAGTTACCAAAGTAGTAACTGTAGTGACAACCAAAAAAGCAGCTGTGGAGTCAGAAAAGAAGAAAGGGGAGCTCATGGAGAATGACCAAGATGCCATGGAGGTAATGGAAGTGTAAATCATCATGAGACATCTCTTAGATGAATGGTAGATGTTCTCCTGTTACAGTTGAGGAAACAGTAGAAAGGAGTTTGATTCTGCCTCGGGCTACAAAATGCTGTGCCCAGGTCCTGTGTTCAGTAGCAGTGCCCTAAACCACATTTATTTGCAGCCAGAAGTAACAGAAATGCTTATAACAAGTGTGTTTGAGTAGGAAGAGGTGGTTCTAGCTCATGTCAGCTGCCCTCTCTGGATGTGGGTTTGATGAACTGGTGGATTCCCCCTGTAGTCTTTATAGTGTCCTTTGGAGTAAAATTCCTCTATAAATGAGAAAAACAGAGCCTCTCACAACACTTTTCATACTAATTTACACACCAATTATAATCTCTACAGTATTCCTCAGAAGAGGAGGAGGTTGATCTTCAGACTGCCCTGACTGGCTATCAGACCAAGCAGAGAAAGCTGCTAGAACCAGTGGATCATGGCAAGATAGAATATGAACCCTTCAGGAAAAACTTCTATGTTGAAGTACCAGAACTGGCTAAAATGACTCAAGAAGGTAAGGACAGATACAAGCAGAACTCCTTGGGTTCTACTGAAGGAAAGAGGATTTTGATCTGCAAAGAAAGAGCAAGTTCTTTTGGAATATAAGGAGTATTTGAAGCAACTTGGTGTAGAAAAACACTGAACCAGTTAGAACACTAAATAACTTCATATAATTATTGCTGAGGCTTTGATTGAAAAATTAGCCTGAGTTTTTTCCACTTGCCTCCTTGTATTTGTGTGTAATAAGCTAAAAACTGCTTTTCTGGTGGTGATAAAATTAGTATTTCATGTTTGGGGACAGATCAAGAATATTTTGATCAAGGTAGTAAAGAAATGTGAAGTTTGACTCTGTTGTGATGCCAACTCTTGTTTCAGAGGTGAACGTGTACAGGCTGGAGCTGGAGGGAATTACAGTCAAGGGAAAAGGCTGCCCCAAACCAATAAAAACCTGGGTTCAGTGTGGGATTTCCATGAAGATCCTTACTGCCCTCAAAAAGTAAGCAAGCACTTTATGAACTATATCATGCTTGATTTTTGCTCTATTCTGTCATATGTTTGTGAGAAAAAAACCCTTCTTTTTGTTGCACAGTGCAACAGGCCTGTTTTTGGATGCTACATACATGGTCACCAGGGTGTTTCTCACTCAGATTTGCACTATTCTTTTTGTTGCCTAGTGCAACAAGCCCATGTTTTTGGATGCTACATACATGGTCACCAGGGTGTTTCTCACTCAGATTTGCACTATTCTATCTACCATTTGTATCATGCTTTTTCTGCTCATTTTTAAGCCGTTTGAGATGTAAAGATGAATATGCACATTTATTTTTTTTTCCCCATGACTTTGTGCTTCACATCTGCCAAAACCCATTCTTAAAACACCTTTTTTTTTCCTCTCTTGAAGACATGGCTATGAAAAGCCCACCCCCATTCAAACCCAGGCCATCCCAGCCATCATGAACGGACGTGACTTGATTGGCATCGCTAAAACGGGGAGCGGGAAAACCATCGCGTTCCTCTTGCCCATGTTCAGACACATCATGGACCAGAGAGCCTTAGAGGAAGGAGAAGGTCCCATAGGTACAGAGCTTTTCTTCTCAAAATCACTCTTTAAGGAAATAAAAACTTCAGCATTCCCTTTAGAAGAGTCTTCAGCTCTCTTGGTTGTGGGGAGGAATGCTTACTCAGTAGCGTCTGTTAATGAGTGGCTTTTTTAAATTATTTAGATAATGATCACTGTGCTGTTGAATGTTTGGGATCACTGGGCTATCTAGTGTTGTTTCAAGAGCACTTGCACAGCCTCCTATCTGGAATCCTCTGATTCTGAGACTTTGGCTGGATTTCCACCCCATCCTCCTACTGTCTTGATTCTTTTTCTTGAAATTACATTGTGAAAAATATGTGTAATTGCTGGAAAAATGTGTAATTGCTGGAAAAATATGCATAATTGCTGTAAAAATATGTGTAATTGCTGTAAACATCACTACAAAAGATTGCTTTTTATTGTATAGATAGCAATGTCTTTTGAATTATAATGTATGATGAAAATACTTTGCTTTTCAGCTGTCATTATGACACCCACTCGTGAGCTGGCTTTGCAAATCACCAAGGAGTGTAAGAAATTCTCAAAGACACTTGGGCTTCGAGTTGTCTGTGTCTATGGAGGAACAGGCATCAGTGAACAGGTATGCAAAGCACATACCTTGCTTGTCAAATAATTCTTGAACTTAATTAATTAATATTACTTTTTAGTGAATTTAGTTCTTTTCTCCTTCCTGTAAACCCAGTACATTTGCAGCCTTCATTATGGATTTTCTCTTTTTTTTGGTCCCTAAAAGTTTGAGACTTTATGTACATACTGAGCTTGCAATAATCAAATATTGCACGTTAGAGTAATTTAGAGATAAATTTCAAGGTTTCTCCTTGTTTATGGAAACAACAGGAGTGACCATCAGTGATGGAACAGGGTTTATTTAGTATCAGTTGTCACTGACATGACATTTCTTACTGGTCCTTAACTATATAGAAGTTGTATCCTCACTATAACTTATTGAGGTAGTAATAACTTAGGTTGTCCAAGGTTACTTTTTTATAAAGCAAAGCTTAAATAAATTGGGAAGTAAAAATCTTTAAATAATTCACATTAGTAGAACAGCTACATTATGGGGTATTTTGTCTTCTTTCTTGCAAGGTTTTAAAACAAAACAAATCAAACCCCCTCTCTGATATTTTGTTCCCTCTGTTTTAAAATCAGATAGCTGAACTCAAAAGAGGTGCTGAAATTATTGTTTGCACACCTGGCCGTATGATTGACATGTTAGCAGCTAACAATGGTGAGTAGCAAACCTTTTCCTATGGAGCATTTTTTTTTTGTATTTGTTGTGTAATTCTAACAAATTCAAAAGATCATGTATTTTGATAAATGGTCTTATGGAATTTTCTTGTATCTCTTCAGGCTGCACTATCTAGCTATTGAGAATATGTAGCACTAATAGTAGGTTTAATCCTATATTGGTTTGACTTTTTTGGGGAGGACAGGAAATAGAACATTCTTGAAGAGCTGCTGAGAATGTTTGTCATTGTTAAACTTAAAATGTGCTGTGAAATGTCCAAATTTTTTAACTCCCAGACATTTAGATTGTCTGCCCACTGATGCTTTCTTATTGTTAGTGTAGCTCAGCAGTTACCCACTTTTACATAAGAGCCTCTGACTCTGCCTTTACCTGTTGGTTTTAAAAACCAAACAGAACCAGAAGCCCTCCCTAAATAACAGTTCAAAAGAACTGACCTTGCATCAAATATTCAGAATTATTAAACTGAGCCACTGCAGCTTTAAGAGGTTTTGTCCTAGTGTAACCATTGCATGCTTATTAGATAAAGTTTTATTATTAAATTATTCCACATCAAAACCTCTACTAAACTGTTGACATTATTTAACTTCTGTGGAAAAAGTACCTTCAAGACATATAGAACTGGGCTTCCAAGACTTAAATCGTCAAAGGTAGGTACATTAATGCTGTTCCCAAGTAATTTTACAGTTATTATTTGGGGATGAAAGTGTTAAGATGTTCGATAGATATGTAGATTTTAAGAAGTATTTATTTTATTCCATATCTTAAAAAAAGCGCAGCACTAAATCTAAAAATAATGAGGATTCAGCTACAATTTGCTGAAGCTGAAAGGCCCAAATTCAGCTGTAGTTTGATAGGCACAAGCCCCACTGGTACTTGTAGAAAATGTGAAAAATCTGCTCCATCCTGAGAGCATTTGGCAGTGTCACTCCAGAGTTGTTTGGAACTGAACGTGTTCCCATGTTGATACTGTTTGAGAGTATGATTCCTAAATCCTGGAGTTAAATCCCCCTCGTGTGAGGGAATCTCTTAGCTGTGTGTTTGGGAAGGGTGCTAATTATCCTGTCCACCAGAATTTCCAAATATTCCCAGATCTCCAACTTGCTTATTTTGATTCCAGCTGTCCCACAGTTTGGGGTGGTTCCTTAATTTTCAATTTAGTAGCATTACTGGGTAGGTTTTAATCTATATATTAATTTTGGAAAGACTGCTTACTCTGTTTGATGCCTATTACTAGCAGTTAACTAGAAGTAGTATGATTATCCTCAGCTGGTTATTTGTGGCTCCAAGGAAGCATTATATGTGTAAGAGGAGTTTTTCTGAGGCTGCAACAGTTAGCTCTGGACTTTGCCTTCCACACATGCGCTGTAATCTCTAATATGTTTTTTTCTAGGTGACGCTGTCAGATAATGGCTGATGTGGCTCCTTGCTTCATCTCAGTCTTAGTTTTATGATGTGTTTTGGCGAGGGCAGTTTTCTGAATTTTACAGGTTCTTCTGGCCCTATGATGGTATGCAAGAGAAGAGTTTGACAAAATAAAGGGCCTTGTGCATACTTACACGTTTCCCACAATGTATATGTGATTAAAATGAGAACGTTAAAATTCACATTTAGTGAATTTTTAAAGAAAATTAATTAATGCCTTTGTTAGAAGATAGTGAGAATATGTAACTTTTTTTTAAAAAAAGATTATTCCTGAGGGAAACCAGATTTCCATTTGATTTTGTTTCCCATGTGTTTTTTCCTCTCCTTTCACAGGTCGGGTGACAAACCTCCGGAGAGTCACGTATGTTGTGCTTGATGAAGCAGACAGAATGTTTGACATGGGGTTTGAGCCTCAGGTAAGCAATGACCTGCCACAATGACCTGATGATAATGCCACAAGATTTTATTTTCCACTTAAAGGATTTCCACTGCTACGTGTTCAAGAAGATGAGCTACACGTGGACAACAGTTTGAACTGAGTCTTTATTTTTTTATTATCCTCACATGCTTTGTTTTCAAGAAATTCTTGTATAGCTTGGATTTTTCTCTAATATGCTTTTTTTTTTTTTTTTTAATACATTTATTTTGGATACTTGTGGCCATGCTGTGACTCTGTGTAATCCCTTGATCCAGGTGTCTTTAGAAGTTGTAGCCTGCTTATAAATGTCCCTTGGCAATTTCATGCAGGAGATGGGAACAAAATGTTGGAATTGGTGGTGACAAATCACTTGCTGGCCGTGTTGGACACCCGGGATTCTTTTCAGTTGTCATCAAGCTCTGTTTTCCTCCAAAACTATGAAAATTCCTGTATTTTTTCTTGAGTTGTAGGGTTTCTGCTGCTTGTCCTAAGATTTCTGCAGGGCTGTTGTCGGGTTGTGTATTGCCTCTCAACTTCCTTTCAAATCCAACAAGTTTTGCCTGATTTCCAATGCCAGCACCTATGTGCCAGTGTGTAAAGACATGGTTTGTAGTCTGCACGGGGCAGAGACCACCTGAGTGTGAAGACAGCAGCTCTGTGTGTGCGTGTGGAGTTCCCTGCCAGCACTTGGGTATTAACAGGGGATGTTCTCTCAACGCAGGTTATGCGCATTGTAGACAACGTCAGGCCTGACCGTCAGACTGTCATGTTCTCTGCTACTTTCCCCAGAGCTATGGAGGCATTAGCTCGGAGAATCCTGAGCAAACCCATAGAGGTGCAGGTCGGAGGCAGGAGCGTTGTCTGCTCCGATGTGGAGCAACACGTTGTGAGTATCACCCCTCTGCCTTGCTTATCTTCTTCTTTGTTTGCAAACAGTACTTAATATAAACCAGTATAGAATCATTATGGTTGGGAAGGGCCTCTAGGATCATCAAGTCCAACCTTCATCCCAACATCTCCCTAACCACTAGACCATAGCCTCAAGTGCTACAGCTACTAGTTTTTTAAACACCTCTAGGGATGGTGACTCCACCACCTCCCTGGGCAGCCTGGTCCAGTGCCTGACCACTCTCTCAGTAAAGAATTTCTTCCTAATGTCCAATCTAAACCTCCCCTGATGCAACTTGAGGCCATTTCCTCTTGTCCTATCATTAGTGATTTGGGAGAAGAGACCAACACCAGCCTCACCACAACCTCCTTTTAGGTAGTTGTAGAGAGCCATAAGGTCTCCTCTCAGTCTCTTCTCTAGACTAAACAGCCCCAGTTCCCTCAGTCGCTGTTTTCCAGACCTCTCACCAGCTTCGTTGCCCTTCTCTGCACCCACACCAGCACCTCAATGTCCTCCTCATCCTGTGGCACCCAAAACTGGACACAGAGCTCTTATTTTCAGAGTTTTAGTGACTTTATTAAGCATGAACTTAGAATAAACTAAGACCTTAATCTGCAAATGCAATGTGATGGCTTTTTAAAAAAAAAATTGGGTTTATACTAAGTTGAAGAGCAGTTTTGCCACTAGCTGTGGAAACGGCCTGAAAAAGTCATCTCCTGTTCCTGATTTTTATGCACCCTGAGTGTGTTTAATGACTTAAAGATCCTGTTCCTGATTTTTATATGAACCCTGAATGTGTTTAATGACTTAAGAAACAATTTATACTCTTTCTACTTTGCCTTTGTCTGTCTTTTTCCAGATCGTGATAGAAGAGGAGAACAAGTTTTTGAAGTTGCTGGAGCTCCTGGGACATTATCAGGAGAAAGGATCAGTTATCATATTTGTAGATAAACAAGAACACGCTGATGGGTTGTTGAAAGACTTAATGAGAGCCTCTTATCCTTGCTTGTCTCTTCATGGAGGTAATCTGCAATCTTATTAACAACTCCAAACTCGAATATTGGTATTTAATAGTTATAAAGAGAAGTTATTTAGGTCCTGTATAGTGCCAATTATTATTTCTTCCTAAGCAGGTTTTGCTTTATAATTGGGAAGGATATTTCTCTCTTAATTAGAAAGAGACATGAGAGTTCTGTAATTGCTCTTTTTGTTCCCTGTGAGATGTCATCAGATGCCAAACCCTGTCTCTGTGCAGCAGGATTGTTCCTGAGAGTTAACACCTCTCAGGGAATATCACTAACTACTCGCTGTCAAGTGGTAAATGCCATCAGGGGACTATTCTGTGATGTTTTTATTTGAGATTCCACAATAATAGCAGCTGGTGTTTCACTTTTCTGCCATCAGGTAGTAATATAACGGAAGTAGTTTAGTAGAAAGAGGAGGAAATCTCTTTAGAATATTGTCCATCTCACAGTATTTTAAATCTTTCTATATATAATGCTGTTAAAAATACAGGAACCAATAAGTACCAAACCACTGTTCATTTGGTGCAACAACGGAAGAGGGAAGAATGTTCTCCTCCTTCTGAGATTTCTGTTGCCTTTAGAGAACAGACAAACCCTCCAGATGAGGTCTTAATGAAATATAAGAATTGAAATAGAAAATCATATTAAGGAAACTTTTGAGGATCTTCATATGGAAAGACATCTTTTTGTCCTGGAAAAACTGTTTTGTTATTTTGGGTAATAGACTAAAGTATTTATTATTCTGGTTAATGTGTTTTACAACAGTGTGAACATACTGAAATTTATTTGCTTTGGCTTTCAGTTGTTGGAGGGTGTCCTGGCCTGTGTTGGGCTCAAAGCAGAGCTTTATAATGAACTGTTTTGTCTGGTTTCTTGCAGGTATTGATCAGTATGACAGGGACAGCATCATTAATGATTTCAAGAATGGAATCTGTAAACTTCTGGTGGCCACATCTGTAGCAGCAAGAGGTTTGGATGTGAAGCAGTTGATGCTGGTGGTCAATTACAGCTGTCCCAACCATTATGAAGATTACGTGCACCGAGCGGGCCGGACTGGGCGAGCTGGCAATAAAGTAGGTGTGACCAGTGGCCTGTCTGGAAAGTTTCCCTTATTTATTGCTTGATCAAAGTGTTCCCAAGGGATAGGTACAGAGGGAGGAATTTACATTATAAGTGGGAAGAGGGTTTTCCTTTTGAGTGATCACGTGTAAAATATATTGTGAATTTTAGCACTATGAAAATTGGAATTTGCAGCCACAAACAGATCAGAAGAAAATGTAAGTTTGGGTGTTTTTCACTGTTGGAAATGTGCTCTAGTAAACTGATTAGATTTTATTTTCCAAACTTTTAACCATGACAAGATTGAAAGGAAAGACTTTGTTTTCTACTATCTGTGGTTGGTTACCTCTTATCTTTTAAATTAATTTTCCCCAGGGGTATGCATATACATTCATTACTGAGGACCAGGCACGGTATGCTGGTGATATCATCAAGGCTTTGGAATTGTCTGGGAATCCAATTCCTAGTGATTTGGAGAAGCTCTGGGCTGACTTCAAAGACCAACAGAAGGCTGTAAGTAATTCTTCCTCCTGTTGTGGGCTTTGCTCTGGGTTTAACCTGTATGCACATAGGTCAAAATACACATAAAAGATAATTAAGTTGTTTCACAGAATTTGTATTATTGTTTCTAGAGCTCTTGCCATCAGAGGATCTTGTTCATGCTGAGAAGAGTGACTTTGGGGTTGTTCTGATAGAAAAATGGGGTTTTTTACTGCATTTGAAAAGATTTAAAATGTATACTTAGAGAAAATCCCAATAGTGTATTGCTTCTATCTGCTGACTTAACATAGCTTTGTTATTACACTTGTAAAATACAGTTTTTAAATTTGAAGAGCTTTCTATGAGTGCTAGCATTTGCTTTTTAAAAATAACTTCAAAATTACTTGTACAATTTTATAGTTATGACTATCAGAATTGGGATTTAAAATTTATGAGTATAAAATATGTAAATATGAAATATATGGTTTTGTTTTCAGGAGGGGAAGCTGATTAAAAAAAGCAGTGGATTCTCTGGGAAAGGGTTTAAGTTTGATGAAACAGAACAAGCTTTGGCTAATGAAAGGAAGAAGTTACAAAAAGCAGCTCTTGGCTTGCAAGATTCAGATGATGAAGATACAGCTGTGGATGTAAGCACCTGAAAATAAGATTTAAGTTGCTGAAGGATTTCCAATATATATGTTGGGTTTTTTCCCCAGTAGGTTACATAACACATTGCAGAACGCCTGGATTTTTGTCCTATTACTTTATTACTAAATTCCTTGAGTAGATCTGTATGTGTTCTTGGATATAAAATATATATAGCTGTGAAGATCAAGATCTAGGAAGATCTTAAAATCCTCTTTATGACTTAGTGATGTTTTACACTTAATATATGTAATTATGTAAATGTCACAGCTTTTCTTTTTAATATTAATCTTCCATCACTGAAACAGAATTATTGCTCTCAATTAGCAACATTTTTTTACTTGCAGTGTTTTTAAAGAAATTCATAGTAGCCTTTTCTATTTCTAAATCCTTCCTGGATTCCTTTCTTAACGTTTGTTAGACTCCTCTTCCTGACCCTGAAAGTAACCACTGTGTTAAACTTTTTCCTGATTATTATATCACTTGTTCCTTTTGTTGAGTTGTAGTTCTGGGCAGGCTTCTACCATTTATACAAGATTGATTTCTTTAAAAACACTTAAACTAAAGGCACTGTAGTGTTTCCTTTCTTTAGGATGGTGAGTATCTAATGGTAAATGCAGTGATCTAATAATAATTATTATTTGTTTAGATTGATGAACAAATTGAAAGCATGTTCAATTCAAAGAAGAGAGTAAAAGACATGGCAGCACCAGGAACATCAAATGCTCCAACCCCCTCCGCTGGGAACGCAGAGAAGCTGGAAATTGCTAAAAGGCTGGCGTTGAGAATCAATGCCCAGAAGAACCTTGGAGCAGAGGCCCAAGTATTGGTCCCCTTCCACTTCAAGGTCAGGCTGCTCTTTACAGAGTGATTGATTTGATTTTTTTTTTTCCTCAAAGGTTTTTCAAGTCTTTGTTCTGTGGCTGACACGTTATTTGATGTCTCTGCACACTAATAATATATATATTATATAATAATACAGTGCATTATTTGGCTTATTTGAGCCAGGATAACTCAGTGATAAGTTGTAGGATTTGTGTGATAATAAGATTTAATACAGAACTGGAAATGCTTTGTCTGCCCTGGCAAAGAGTTAATTAAGTTATTACTGATAAAAGAACACAATTAGGTTTTGTCAGCTTCCACGGAGTTGCAGAACATCTTTCTCTGCTGAAGTGCATGATACACAACCCATTTAGACTGGGGTTCATGTGGTCTGGAATGTCCATGGGCATTTTGAGCTGAAGACCAGCAAGATCTTTTCTATGCAGGTGTGAAGGGAGTTACTGAGAGGAAGGAAAAGAAGAGAAGGAGAAGTTTGGAGAATGTATTTATGTGGACAATAACATAGAAGGCTTTAATGAAGCCCTTGTTGGTTTATATAGGACTTTTTTTGGCTGCCTGGTTCTCAATGTGGACCTGTTTTTTGACAGGACGTGATGCAGCAGGCTACAAATGCTATCCTGAGAGGAGGCACCATTCAAGCTCCCACTGTATCTGCCAAGACCATTGCAGAGCAACTGGCTGAAAAAATCAATGCAAAGCTCAATTACGTGCCCATAGAGAAGCAGGAGGAAGAGAAACAGGATGGAGGACAAAATGAATCCTTTAAGAGATACGAGGAAGAATTGGAGATCAATGACTTCCCACAGGCAAGTTTATCACCTGAGTATTTTTGCCCTACAGAATATTGCTGCCCTAGTCTACCTTGTCTGTTTTATTTTGAGGATTTATATTCTATAGCATCAAGCATAAATTCCTTGTATTTATCTTTGAGGTTCTGCCCAGGTTTCCCTTAATGAATAACTTAGAACCATCTAGATGCTTTCTAGTAATTTCATTGTCTAAATGAACGGGATGCATTGATCATAAGGAAGTAATTTTGAGGATATTATAGAGATTTTGGACAATTTTTACAGAGTTCTGAAAAGCAGCTGGCAGTGTTTATTATTCCTTGGGCTTGATTATGGAGATTTTAAGGTTTACTTCTTTTTGTCTTTAATCAACAAAGTGTGTAGAAATAAATAGCATTTATTTTGTTAAAGGGAAGGACTTGCAGCCATTAACAGCATATGTTTGCCCTTGAAAAGTGCTAAATAAAATACCCAAGTGCTGCTTTGGATCACAAAAAATTCTAAATTTTAGACTTTCAGTGTAGAAAAATGGATGGTCTGTGGAGTCCTTGCTTAAATAGTACCTTGTATCTATCCTCTTTACTCCTCCTTCTGTAACTTTATCTTGCTGACACAAGAGGCAGATTTTTTTCTAAATATACTTGCATAAAAATAACTGGCTAAAATGTCAATCTGCATTTCAAAAGTAGGATGCCATGACTGATTTTCAGTGTAGTGTTCTTGGTGTTTGCCTAAAACCTTAGCTAACCTTGGCAGTGACATTCTGTGTGATGCCTTTCTCCTTGTTGACCCTCCCACACCCTGCTCCTTGCAGACTGCCAGGTGGAAAGTGACCTCCAAAGAAGCTCTGCAGAGAATCAGTGAATATTCTGAAGCTGCTATTACAATCCGAGGAACTTACTTCCCCCCAGGCAAAGAGCCCAAGGAAGGAGAACGAAAGATTTATTTGGCTATAGAAAGTAAGTGTTCTTTTTAGAAGTGATTCAATTAGAGGTATGAGCCTAGTTCTGTAATTAGACATGGAATCTCTGTAGTCATAGTGTCTGGATGCTCAATTACACCTCCTCTGCAAATTAATATAATTACTAAAGAAACACTCGTTTATTTTAATACACCTTGTGAAGTGATCCATGGGGATCACAGAGATGCTTCTCCTCTGAACAGCAGCAAACATGTATGGAACCAGTTTGGAGGAGAGGGAAAGAAAAGAGGGAGAGAAAAACCCATCAGAATAAGCAGAAAGGTGCCTGTGCCAGTGTGAAATAAAGAAGAAAAAGGAACTGTGTGGGTTTGGGCTGTTAAAGGCACAAGAAATTACATCAGCTACCAGAACAAACACTTTGTAGACCTCATGATGGAGGAGTAGTTTTTCTCAAGCCTCTAGTCCTAGATATTTCTGAGTAGTGTCATTTATGACTGTTTTAAGTGTCTTCCTCAGAACACAGTCTAGCTGTGGGTGTCTATATGATACTAGAGTTTCTTCAGTGGCTAGCTGAGGATATTCAGTGAGTTCTACAGTGTTTCTGAAAGCAGCCAGCAGTGTTTGCTCTGTGGGCTCACATACAGAAAGTGTCAAAGATGGAAATGGTTTTTTTTTGTCTTCAGGTGCCAACGAACTGGCTGTACAGAAAGCAAAGGCAGAAATCACACGACTCATAAAAGAGGAGCTCATCAGATTGGTGAGTGAAATACCCAGAATGCAGAGGGAAAATGCCTTAATTTATGTTTTCTAAGATTGGTTTCTACAAATGTTGATACTCTGGCATATGTTTTTATTAATATCTGACTGGAACCTATAGATCTCAAAAATAGAGTTTGATAGAACAGCCTAGAACACAGATCAGCTGGCCATAGGGCTGTTATCCAGCCAGCAGATGGAGATAACACATTAACAGAGCTTTGGGAGTGAAGCCCCCTCAAAGAGTTAGATCCCAAATAAACTTCCTGATTTCAGCACCATCAGGCAGGGAGAGGAGAATTTTTCTCCTCATTTTAATACATTGTACGTGCTGAGAGCTCTGTAGCTTTGCAGCATTCCCAGCTAATAACCAGCTGTGTTCAACATGCTCTGTTCTAAAATAAGATACTGCTTTGAGAAATCCTGGAGTTCTCTGGTGGAAGGAACCTTGGCTTTCTCAAGAATAACCTCCATTAGATTTGACAGCATCTTTGGCTCTTTCTTTTCTGCTGCCTCTCAAATCAGCAGCTAGTTCCTGTGCTCTTGCTGAGCCAGTACTGACAGTTTTGTTTCTTTTTCCAAATTGTTGACCTCCCCATAAAAATGTTTTACAAAGGAATTGCTTGTTCACCTATAACATAACTAAGTTATTATTAGTGAGGGTTTATTGCAATTCATTTATCCATTTTAATTTTTAACTATTATTCTCCCTTTCATTTGCAGCAAAACTCTTACCAACCAACCAACAAAGGAAGATACAAAGTTCTATGAGTATTTGGAGTTATCTGTCTGCCAGCGGCTGGTGTGTGAAACTCTGTGGCTTCTGTTGTTTTTGCTGTTTACACTGCTTATTGTAAATTAAGAATTTTTTTATTTTGTCTTGCGGACATTTTTTAACAGAAAAATTGATACTTGCTGCAACCATCTTAATTTCCTCCATTTCAAGTTATCAGTCTTAAAGCAGACCAGTTTGGGCGGAGCATGATTTAATTTAAAAGTGCAGTTTCTATACTTTTTCGTCATAAAGAATATAAAATAAACCAGATTTTAATTTTTCTGACAGACTGTACTGTTAAGTGAGTGAAACAATGTTGGGATTTGTGTTGGAAGTTGTTAGAATGTACCTGCTTCGTACTGTGGGTTCACACTATTATCAGTTTCTCCTGGAAAAATGATAAACCACCAAAATAAAGGCAGGATTTTCTCCTGATCCATAGCAAATCTCTGGCTGGTTCCACACACATCCGTTCCCTGTACAAATGGCCCCCTAAGGTCAGAGTCTTGCAGTGATCAGAGCAGAGAATTCTATCCAGAAATACTTGAGGTTTAGTTGGAAGATCTTCTTACCCTTTTCACATCCCATTTCGTCTTTATTGTCCAGGTAATGGAATAATTCTTGGGTTTTTTGTAAAGTGAAATGTTTTGTAGTATGAAAATAGTTTTCCTGTTTTTTTTCTAAACATCAGAATTTTAGGATTTGATTCTGTTTTCCTCATTCTCTGACATAAGAGTGAAAGCTTGTTTAGTTTAAAAAGAAATTACCAGGAAAAAAAAAAAGAGAAACCTCTTTTCTAATAAAATAAGACTTTGTCACTTTTTTATAGTGTTCTTATATATATGTTCATGTGATTTCTTTTCCCCCCAGGGCTGTCATCTTTACTGTTAGGATTCTATGATTCTATGACATGGCTTTAAGTAAAAATGCTATTTATGAGTGAATTCCACAAATATTGACTATCAGTGCAGTCAATAAGCTACTGGGACAGGCAAGACCTTTCTTTCTGAGGTCTCATCCCCATAACCATTAGTATTCATGGTGGACACTTCCCACTCTTAAGCATTTCTCTCCCCTGTCTCTTACCTGGAGCCTGAGCAGTAGCAATTTGAATCATCTCCTTCTAGCAGCCGCAAGACTTTCCAGATGATGACTTTCCAAAGGACTTTTGTAGAAAGCTTTTCTTACCTGACACAGAGAAGAAAGGTGTCATTTTAAACCAGCTCTGTATATACTGCTTTAACCCTGGTGAAGACAAATCCTACAAGGTCATGGCTGTATAAATTCACAACTTGAGGTAATTTAAATGACTATTTCTGTCTGCATACAGCTCTAATGTCAGTGTATCTTCTTTGCAATACAGGAAAGGGAAGTAGTGATTATACCAACTTAATAGACATTTAGGATAAGAACACCCAATACCTGCCAGCATTAATACACTGGGTAGAACAAAGAGAAGAAACACACACAGTAACACTTCTCAAAATTTAAAATCTCAAACTAAAGCCCTGCTTTAGTTCCCTTTAAAGACATCCAGTTTCCTTCTGTTAAGGACTGGGTTTGCTATGTTTCATCCAACACGTTTGTTGAATTGTCACTAACTTTTGGACAGTGTTCCCCCCCAGAAGAGTGACAGGTTTTGGTGTATTTACTCAAGAGCACTTTCAAGTTTGGACAGCCTGAGGCTTCTTTAAAAATCTTGTTTCAAAATGTTCCTCAATATATTGATATCTCCTACAAAAGGCATGATGGAGACATTGTTGTGATTTCCAGCTTTGCACTGTTGGGTTTCAGAGATGCTACAATGTATGATCTTTAACTTCCTGGGGTTTTTAAATGCAATGTCAATATTCCTATGGTTTTTTAAATTCCAGCAAAAATAAAAATAATTTCAATGTATATTTTTCAGAAACTGTCTTTCTGAATAGCTCATCTGTTTCCTGCACTTATGTTGCTTCTGCATTTCTGTCCTATGACCTCATAACTTGTGTACAGTAACTGCTGCTTGTGATTATTTTTCTGCTTGAAATGCAGTGAGATGTGGCTCACAGTGAAAATGTCTGGATGCATGAAAAGGGGAGCAAAATGCATATAAGACAGAGGAGAAACCCTCAAATTAACAAGTACACAAGGAAAAAACAGTGGAAACAAGATGAGAACAAAGGTTTGGAGAAGACACAATTAAGTAATGAAAAATGTTATATTTAGTTCTTTCCAAGAGGGGCCGTGGATATAGACAAGATCTTTTTAAACTTCCTTGTTTGGCTGCTTTCCAGGGAATCTGCCCTGGACAGATTCCTGTTGGTAGTTGTTGGAAGAGCACAGGAATGCTGCATTTCTGTTGTATTTTTAAACTCAATGAGGTCTGCTTATATCTGCCCAAGGTGATACCTGGGGTGCTCAAGGATATGGTGTAGAAGTGGGCCTGGTACAGATAGGTAACAGCTGAACTTGATCTTAAAGGTCTTCTCCAGCCCGAGTGATTCTACCAGCTTTCTAGGTCACCTTCTGCTCTCAGTGCTTGAGTAAATGGTGATATTTTGGGTGGATGATTCAAGTATTTGATACTGGGTCATGAACAAGTTTTGGTGTGTCACAGTAATGCAGCCTTGACATCTGCAGTGGTGGTGAGGGGTATATCTGAGGGTGGTGTTGTTCTTGGGGAGCAGGACACTGGCACTTCTGGGTGGCAGTGAGGTAGGAGAATCATAGAGTGGTTTGGGTTGGAAGGGACTTCAAAGATCATCTAATTCCAACTCCCCTGCCTTGGCAGGGACACCTCCCACTAGACCAGGTTGCTCAAAGCCTTATCTAACCTGGCCTTGAAGAGAGAACTGCCCCAGTTAATCAGGACATCCTGGCCACTGCTGTGGTGACTGTTTGTGTGCCAGAGTTGACACAGAATCACTGCACATGAGTGGGCACATGAGCAGAGGCCTTGCTCTTTCCTAGCCAGGAAAACAGGACACAGGGGCTAAATCCAGTGTTCTGGGTGGGGAAAAAAAAAATCACAGCCAGATAAAAGCATGTGCAGAATGTTTTACTATGCTGATTGTACTGCACATTATTGCTACCCTTTGTTTCATTAAATAGGCAGCTTAAGGCCTACTTTACATGTTAGTTTTTATGCTGTAAAAATGCAATGTAATGAGTGTAGATCACAGCCCAGCTGTTCCCTGTCCTGGCTGCTTGAGGTTTTACATGTATAATTAAAGCAGCACAGGCTATTTAATGTGAATTTGGCAGCTAATTGAATAAAAGACTGTGAGGCTCAAAGTGCCACCTCACAGAGCTTTTCTCACTCAAGTCTTCCAAGTGAAAGACAAAAAAAGGAAAGATTTTTCATCAAAGCTTTGCTGTAACACTTCAATTGTCAGAGTAAAACATAAAACACCCAAAGGTTGCATTTGGGATCTTCCTAAAACAAGGAAAAAAATGTTCTGCCATGGACACATCCCATCGAGGGTGTGACACTGAACACCTCTATTAGGAAACCCTTTTTTAATTTGCCTGAATGCCCTTAAATAGGCCAGGGGGGATGGTTCTTGGTGTGAAAGCTAGTGTAAAAGCAGCCCTTGCCACAAGCCTACTCAGAGTGAGCTCCTCATGACTGTCGTGCACGGCCCCTTCCCTCTGTCGGCCCCGTGTGCGCGTTCTGGCCTCCTCACGTGATGCTCCAGGAATGCACTTTCCTTTGATTATTTTTCTTGACCCAGATCTCTTCCAAATATGGTCTCTGCTTAAACAAGTTTGTGTTCTTAGAGCTGGGGCGTTTGCAGAAGAAATTCTGGCTTCCAGCAAACTGTGGCTGGATGGGGGGAGTGGAGGCGGAGAGCAACCTAAAAATGTAAAGATAAAAGGCACGCAGCTGGACTCGGATTTGTCCCAAAATGTACATTTTGGGAACTGTTTACATAGTGCTAGGCAGGAAGATTTGTTTTCATAATTTTAGCTACAGTGGAAACAATTGTTTTTAAATAAATGACCATTAGCCTGAGTGATTGCCACCCAAACATTGCTTCTCTGAGCCTTCTCATCTGAAGCACATTTAAATATTTTCTTTTAGTCAGACGGAGAGATATAAAGTTGTCAAGCTGAGCAGCACGAGAGGTCAATTAATTAGTGTCTCAAAACTAGTAGTTGTAGTGAGCTAAGAAATTATTAATAACCTAATGTGGAGTGACCATATGATTCTTAAGTTATTTCATACTTTGGCCATTCTAAGTACAAAGTTCATCATCACAAAGATGTTTCTCAGCACAATAAATAGTCCTGGGCAGCTGTTTGGAAACTAACGGCTGAGGAAAACGTTACACTTCACAAAAATCCTTAATCTTAACTAAAACCTGTTTCCTCTGCTTGTGTGCATTAGCAAGCAAGGGAATTTGTAGTAATGATCAGCTCCAGTAATTCATAGTTAAGCAGAGAGGAGATTGTGGCAATTAAGAGTTCAGAACTCTCCCAGCTTGCTCGGTGTGCTGCATAGCTGAGGGCCCTGGCAGAAGGAGGAAATTGTGCTTTTAGTGCTTTCCTCTCCTTGAAAATTAGGATCCATCAGTGAGATCTCCAGTAAGGGCAGAGAATGGGGCTTTGTGGCCCAGATATAGGAAAGGGCAGCATTTCATTGCATCCTTTACCTTCCAGATAATTAATGTAATCATTTGCTACTGCTAGCAAGAGGCTTGAGAGAAAGGAGGAAGCAAATTCACCACCTGAGTAACGTCCGTGCCTCAGGCCCTGGGGAGCTTTCACCAGACAAGACAGTCACAGACCCAGTCATCTGTTTGGTTCCTGTTTTTATTAGCCCTGATGAGGAAACCAGACCCTGTTGCTACCAGATTAATATTTGAGCACTGTGGGCAGAGGAGCTGGCTCAGCTGGCGTGGGTTTGCCTGGAGCACAACACAGAGCAGTGACACAGACCCTCATGGAAGCACAGCCAGCTCCAAGGTCAGACATTCAGATCTTCCTCTGCTGGCCACAGCCTCAACAACAGCCTGATTCAGGTTTCACAGCTCCTTGGGATAGAACCTTTCAGTGCTTCACAGGACAAATTTGCTCCTCTCTGACTTCTGTGTTTTGTTGAGACCACAATTTCTAGATGAATCAGGAGCCTGAGCCTGGCCTGACTTCATCACTCTCCAGACTAAGAGATTAAAAGGAAAATAACAGGCTACCAAAGAGGTATTGAACTTCTGCTTTTGGTAGGTGGCAGCATTTCCAACAAGAGTTAAAAACATCAGAAAGATGAGGCTTGTAAATAAACTGAATCATTCACTAAATTAATCTAAATAAATGCTGCTTTCCCCCGCTGCTTTCTTATATTGCAAGTGAGGATTCCTGCATGCATCAGGAAGCACTGGCAAAAAAACAAACCATCATCCTGGCAGGATGTTTCACAGCAATTTTTGGCCTGAAGAGTTCCAAGTATTGTAGAAATGGAATATTGCAGGGTTGGAGTACAGCAGTCAGCTCCTCAAACAACAGCAGGAGAAGCAGACACTTAGAAAAACAGAATTAGCCATCTGTAAAAGCTGCAGGTTCTTTTTTGCCTGTTCTTGCTTTTATTTTCTAAATAATTTAGAACATCTTTCAGACTCTCTCACATGTCAGTCTTAAGGACTTATATGCTCATTTAGACCCTGTGATTCCAAGGTGGACATGTTACTATCAGTGGCCTACAGGTGCTCAGAGAGAGGAGGGTTTGGATGAATATTTGATGGCACTGATGGCGTTACGTGTGGATAAAAAAATCTGTCAGTCACTAAAACTGACCTTGATGACACAAGGTTAGATTGTGGAAAGTGCTGGGCACTTTCTATGGGATCTCTTTGGAAATCATTGGAAGTTGCTGTTGCCACTCAAAGGTATAAAGCTTTGTTTATAGTGAAGTGCCACAGCAATACTGAACTCTTTAGAACATAGATGGATGAAACGGGGCAAAATATTTAATAATCAACAGTACTTTGTTGTAGCTGGTGCTGCAAGATGTTGGTGGACTCAACCCTGTATGGGTTATGTTGGAAATGGCTGCCATCTTCACTGCAAAGGCACCACTGAAAGGTAACTAAGCTAATACATTATTTTAATACAATCCTAAAGCTCGACTGTTCCACAATGGATTGCAACGTGTCTGCTTTTGGGACAGTAAGTACCACACTGGTGCATCCCAGTGAAAGTAATGGAAACACCAGGAATTGTCAAAGGGCTTTAACGAATCTCCTTATCCATTTACAGTATTTTAAATACATGCTTTACCTCACCCGCTGTGGCAAAGGGCAGGAGCCCGCCCTCACCTCGCACCTCGGTCAAGCTCCCTCCGCCTTCCCGCCCGCTGGACAAAATGGCGGCGGGTCCCCGACCCTGAGCGCCTCAGAGGCGGGAGGAGCCGCGCGCCGGCCCCGCCCCGCGCNCCCTGCAGCTGCCCGGCGGGGTGTGGGGGAGGCGGCAGCTCCCTCCCGTCTTCCCTCCCGTCCGGCCGCCCGCCGCTCTCCGGCCGCTCCCGAGCCCCTCAGGTAGGTGCGGGCCGGGCCTGCGTCCCCCGGCCCCTTCTCCGCGCTGTGGGAGGCGGCGGGCGGGCAAGATGGAGACGCGGCCGGCGGGGGAGGGGAGTGGAGCCAGCCGCGTCCGGCCCCGCCGCTGAGGGGGGATCCCCCGGTGTCCTCACGGGGACAGGGCCCCCCGCCTGCGCGCCTTTCCCCGGGAGCCAGGCCGCGCAGGGCAGCGGGAGTGGAGCTGCGCCATCGCCGGCCCGTCCCGCTGTCCCCCCGCCCGAGCCCTGGGCTGAGAGGGGAGGAGGCCGCGCCCTGGGCCGAGGGTTGGGGGGGGGTTTGGGCCGGGCCCTGTTTCTTGCCACCCTTTCCAGAGAGGTGACACGGGAAGCGAGCCCCCCGCAGCCACCCCAGGCGCGGTGCCCGCCGGCTGTGCTGGCAGCGGGCCGGGGCAGGGGGGAGCTGCCGCCCCTTTGTCCCCTCAGCCGGCCTTTGGCCGCCTCAGGTGGAGCTGGGGCCTCCTCCTGCTGCATCCCAGCCTGGCCTCTCCGCTGTGCTCGGGAATTGCTAATTCCTTTCAGCACCCACAGCTCTTGTGTGTGGGGATAGTGTCTATGCGGTGCTTTTTACTTAGAACATGTTTCTGTTAGTGTGTGGGGACTCAATGCCTGTGCACAGCCCATGGATGTGTTTCCTTGGCCCTCCTAAGCAGTGTCTGTCTTCGTTCACCTGCCTGTCAGGCTGTCTGGAGAGCCTCTGGTATGGTCCTTCTGTGCCTCTTTGAGTCCTACCATAGCGCATGTGGATGGGGTGTGTTCTTGTGGATAGTTACAGATAGTTTAGTACCTCTTTATTTGTGCATAGCTCATCTGGGGTAATTAATTAGCAAATAGTTGCACCTTTAATTTGCATGAATTTCTCTCTGGGTATCTCTCTAAGGAAAGTAGCAGTTATTTGCATCTGTGTGGGTTTTAATTTTGTAAAATGAAAGAGTGGGAGGAACGCTCACTTTAATCTATTTCTTAAATTATGGTTTATTTCTATTTCAGTTCCCAGATGCCACAGTTTCACTTACAACTGTTTTTGTCTGTATCCTTCAGGTTTTAGATATAACCTTAAACAAAAAAAGGCCCATGTGGTTGTCCATTGAACAGATTCAACAAGTGAACTTGGTCTTTGTGGTCTAGCATAAGCAGGCTGCAGTTTGTGGCAGGGCTTGGGTGTGTTGACAGGTGCCCAGAGCCTTTTGCACTAGTCCTGTGGCAGACAAACACCGTGGAAGTGCACATCAGGGAGGAGATGTTTGATCCATCAGGCTTCAAAATCCTGTAGTGGGAGGAGGCTGAGGAAGGAGGGGGGGTGAGAACACCCACTGAGATGAATGAGCACCTCTCACCTCTCGGAGCTGTTGTTCTAGACTAGAGTGAGGTCTGCTCCCTGGGGAGGAGAGCGGGTGGGCGAGAACACCCACGGAGATGAATAAGCATCTCCTGCTCCTCAAAGCCCTTGTTCTAGGCTATGGTGAAGGCTGCTCCTGTTTACCTGGGAATGGCTTCTTGAGGTGGATGGACAATTTCACAAACGCTAATAATCCTTTCTGCCTCTGCTGCTCCTTTATTCATATGCATATTTGGACGGCCTTGAAGTCTGGTAATTACAGAACCACAGAATAATCAGGGTGCAGTTTCACAACCTTGCTCTTCTGAGCCAGTCTATCTGGCCCGATAGCTGCCTTGATTCCACACTGTGGGGTTTTTCACCAACCTCCGCTCCCTGCACTACGTTTGGGACTTGTCATACCCTTCATTCAGGTCTTCCAAGTCATCTTTTTGAGGTTTGGTTAGTTTTGATAAGTAACTGGGACCAGGGGGGAGTGGGGGAGTGGCAGCCAGTGGGTAACGTGGCTTTGGCTGACCTGGGACCTCAGCCTGTCCCTGTGCTTCTACTGGAGCTGTGTGTTTCTGTTCCTCTCCAGCCTCCATGCCAGCCAACTGGGCCTTTTGCTTTCTTGTTGGATTAGTTTTCACCTGGGTCAGATCCCTGGTGTTGGTTTGTTCTGCTCTTACGCAATGGTTAGTGTTGGCACAAGGAGCAGGAATATGGGAGAAGAGGAAAGGGCAAGATTGTCCCTTTCAGAAAAAATGTGGATTCAGGGTGGTTTCTGTTGGTTATGAAACCAGATTGTGTTGGTGTTACTGGAGGTGCACAGTTACTTAAATCCCTGACGTGATTTTCCTTCATTTTTGTGGAGCTGTCTTAACCTTTTCAAGTGTCCTGTTTCTCATCATCACATGGTTACATGATTTTCATTTTAGGGTGGGAAGAAGTCAGCTGATGTTCTTGCTGATGTTACCAGCTAGTGAAACTCTGCCTTAGATACGACTTACTTGTTTTTAAGCTTAGAAAGCTGAACAATTACTTGTTTGCCTGGTTTTGCAATCAACTCATGAACGATCCCTAAAAGTTCACTGTTTACTTGACACTTAGCCTAGCTAGTGCCTGACCATATTAATGTTTTTGAGAACAGCACTGATCTCTGTCTTCAATCCAGAACTGGGGCTTTGGAGAGCAGTTTTCTCCAAGGGTGGCAGAGTCCAAAGACAGAGATGCACCCAGGCTGCAGCTCCCTGGTGAGGAACAGGAGTCCCTTTGAGAGGGAAGGCTCCCACCCTGCCTGGCAGGTCTGGGGAAGAGGAATTTGAAGGAGGTGGATTTATCAGCTCCAAATAACTCTTCCCTTAACTTCTGTCACAGAAAATCACCCTGGGTCACCATGCTTGTAAGTTCTAGGACCACGTTTGTACATTCTTGTCTTGCTTGGGAAACTTAATTTCTTAGTCTTTTTGCACTAAGAATAATTGAGAGAAAACCTGTTTTTGAAATAAAGTAAATTTGCAGTCTCATGTCATGTTGTAGCTCTAGCAAGTCACTGTTGTAAAAAAGATTGTTTCTTATGTTTTAGTTGTTTTTAACATATTTTACCTAGTCTCGAATGATGAGAAAAATCGTATTATACAATCGACTGCAGAAAGTGCTTCATAAGCACATTTTAGAGAAACTGGTTATCTAACTTCAGAGGTAGATCAGATTTCAAATGTAGGTTCAAGTCTTAGGGTGTAAGTTGTGCCACTGATAGAATTTTGTACTTGGGAGTTTAAAAATCTTTACATTTATGGGAATACTCAAGGCAACATTGTGAAAACAAACAGGTACAGGTATTTAGAAATTGGGTAAGGCCTTACTTTTGCAAGAGTTAAAGGGGCTTAGACTAAAAGGGACACTGAAATGGTAGAAATTTAACTGGTTTTCATTCTTTTAACTGCATGATGAAAGTGTTTCTCAAATCCTCTATCCTAAGAGAACCAAGACCATGTCTATTGCAGTCTTGAAAGGGAAAATATCGCTGCTGCTGCTGCTGCTGCTGCAACTCCCTCCCTGCAAAGAAAATGAGCCCTTTGGTGTTCCCCAGGGCTGTCGTACGTGGCATAGAGTGTTCTTTATGCAGAGCTCTTGAACAGAGCTGCTCCTGTGCTCTGCTCCAACCCTTCTCATTGGTAGAAGCGACGCTCAGAGGACCAGCACAGAAATAATACTTGGAGCTGCTTGTGTTTTAAGTCGTATGTCATGCACTCTGTGTGTGTTGGGTGGTGTTGAAAATGTTCTGCTGCAGCCTCCTACGGCTCTGTCAGTGCTGCTGAGACTACTGCAAACTTATCAGTGAAAAATGGCAGAGAAATGAGCAGGTTTTATATATTAACCCTCATTAAAATCAAAGTTATTGGTCATAGGAGTTTACCTTTCCTGATACTGGTTGTTTTGAAAGCTGTAATACAGAGGTACTTCCAGGTTTGTTCAGTTTTGCTCTGATTCAAATGTGTTGTACCAGAAGCAGTTGCTGAGTCAGGTCTGTTCTGGTGCTAACCAGGCTGGGGTGGGTGACACCAGAACAGTTCCCTGCTGCTTATGTTGGAACTGATTATTCTGCTTCATGCAGATAATGGGTCACAGGCCCAGTACTGAGTATAAAATATTTAATAAGCAAGTGCCTGTTCTGGGGGGCTTGCTATTTTCTTTGCTCTTCAAAGTTTTCATCTTGTCTACACTGGCAGCCAAATTCTGTCCATGAAGAAGGGAGAGGGTGTGTGATGCTTGAAAGCCAAAGACAATATTACATCCCAGCCCAAGAGGATGTTTTTATGTAATGTGATTTGAGCAGCTTTGATCTTAAAGTGTTGTAGTGAAGAAGATAGGAAGGGATTTTCTGCGTGGTTTCAAGCCTAGATAGAGATGGGCCATACCAGGATGCACTCCCTCTGTCCAGAACCTGTAACATCACTAGAATTAAGTGAAATTGAGCTTCTTGCTGCATCTTTATTGCCTGTAATGTTTTTTGTTTTGTTTCCCAGCAGAAGAAAGCAAAGGGTAGCAAGTGTGACTGAAATAAATCAAAAAAATCAGAACAGCAGCCTCATGCATTGTGTATTGACTGATGGGCTGTCACCTGAGCAAAACTAAACTTCAGACAGTAGTGCTGAAGCAAGTTAACTGCAGGAGAGCAGCAGCACAGCTGTACTTTAAAAGGAGGGGTCATGACCATGGCCAGAAATCCCCCTGCTGCAGAGCTTGGTGGTCCCAGATAAATGAGCCTGTTCCTTTATTTCTAGGCACGGTGGAGCTTCTGTGTTCCATTGCCCAGGAAGCTCTAATGCTGCCTCTTCCCCAAAGCCACTTGTCTCCTTCTTTCCCCAGAATTTGTATAGAAAGAAATTACCAGATAGAAAAGGATCCATACAGAAAATCCTCTGCAGCCCCTTTCAAGTAAAAATCTTTTTGAAATACAACTATATTTCATTTCTACAATGTCTCCTCTTCACTCTTTGTTTACACAGAGACCTCCAGCCAGGCAGTTGAATCACTTTAGAAATTGATTTAAGTAAACTGTTGCAAATATCTTTTACATGTGTATTTACAGGTTTAAAACAAGTGAGTTCTGTTTTGCTGGAAACTTTTCTGGCTGGTTTTATTGAAGAATGTTTGTGCACAAAGTTGGATGGTTCTGGCCATACAATTTAGCTAGAGTGTGATTTTTAAATTGGCATAGCTTTGCATTTTATACCAGTTCTCATTTATACTGTATATCTATCTCCCTGCCAAGAAACCTGCTTCCACTCTACAGATAGACTCACTGCATTCTTTTATTCCCTGCTGTAATGTGAACGAAGTAAAATTATACTGGAGATGTCCATGTTAGGGTAATTAAGCTTGATTACATACTTCCTTTTTCAAACTTCTCCAAAAAAGTCTTAAATCAGAAAACACAGAATATGAACCTTGGCTACTACTTGAAATGTTCATGGTTTGATGAAAAACGGTGCAGAGAGAGAGGGGGGGAAAAATAAAAAAGCATTAAAAAAAGAAATCCCCTTGGCAGTCTTCCACCAAGATTGTGAGGGTTTTTTAAGCTTCCTCTTGTAAGAAATTTTAAACAGTTACTGATTTGTAGGTCTTTCTGCTTTCATTAGTTCCAGTGACACTGGCTGTTGCCAGATGGAAGGTAAATCAGCATCAGGCAGGTTTCATATGTAAAGTTGGTGTGTGTCGAGAGCTCCCAGGGATATTACAGCAGACACAAAACACATGCCCGTGGTGTTGGAGCTCCAACCTTTGGCAGTTACAGCACTAGGAGGACCTGAGATGGTTCTCCCCAGGAAAGATGGATTGTGTCTGTAGGAAAAATCCTTCTGACTGTAATGAGAAAAAGCAGAGTGAGAATGGAACATAGGAATGAGTCTGAGCGGTGGTTGGTCTCCTGAGAATTCCAGGGGCCTCCATTTTATTCAGCACCTTCTCCCTGCTCTGGTGTTTTCCTCAGACACTGGGCAGCTGAACTGATCCTTCTTTGTGGCAGTCGAGCTCGGAGTGGCTTTTTGGAGTCAAAGCCAGTATCCCTGTGTTTAAAGTGAGTACTGAGACAAGAATGCTGGCTGACCGCTCCAAGTGTCCTCCAGTGTATCCGCAAGCAGCTGAGCAGCCTTCCAGAGCTGCTGGGCTTGCTCTCTTGGCACCAAAAGCACATTAGCAGAACCCTTATGTTTGAAATTATGTATCATGAAAGAATCTCAGGTATTTTTTGGTGATATTGTGGGCCCTGTTCTAGTGGGGTTAAAGGAAGGTAACATTTTTTTGATTGCTGAGCGTAGAAGAGCTTAAGCTTCCCTTTCATTGCTGCACAGAAAAGTGTCTGGTCTCTTGACCTGTAGTTTACTGCCTTTGTTCTTTGCTAATTATTCTGAGTTGTTTTGGTTGCTAATCAACACCTGCAATAGCAGTGGTTCCATGTTGGTTCCACTGTACCCCACAATTGGAGGGAGCACTCAGATAAGCTCTGCTAGAACCATCTAATATCTAATTACTATCATAATTTCACTATTTGACATAAACCCCTGTTCATATATTTGCACAAGAGTAATGCACACACTGTAACACACATTTAACAAGGTAAATTGGGTGTTAGAGCAGGGAATGTATCTGTTTTAATCAGAAGCAAAGGGCGCAGGGATTGACTTCTCTCTGGCTGGGAGGAGACAGACATAACTGCCCAATAAATCTAGTAATCAATGGCAGTTTAAATTGGGTTGCTATAGGTATTATTCCAGAGCTACTGCAGGGAAAATATAATAAATCTTCCAGGCCTTATCTACTAGAGAAATATTTGGTGTCCTAAGCATGGCTGTAGGGTGCAGAAATACTCTGACATGCCAGATATTGATTTGTTTCATCTTGCCTTCAGCATGGCTAAATATTATTATCTTAAACTGAGTGTTTGCAGTTTATTTAAGCTGTAGAATCAATATAGTTAATGGGTGAAAATATTGTCATGTTGCTCCTTGAACAGGCTTCTTACAGTATTGTCACCATTGAGAAATCTGAGGCAGTATCTGGGCAGTTGGTGTTCAGAAATGTTAATACTAAAAGAGTTTTAGAATACCAGTAATATTGTTAATCATGATTCTGCCCCAGTATGTGCTGCAGGGATTTGATATGATGGCTATAAGCATAATGAATTTATGTAGAAATAGTGGCTTGTGATGGTGACCATAAGTGGTTTGTCTGTGCTGGAAGCAGGGCCAGCCTGCAGTGACACGTGGGTGAGAGTCACCCTTCTGTGTCCCAAAGAGAAGGCTTCAGTTCTTGTTTAAACAAGGAACCCTCAGCTCTGTTGGGTTTATCTGATGAGAGGAGCAGGCTCTAGAAAACAGTCATTGGCCTTGATGGGCCACGTTTGTTTTCTAGAATATTTGGAGGTGTGTGATGATGTGCAAGAGGAGTTACGGTGTTTTTCCCAAAGTTGCTATCTTGGAGTTGGCATCACCAGTAATTTTTACCTCCTCTTCTAACGAGGACAGTGGTGGCACTTCTGCCATCAAGCATCTTGTACTTTGTCCTAGATTCATTTCATACCTCTGCTTGCCCAACTACAGCACTATTGTCCTTGCTCAATGCCTTACCTGTTTCTTGCTTTCACATTAATTGTGACAAGAAATGACAAACGATTAGTGTTTTGTTAATTTGCTGTAGTTAAACAGAAAAAAAATCTTGAGCCTGTATCAACTAAATCAAGAGAGTGATACTGTAGTTTTCCTTGGCTCAAGTGATAGGTTAATCTTACAACTCTAGAATTTAGATGAGATTTGGTTAGAAAGGGTTTGAAATCGTGGTGGGTGAGCGGATATTGTGTATTTTGGAAGACTGAAATGCTTTTGTTCCCTTCTTTAATGTACTTCTTCCCTAATTATACCTATCTGAATAATACATGCTTTACATTGTAAACTATGGCTTAAATTCTCATTTTTAACTATGTGCAAATGTTACCATGCAAAACCTCAAGGGAAAGCTGAATCGAACTCATTCTAAAAAGTAATTTACTGACATCAATGCTGTTTACTAAAAATAGACAAAGCAGTTTGGACTAATTTCAAAGAACAAAGATTCTCCCTCATGAAACACTGCAGTAGTATTATATATTGATACATATATTGATATATATTTGTCTCTCTTGTTTCTGGTAGAAAATGATGCACCCTGTTGCCAGCAGTAATCCAGCTTTCTGTGGGACTGGCAAGAGCTCTTGCCTGAACGAAGACAATGTGAGATCTGCTGATCAGTTTGACTTGTACGCCACGCAGCAGAGCAAATACAGCCACACGGTCACCCACAAACCCATCGCCTGCCAGAGACAAGACGCCCTGACCGAGTCTCACTTGCAGACCACGAGTGGCAGGAATATAGAGACAAAAGATGAACTAAAGAAAAAGAAAAACCTCAACCGCTCTGGCAAACGTGGGAGGCCATCAGGGACCACAAAATCAGCAGGGTACCGCACCAGCACTGGGCGACCCCTGGGGACCACCAAAGCAGCTGGATTTAAGACAAGTCCAGGCAGACCCTTGGGTACAACTAAAGCAGCAGGATACAAAGTCAGCCCAGGCAGACCTCCAGGTAGCATTAAAGCTCTATCACGGCTTGCAAATCTAAGTTATACTTGTGGCAGTGCAGCTTTCCCCTACCCCATGGTGCATAACAGAGGAGTACACGCTGCTGGTGAAACCAGTAGCAAAATCAAACAGCCTAATGAATGACAGGAGGGAATTAGTAACTCCTTACTAATCCGCTTTGCTCTGAATTTTGGCATGTTTCTTGTGTTTTCTTGTAGTGTTTGCCTAAGTCTTGAGTTTCTAGGTTTTATTTTTATTCCAATATTCCATAGCCTACGGGTGCAATTCAGTAACTTTTAAAGTAATGTTGAGAAGACACACAGGGTTTTTTGTTGGTTTTTAAATCATAATTTATAAGAAAGTCTGAAGTGATGCATTCTGTGTTGGTGTCGATACTTAAGTAATGTCCATGTTCCTAGTTTTATGTTCAATTTCTCGTAAATCTAGTTGTGTGGTTATGCATTAAGTAATTGAAGTAAGGAGGACAGAATTAGCTGGCTGTTGGTTCATGATGTGGCCTATCCCACAAGAAGGAATTTGGCCAGATGAGCTCTTACTCATTAAGAGAAATTGATCAAGAAAGCAGCAAGCTACAGTTGTCCACTTCTGCAGGAGCTTCTACAGACCTCAAATAGATACTGAAAAACTTAACAAAACCACTCAACCTTTTCTTAAAGTGCTGATTTCAGGTGGCTTTTATTTCTGGAGTTGTAGCGTTAAGACAATTTCAACTAATGCTCCAAAAATATTTTTGACACTATTAAAGATAACTGTTTGTACACAGCGTGTTACAGCTTCACAGAGCCTTATTAACACGAGCTAATTAGCCTTTAGGTGATAGCTGTTCTTTTAGTTCTGCTCTCACAGGATTCTGCTGGGTAATTTTGAAATGCCTAATAGTATGTATACCAAACCACAACTAATTCTGTGAAATATTTTATAAGAAATGAAGTACTGTTCCTTCTAGTTACGCACTTGGTTCATATTAAACAGTATGTTCTTAAATCTGTACATAGCTACTTACACTGGGTTTTGCCTTTAAAAATCTGTGCTTAGGTGGCGACAGTTTAATAGCTTTTAAAGTATTAATCTATGATGTTTACAAATGAAACTTTTTAAATAGACGCTGTTGCCAAACTTTCAGACTTAGTTTTGCCAGCTCTTGCTGGAAATACAGTTATTTCATTGTTTGACACACTAGATTTAAGCTGCAGAAGCTTATATATCTACCAAAGGACAGCATTTTGATGATATAGAAAAGCAAACCATATAGCTGATGCAAACAGGACACAGTTTACTGCACTGCTAGACCCCAGATATAAAGTAATTCATCTATGCATGCAAGCAAGCTGAAAAAAAAAATGTTGATGGTTAACTCTAAATACCTTCCTTGACTCAAGCTAAAACCTTCCCTCTTTCCAAAAGAAATGTTCCATTTTTCAGCTGGGTGTGTTTAATATTTTTTTTTTTTAAGTGTGAGAGTGTGTTTGAGTGTGTGTGTAAAATACTTTAATCTAGACTTCAAAAACATCACTCCTCAATGTTGCGTGTTGTTTGCTCTAAATTTATTTTACTGGAATTAAAGCCCTTTTCTTTTAAATCTGGAAGTTAATGTTTAAGTTGCTTAACATACAATGTGACATCATGGTAAATCTGTAGCTTCAAATATCTGGGGAGGGGGAATATAGAGAGTTTGCAGATCTGAGGGAGCATAAAAAATTTGGGTTAATTGAGCCTGATGCTGATAATTGCTGTTAACATAAATGCTATTCTCGCCTGCTGGCATTTTGATGAGAACTCTTGATTTCAGTGATGACAACTTAAGAAACAGATGTCATGTTTCATACCTTTTTTATCAGGAAAAAAGCAGCAAGCCTTCAGGTGTTCCAGTGATGCCTAACACATATTGCGCTGGACTTTATGCTGTACTTTACAATAGGTGTGTTGAATGGTTTTGGGGGAACTGTGTATGCACTGGCAACTAAGACAATGAACCTCAGCTATACTGGATGGCTCCTTACTCCATAGATGAACTAAACTGCTACTAAACCATGAGTTTCTTCATGCTGAAGTGATGAGATCCAGTTTGATGCCCTCAGCAAACTCACCATCTGCCAGTTAGCAGCGGCTCCCACAACGATGTCGCTTCCGCCAGGCGCCGAACGCTGCCGTGAGTTCAGTCACCCTCAGGATCTGTGTTGGGTTGGCCTTGCTGGATCAGATGAGTTGGCACCAAAAGACTGCTTTAAGTTCTTCCCGAGCTGCTGGTGAAGGAGTCCCCTTCAGCTGGATGTAACAACCACACCTCGCTGGCAAGGGCCGTGTTGTGTGTCACCGCCGTACCTTGGAGTACCTCCAGCTCTTCCCTCCTCCTGCTGGTCCTGCTCTCTCCTCCTCACCCCCGTGTCCACCCCGATGGTGCTGTGCCATGTATCAGGAGAAGGTGCAGATGTGTTGCTGTTAATGAATTCCATATTCCAGTATGCTGGTGGAATAACGAGATCATCCAAGCAATTTCTGTTCATTACAGTGTTTAGTAATTCTATCAGATGGGATAGAATCCCAGTCCAAACCAATTAACGTCGTCAGTTGTGAAATGATGAGCATGGAGTAGTGTTGGGAGAGTCAAATAACGGGCTGGTTACACTCCAGGTTCAGTGAGGGGAGCAGAATTGTGCTGCTGGGCCTTCCCAAATTCCACTTTATTTCAGATCTGACTGTAGTTCGCCGGTGCTGTGCAGTGAGGGGAAGAAAAAAAAGAAGTTAAGAGATTCAAAGTGAACTAGAAATGGAATTTTCAATTCCTTCTGCTTTTCCTATATATAATCTGCAGAATCCATTGTGCTTTTTTCAACACTTTTCTTTCCATGAGAAACACTGAGACAGCATGTTAATGCCTAAACTTTGAGTACTAATGGGAAAACTGGCCTTTTCCCCCCATAGGATGAGAACATGACTTGTAAATTGCTTATTTTATATGATATATCATAATTCAGCTATTCCTAAGCTAGGATCACTGTCGTGTGTTAACACTGTTCAGAAGATCGACATGTCAAGTTGGGTTTTTTAAAAGAATTTCTTTGAATTATTGAGTTTCTAACGTCTTATTTATACATAAATGACATGTATTAGCTTGCTATTATTCCTTAACGATGCTATACGAGTTCACTGTTTAATATACATATAGTAACTACTATTCAGTTTCTGATGAAATTTACTTAAAACTTTAAAACCAAATAATTTTGCTACTATAAAGTCTTGCACTGGACATATTCAAGATGCTAGCACCATATTTTGGCAGGAAAAAAAAAAGAGATACCATCAGAAGTGGCCGACTTGGATATCAAAAATAGTATTTTCCAGATCAGCGTTGTCATTAAAGCAACGTTTGGATTTAGGTTAATCAGAATAACTCTGTTAGCAAGAGCCATTGAAGATCTGTGTTCTGAAGGAATATCTTTTTCATTTTGTCTGAGAGATCTTCAGTCAGGCCAAAGCCAAGGCTGGTCAGTGGGAAGTGAAGCGTCTGTGAAAAGAATTCCTTGGAACTCCACCAGCCAGAGTAACTCGGATGAGAATTTAACTCCCTCCCCCGTGTTTGGAGAGCTTTAAAAGGCAGAGCCAGTGAAGTCATTGGTCCCATGGTTTCATGAGCTGGGACTCTGCTGTATGTACAATAATGTTTCATGCTATCCGTAGAGTCGACAGGTAGAACAGTTGATAACAATCATAAACCCTTTGAACTGCAGACTTCATTTCTGACACAAAAGAAGTTTATTCTTCTCTATTTTAATGCATATATTTTAACACTGCTTAAATATATTTATGACTTTAGTAGAGACTAGACCTTTCTCCTTGTGATTTTTTTTTTTTCCAAATAGATTCTGAAATTCAAACCACTTTCTGATATTAAATCTGTTATCATTTGCTTTTCCACAGGTTGACTTGGGGGGTAAAGGGTAATAATCTCTTAAATAACTAGTATCAGCACCCCATCCTCTGCTGTAAAAAGCCTGATTAGATACTGTGTATGTTTTTATGTCCATGAACTTGAGCTACTCGTGTGCAATTATGTGTATGGGAATGGAGTAGTGTTCATGATCTGTATTTACATCATCATATGGATGTATATTTATTAATAAAGTTAATACTTTAAAACCTAACCTTTTTTTTCCTCCACTTTTTTAAAGTATCTTTTAAACTGGTGACAGGGTTTCCAGATTAATATCCTGGGCCCTTCTTGGGTACATTTTTTTTAATTGAGTGAATAAACCCATTCTTTCAGTATTTCACTTTGCCTCCTGAATTTCAGCAGATGTATAGTGCTTGTTAGAGGCCTATATATTTAAGACAAAAAGCCTGTATGAATTATAAGGTATCAGACAATAGAGGAATGTTGCTTATTTTTAATCAGTTGAAAATGCTGCTAGAGTAATTTAATTTTTCTTATCTTTTCACTTAAATAGAAGAGTGGAGGACAGGAGTTAAAGCTGCTTTTTTTAAACAGTAAGCTGCTTTTTTTTTCTCTGTTGCACATGAAAATCAATTGGAGATAAACTCAACTCACCATAGAACAGTGGTGGCTGTTTGTTCTGCACTAAGCTGTATTCCAGCAATATTGCAGATTATCTGTGTTGCTGAGATGTACTTTTCATACCACCCAACCCCTCTGGGTTTATTTTTTCCTCCAGTGAAGTTTCCCAGTGGCTCTGGGGCAGGAAGAGCAATCTGGACTGCTCAGCCTGCACTGTGTGTTCTCTTCCATGGACTTCACCAATACACCCAGGGTTGAAATGTTTTAAATACCAGTTGCAGTTATTTCACAGACTTTTAAGTTGCTTTTATCTGAAAAAAGTTCTCTGCTGCCTTTTTGTTGTTGTTGACTATTTTATAATTCTAAATATTTGGCTTTTCAAATCTGGGGATGTTCAGAACAGCTCAGTCTGCTAAATTCTGATCTAAAAATCAGTTCCTGGAGGTGATTCCTTGAATAAAATGAATTCTTTTCTTGGCTGCAAGGAAACCTTAAGTATTAAAGTGTATCATAAATTGTATGTTACAAGGACAAAGGCTTTTCAGCTGTTGGAGGTCACTTGCCTGCTTCTGTGGCTGCTGCCTTCCCTGCCTTGAAGGAGTCTTTAACATAGTTGTATTTTTTAATAATTTTAGTAATATTACAGTAACAATTAGTGCAAGTTTGATTAATCAGAGCAACCCTCTGAGATATGCATGATGCTAAAATGCTTATTTGCTGCTTCCAGTGGTCATATTTTTAAATGAAAATACTCAACTGCAGCCACCATTCCCTGCCACATGGAGCTCTTCTAATGTGTCCAAGATTTTTGAATAGTTGCAAAACAATGTCTTTTTTTTACTAGGCTTTTTCCTGAAAAGATATTTGGCATTAAAACTCAGAAAAATGTTAAGCCACTGAAAGTTTTGCAACAAAACAGGCAAGAAGGTAAGAAATGTGTCTTCTCTGTAATATATGAGTGCTGGGCTGGTGTGTTTGTTTTGAGAAGTGTCCCTTTGTAAAAACAAAGAGAGAAATCCCAAACCAACACCCAGCTTCATTTATATACACATACAATGTTTGTCTTGCTTTTTTTCCAGTGTCTGTGTATGGTTCATGCTCTCCTAGGTTGTAATTCTCACTCTTTTTTTGATAAATTTTGGTCAAAATCTCTGTGTGGTGCTGGCAGTTTTAAGAACACCTAAAAGAAGAGAAGTATCAGCACTCAAAGTACTAGATGTTCGTTTTCAAAACCCTGAAGCTTCACTACTAAACTGAAAGCAACTAAGTTAGTTCTTAGAACTAAATTAGTCCTGTGACAGGAGAAATATGAGCTTATTTCCTAAAAAAACGCCAGAAAATTTATCTTGCCTTTCAGCTTGGGAGTTTTGGTTGGTGGGCAGATTAAAAAAAAAAAAAGCTCCTATTATCTTTTTAGCTTTAAAAAATACACCTTTGGTTCGAAAAAAGTTCACTCGTTTAAAAATCACTCACCCCTCAACCTGTTAAGACACTTCCCTTGCTGCAAGAATCCTCGACCTGAACTAATTTAACTAAACGCGGCCCCCAGTCCTCGGCCACGGAGCAGCGAGTGTCGCTGCCGAGAGAAACCTTGGTTAAAACCCATTTTTATTTGATACCGACAGGGCCGGGGGCTCCCCCGCCGCTCCGCCCCGAGCCCGGACAAGATGGCGGCACCACGCCCTCTCGGCGCTACGCACGCACGGCGGTGTCGCGCCGGAAGCGGGTGGTTGTTCCGCCGGAAGTGGCCGTTGTCTGGGGAAACACAGCGCTGAGGAGGCGGCAGGAACCGGGACCGGGGCTGCGCCGGGGATGTGGCGGCTGCTGCTGGCCCTGGTCTGGCTCGGTAGGGCCCTTTCTGCAGGTGAGGCCGGGGGGTCTCGGTGTTGGCAGCCGCGGTGGGCTCTAGGGGCTGGGCGGCCTGTGCAGGGAGGTCGGAGCCGGAGCTAACATCTCTCTCCCGGTGCAGGAGCGGTGACGGAGCAGAGCGCCAGCGGGCAGTCCCACTCCCCCGGGGATGGCTCCGCGCAGAGCAGCGGTGAGCCGGTGCGGTACCGGACCGCGGAGATGGCGGACGCCATGCTGAGCAGCGGGCTCCCCGCGCAGCAGCCCGTGGTGCTGTCGGTGGTGCCGGGCCAGGCGGAGGATGGCCAGGTCTCTGTCGCCAAGGCGGTTTGCGATGCGGCCACCGGAGGCGATGCGTGCGGTACGGGGAGCGGCCCCGCGGCTCCCCTCGGCCAGGCGGGCGGCCAGGGCCGGGAACAGGCTGTGCTGGAGACGGTGCTGCCCGCGCCCACCGAGGAGCCCAACGGCACCGACAGCGCCAAGGCTCCTAAAGTGAACTGCGAGGAGAGAAATACCACAGGCATTGAGCGCTTCACGCTGCAGATCCTGAACGTGTCTCAGGTAAAGAATGCCTGGTTCCCTGCTTGGTGTTACTTTGAATGCATGAGGATGGTGGAAGATACCTGAAAGTGGCCTGTAAGAAGTCAGGGAAAGAACTATTCACAAGGGTTTGTAGCAACAGGATGAGGGGTGGTGGTTTTAAGCTAGAAAAGGGTAGATTTAGGGTTGGACATTAGAAAAAAGTTCTTTAATATGAGGGTGGTTGATCACTGGAACAGGTTGCCCAGAGAGGTGGTGGAGGCCCCATCTCTGGAGACATTCAAGGTCAGGCTTAAGCAACCTGCCCTAGTTAGAGCTGTCCCTGCTTCTTCTAGAGGGGTTGGACTAGATGGCATTTGGAGGTCCCTTCCAACCCAAACCATTCTATAATTCTGTGCCCTAGCAGCACCATGTGCATGTTGCTGTCAGTGTTTGACTTTGTGAATTTCCTTGTGTAACAGTTTCCAGGAGAACTATCAGCTCTCCTGTTGTGTGGATTGGTGTCTCTGAAATTAATGGCCTATTTCTACCTATTTAAGTGCCTATTTCTGCCTTGTTCCTTGTAATGGTTATGTATATAGATTTTTAAAGTAATAAACCTTTTAAACAACCTTTAAAAAAGGTTAAATAAAGTTCTCCTGTTTTAAGAAGTTTAAACAAACATGCAGCTACTCGACAACGTTTGTCAAACTGATATTGCTGAGTGATACATTCCTATTTAGACTTAACTCTATTAAATATGTAACTCCATGCTCGTTTTCCTTCTGCTTTTCTAAGGACCTGATGGAATTCTTAAACCCCAACAGTAGCGACTGCACCTTGGTCTTGTTCTACACGCCGTGGTGCCGCTTCTCTGCCAGCCTGGCTCCTCACTTTAATTCCTTACCCCGGGCATTCCCGACTCTTCGCTTCCTGGCACTGGATGCATCCCAGCACAGCAGGTAAATCCCACCCCCCGTGCTCCAACACCACTTTATTTCCACTAGATTAAGATTTGTGTTTTAGAAACAAGAGTGGGTTTATTTTTTCTTGTAAAGCGACAATTGAATTTGGTAAAACTGGCACTTCTGTATCATGATTTTGTTTCTTCCTCCTTTTCCTTCATGCTTTGTATTCACTTTATCTCCACCAGTTTATCCACAAGATTTGGAACTGTGGCTGTGCCCAATATCCTCCTTTTCCAAGGTGCTAAACCGATGGCTAGATTTAATCACACAGACAGGACACTGGACACCCTGAAAGACTTCATTTTTAATCAAACAGGTATGTCAGTCGGCCCTGATGTGTCAGTGGGGAGAAGCTCCAACCTGGGCTTCCCTCTCCTTGCTGCTTGTTCTTTAAAATGAATTTCATAATTCAGTCTTAACTACCTGTGCCTTAGTCTGAGGGTAGGAACAAAGCTGTAAATCAACCCAGCTCTGTATTTAATGATTATTACTAGTGTTACTGGTGTTGTTTTCCAGGTATAGAAGCTAAAAGCGATGTGACTGTGACCCAGGAGGACTGGGAAGGTCCCCTGCCCAGTGTTCTGACCAAAGGCATAGACTGGTTGCTTCTCTTCTCCCTGCTCTTCCTGGCCAGCTTTGTCATGTACGCGACCCTGCGGACCGAGAGCATTCGGTGGCTGATCCCGGGACAGGAGCACGAGCACCAGGAATAACCCGAGGTGCTGGAGTAGGGACAGAACTTCCTGCTTGTTGGTGAAGCAGGGATTTGTACGGACTAGAAACCCATAAGAATGGACTGTGAATTTGTTGGTTGTAATTTATAATCTTGACTAAAAAAATCTGCTTTATTTATCAACTGCTGATTGTGTAAAAAGCAAGATTGTGGCAATTAAGGTGGTAAGTAAACAAATATGAAAAAACATGAAGTAAAGAAAGATTTGTTCTCCCTGAATAAGAATCTTTTACAGATCCTACAGACCTACAAACTAAAGCTTCTATGTGGACCATGTGAACACAACAGAATTAGGATGTGTTGGCCTACACAGATCACACTCTGCTTGTGGCTCATGTGTTCCCAAAATTCATCATTTTAAAGGAAAAAGCTGGTGAGTGGTGATGTTGCTAAGTTAGTTTAGCTGTCAAATGAAGTATGAAGAAGATGTTTTTAAGAACTGTCATTCATATGAGTTATATTCCACTGTATACCAGCAATAACGATTCAAAATGCCTATGACAAGGTGATTGTTTCCCACCTGTGGTGCTGGGGTTTAGATCCTGTTTTTTTTCCTCACTGGGAGTTTTAATTCAGTGGCAGTTCTATACAAGATTTAAAATAACTCCCAAAGCTCACCTCAGAGTGTGTGTGTACATGGAATTTATTTACCACATTCCTATAGAATTAAATCACATTCGTTGTCCTTGCTGTTTTTTAAATATATCAAGTTTTTAGTGTAACTTTTTAAGCCACTTTCTTACAGGACTAAAAACACACAACCTCTGAGGTGCAGATCACCTGCCTAAATTAGCAAGACAAGCCTTGAGATTTATTTAAATTTCTACTGACATGTTTGCTGAGGCTTCATAAACAATTGATATGGGTTTTAGTTACAATTAGTGTGGAGGACTTTGAGTAAGGTCTGGACTGTGTGTTTTATGGATTATTTGGTCACATAGCATTTATATATGGTGGTGACTTGCCATAGAACCCCAATAGGAAGCTTTAGAGTATGAATTAAGCTAAGAAGAAACAAAGATAAGATTTGTTGTTTAGCAAAGAGTTTGTATCCCAGCATAATAATTCTTTGGGTACTTCTCTGGTGGCCATATCTTTCCAGTTTGGAAAGCTGAGGTCCTGTATTTTTTATTATTATTATTATTAAAAGGGAACTGCAGTGCTAGTTTGGTATTACTGGAGGTAAAGCTTGGAAGTATTTATTTATAAATTTATAATCTTTATTTATAAAGATTATAAAGATTCAAGAGTAATAAATTTAGGTTGGACGTTAGGAAAAAACAAGCCCTGGAAGGGGCTGCCCAGGGCAGTGGTGGAATCCCCATCCCTGGAGGGTTTCAAAGCCATGCAGATGTGGTGCTGAGGGACGTGGTTTAATGATGGACTTGGTAGAACAGGGTTATGGTTGGACTGGATGATCTTAAAGGTCTTTTCCAACCCAAATAATTCGATGATGGGAGCGTTCATGGCTCTACCACGCGGTTAGTGAGAGGCGCAGGGCTGGGTTCTCCCCAGTGGTTGTCTCCACACTTCCAAGGAAACANCCCGGGCCGGACAGGGCTCTGGGTTAGGCAGGGGCCCGGCGGCTTCCATGGGAACGATATCCCGGGTTAAACCCGCCCGCTGCCGCCATGGCGTGACCCGTGCGGGGAGGGCTCTGCGCTGTGGGTCGGGGAGGGTGTGATGGTGGAGGTGCAAACCGCGGCTCCCCCCTGATCTCCCTGTCCCGAGCAAGCTCCTGCTGCTTCTGCTGCGTTTGTGGTGAGGTGGAGGGGGCGTGTCGGGACGACGCCTCCTCACAGCGCTGCATCATCNACCTCTGAGGTGCAGATCACCTGCCTAAATTAGCAAGACAAGCCTTGAGATTTATTTAAATTTCTACTGACATGTTTGCTGAGGCTTCATAAACAATTGATATGGGTTTTAGTTACAATTAGTGTGGAGGACTTTGAGTAAGGTCTGGACTGTGTGTTTTATGGATTATTTGGTCACATAGCATTTATATATGGTGGTGACTTGCCATAGAACCCCAATAGGAAGCTTTAGAGTATGAATTAAGCTAAGAAGAAACAAAGATAAGATTTGTTGTTTAGCAAAGAGTTTGTATCCCAGCATAATAATTCTTTGGGTACTTCTCTGGTGGCCATATCTTTCCAGTTTGGAAAGCTGAGGTCCTGTATTTTTTATTATTATTATTATTAAAAGGGAACTGCAGTGCTGGTTTGGTATTACTGGAGGTAAAGCTTGGAAGTATTTATTTATAAATTTATAATCTTTATTTATAAAGATTATAAAGATTCAAGAGTAATAAATTTAGGTTGGACGTTAGGAAAAAACAAGCCCTGGAAGGGGCTGCCCAGGGCAGTGGTGGAATCCCCATCCCTGGAGGGTTTCAAAGCCATGCAGATGTGGTGCTGAGGGACGTGGTTTAATGATGGACTTGGTAGAACAGGGTTATGGTTGGACTGGATGATCTTAAAGGTCTTTTCCAACCCAAATAATTCGATGATGGGAGCGTTCATGGCTCTACCACGCGGTTAGTGAGAGGCGCAGGGCTGGGTTCTCCCCAGTGGTTGTCTCCACACTTCCAAGGAAACACCGATGTCTAAACCCGGTGCCTGCTCTGAAAAACAACGATTTCCACGCTGAAATCGCGCCGTCCTTGCTCCGATCCCCAGAAGCCACCTCAGCCGCCCTTCCCGCCATCCCTCCTCAGGCTCGCAGCGCTGGGCCCGGCCCGGCCGGCGGCTCCTCCCGCTGCCGGAGAGGCGGGGCCGNTGCTGCTTCTGCTCCGTTTGTGGTGAGCTGGAGGGGCCGTGTCAGGACGTGGCCTCCTCACAGCGCTGCATCAAACTCCCGATTTCTATTAAAAATTTCGAATTTCAGGTCACGGCGTTGTCGCCTCAACCCCTCAGTGTCCAGGAGAGGCCTCAGGAAGGTAACTGCCATGTCCCTAGAGCTAACAGGGGGCATCTCTGCTGCCAGCCGGGGGAACGAACTTTGTGCTGCCTCCTGGTTGTTATTGAAAAAAACCAAACCATACCTGTTTTTTTATAAATTAGAATCATGGAATGCTTGGGGACCTTTAAAGATCATCTAGTCCACCCCCCTGCAATGAGCAGGGACATTATGTCTCTTTCCAGATAAAATAATATGTTCCAAGACAGCAATTAGCATTGACAATTTTTGTATTTGCTTGGAAAATGAAGAATTTAAGAAATTCATACCCACAACTGCAGTTGAAACAGCAACAGATCTAATACTTATATTCTTGCAAATTCAGAGTTGTGTTTGAAGCGTAAAGAGTCTAAATTAGTTCATTTTGGGACCTGTAAAACCCATCTCTTGGGCTGGATGCATCCTACAGAGTACAAGCAGTGGCAGTGATGTTGTTAGACTGATTTAAGCTGTTTAGGTTTTTATGTCCTTTATTATTGACGAAAATGTTGCTCCTTGGCCACCCTGCATCTTAAAGCCTGGCTCAGGTCGCATTAATTGCGTTAATTCCTGCTCTGCTCGGGCTCACAGCCCCATCTGGTGGCACTGGGGCTGCTGCTGGTCTCTGGAGCAGAGCTGCCAGTGCCCTGGCAATGGCAAAAAATTCCCTGAGCTGCTGGTGGGTGCTCAGAGACCTCCAAGGCCTTTGTGAAGCTCTGGAGCAAAGTTACTCAGCCCTTTTCTGGAAGTTCTCACAAAGCTGATGATAGAAAGACTAAAATAATCTGAATTTTGCTCCACAGGGGGAAAGATTCTTCCCATTAAAGTATGAGTTTAAGACCCATCTGTTAGAACGTGTTGTCTAAGTAATCACTCATACTCTTAGTCTCTGCTTTTAAGTATCAAACCTCTTCCAAACACCCCTTAGAACTCTCTTCTGGGTCTGAATTTGGCCTCATGCACAGTTCAGGCATCAATTCAGTGGCTTCAGAGGACTCCTTTTGCTTCAAATAAGACCTATTTAAACATAGGTGCTTTGCACAATCTGCTGCTTATACCAGCAACTTGTAACCTCTCATAATTGTGGCTGTATTTTCCATTTTTTTTCTTTTCATTCTTAAAAAGCTCTTTGTTGCTTTGTAGCAATGTTTGCAGTCTTTAAATCCATCCCTGCTTTATCAGGAGCAGTAAAATACAAGCAAGTAGAATATAATCTCCCATTTTGCTCCTGTCTTTTAAAATAGATATCCCTTTTAATCTTATAATTGTACATTTAGGATATAATGTAAATAATCCTTTATTTATATGACAGACTGGAATATTTGAAGATTAATTAGAGTGTCACAGCATCTGGATAATTCAGGTGAAGAAGGGGTGGGCTCAGGTATGCTGCTGTCTGCCTTCATTCCTATGAAAGAGCCACTGGTTTTGTACAAAAGCTTTTAGCCAAACTTAATTGACCAACAAAAATGGTGGTTTTTGGCTGTTTTAAGTTAAGCTGGTCTGTGGAATTGAACAGCAAGAAACTGTAGAGTGAATTTTCCACCTCTTTACCTTTCTGCAATACATAACCACAATTTCCTCGTGTGGTTTTCTTATTGCTGTACAAAAAAGAGCCTCAGCCTCACTCATGTCATGGGTTTTTTTTCCCCTCAATAGTCTTCACAGTCCCACTGGCTGACGACAGAGGAGAGGAACCAAGTTCTACTTGATCTCAAAGCTTCGGGCTGGTCTGAGCTGGGTGACAGAGATGCCATCTACAAAGAGTTCAATTTCAAAAATTTTAATCAGGTAATTATTGCTAGATACCACTTTTAATATAAAGGAAATTTAGTTGCTTTAATTTCCATACGATCCCGATGGGAAAATATTTATATTCAGAAATTTGGGAGTATCCTTGTGGGGCCAAACCCTCGATGGATCATGCTCTGATTCTGATCTCATTAGGTGGAGTAAATGAATTCCATTTTGTAGTTGTTAAATAGATTTGTTTCTTGATTATAATATTAGGGTCAAGGTCAGGGTCTGTATTATGGGATTAGACAAATAATATTTGATCCTGATTTTATTTTTTTCATTGTAAATGGATGCTGGAGATATGTAACCAAGGGACGGGGGATTCATTTCTGTCAGGGAAAAGCTTGAGAAAAATGGGTAAATAGAATAACAGAAATTTTTGGCAAATAAGGTGGGGAAAATATGATACATTTCACCTTCTGAGCAGGCAGAATTCTGGTGTGTTCTTAAATGAATCATTGCAGCTGATCTCACAGTGTCTTTGTTATGGCAGACTGTTGGTTAGACCTCACTGGAGTTTTTATTTGGAGTCAGGATCCTAAGCCACATCTCAAACTCACAAGAACACATCTTGGACGTCAATGACAAACTTTAGAAATACTGAATTGATCTTGAGATCTGGGGTCAGCTGCATTCCCCTAAAAAATTGCCTTCTGAGGAATCATGGCTTTGCTTAGGAAAAAATCATGCTCCAAGAGCACATTTCCCTTCTGAGGGAGAGGTGAGCACTTCCTTGGGTGGCAGAGGAAACCCAGGGGTTGGTTTGGGTGATGGTTCTTGCTGAGCTGCTGCTTCTCCTCTCTCCAGGAGGGACACAGTGAGCTCCAGGCTTTGTGGGGGTGTGCAGGGACCAGACGTTGTGCTCTGAGGTGCTTGTTTACACGGCTATGCCTAAACCCTGTTTTAGGAAGTCACAGTGAGCAAGATAAGCAACAATTTGTAATGCTGGCTCTTTTTTTGCTGTTTTAGACAGTGGTTGTCATGGTAAGGAAAGCCCAGGCAGTAGAGAGAAGGTGGGTGAGGTGCTCTCAGCCCCTCTAAGCTGGGCAAAAGGAAAATAGAAAAGAACCACAGAAAAACCCAGCTCATGAGCAGGATGGTGCTGGTCCAGGGAGCACATCCAGAGCCCCAGGTGTCTTTTTTTTTTCCTGGATTGCACTTCAAACCTGAACATTAGCACAGAACAGATAGAACTGTAGCAGATAGTTCAGAGAGCAGTGGAGGAGGGAAGCCCATGAGAGGGAGCTCACAGGAAACCTTGGTGAGATGTGCAGGCAGCTGGGAGCTGGAGCAACCAGGAGAGACCAGCACGTTTGACACTGGTGAGAGAGATTCTGAGTTTTCACAAGTAACCCTTGGAAGAGTCTTGATTTTCAGCCTTTGTGCTGAAGGTTCATGAAGCAGCATCTTTGCCAGGGCATTGCCAAAGTCTTTGTTGGTTCAGCACAACTAGAAATGAGGGGTTTTTTTTTCCCCTAAAGTTAATTAAAAAGTGTTTTTGCCTTTTCTTTTTTGCACACTATAAATAAATAAGTTAATTTGATCAGCTGGACTCAGGCAGTGTGCCAACACACTGGTTGTCAAGAGACTCATCACTGAGAAAACCCTTTGGTTTGGCAGAATTTTACAAAGCTGTGGTTTTCTGGCTGTGTTGATTTATCTTGCAACATGGGTTGATATCCATATGCCTTCCTAATTTGAAGATTGATGAAGCCCAAACCAGTCTGGGAAGCTGAGTATATTTAAATCTGCTCATGAGTAAATGATGAAATACACTTTTATACTTCTAGTGCATGTCCTCTTAGGAAGGATACTCAAAAAAAATTGCCACTTGAGTTGTTTGGGAGATTCTGGTACAGTCTCTGTGTCCTTCATGGATGTCGGGTAAGGCAGAAACAAGAGCAGAGGCTTGGAATTGACTTCAACACTGAATTTTCTGTGCCCAGTTGGGAGAACAAATTGGGCAGGTGGCTTCTCTTTGCAGCTCCAGTTGGACCAAGGTTATTTTCTGAATATCTGAAGGTAGAATTTCACCTGTGGGTTTGTAGGAACTGGCTGCAGCATCCCCAGAACAGCAGAAGCTGTTGCTGTTATTGTAGTCCAGGAAAGGGCTCAAGGTGCAGATCCTCAGGGGATGCTCAGAGCTGGTATTAGAGAGCAAATATTTGCCTCTTGAGAAGGTGAAGTGGAAAGCAAATTAAAATTATGCATGGATGCTTATGGTTATAATAACTGTGAGTAAATATTGTATTTATTATGACCTAGGAAGCAAATGGCAAAAGCAAAGCTATTTACCTACATTGTACTTTGAGAGTTTAGTCCCACAATGAAAAAAAAGAACTTGTAGCTTCAATTCCTTGCATTTCACGTAATAACTCTTCTGTTTACATGACTTAAAGTGCAAGTATTTAGTAAAAGTCAAAGGATTGAGAAATATCATTTCCTTGGTGATCTTCCTGCTGCCCTTTTACAGCTGGTGTAAAATCAGGTGTGTTAAAAAACCCCAAAACCCAAGAGTAGCTGAGCTGACATGAAAGGTATTTCAGATTTATGTTTTGCAGATGATATTGGTATGATTAATGTATTCATTGCTCTTTTTTATTGCTCCTCACAGATAATGTTCATGATGCATGGAAAATTCTGTGGCTTTAAAATCGATGCCAGGTTTACAAAGTCTCTGTGTGTCAACAGATGTTAAGAATATAAACACAACTTTTATTATAAAGTCCTGCAAATGTGTAGACATGAGCTTGGTTTATGTATATTATTTTCAGCATGAGAATGAAATGAAACTTCTGTGGAGCAAGAGTTATTTAGATTCTTGAAGCTTTCAGGCTGAGCTTAGCTGGGTGAAAAGTGATCAGCAGTGGGCTGCCTTGGTAGGGCTGACAAGCTAATGACACTTCTGGCTTAGGGAATTAGTTTGGAACCCAGAACTTGAAAGCACTGGTGCTGTTCATTAGTCTGCAGATACATTTTCATGCAGATAGACTCTGGAGGTTCCCATTTCCTGGAACAAGCTGGAAACCAGCCTGGAAGGCCTTTGGTAGTGATGTTGCTGTGGTTGCCCACCATGCCCCCGTCCTGGGGTGCTGGAATGGGTGGTGGTTTCTGCTCTGTGTTCCTGTTGCTGGGTGTTTCTCATGGCTGGATGTTCTGAATCTTGTATAAAATATAAAATACACCAGTGATGGGGGGGAAAAAATGCAAATGCAGCTCAACTGGAGAGGAGGGCACCTTGTCTGGAAGACCTGTGCTGGTTGCACCCATGCATCTGTTCCTCCTTATGCCTTGCAACTGCTGCATGTTGAGCAGCAGGTAGGCAGCAGTGAGTTAAAATCAGAGTCTTTTACCTCCAGGACACTGACTTGGGTGCACTTGCTCAAGAGCCCCCTGGTTGAGTCGCTTTTCTTGAGGACCATGAGCTCAGCAGAAATTTCTGGCTGTGAGCAAGGCGTTGGTGGGCTCAGATCAGCTCCATGGCAAGTCTCAAGCCCTGCCACACAGCTGGGTGCTGGTGAGCCTCTGTAAACCTCACAGGCACATCAGGGAGCTTACTCAGAGCCTCTTTCCCTCTCTGCAGGGAGGAGAAAAGCAGCTAGTGAGGCTTTGGGGCCACCAAAGGCATCCTCTTGTCCATCCATGTCTTTGTGCTGCTGAAACAAACCATTTCTCTTCCAGCAGGCCCTCTGCTTCCAGTCTGCCTGAGCCAAATTCAGAATCAGCTTAGAAAATTAATTTACACCTCCAGACCATGCTGGTAACTTCTTCCAATTATCATTCTGCAAACTCAGAAAAGAAGATGCAGAAAAGATTGGGACTAGCATTAAAAGTAGGTTATTGAGGGAGAGAAAGGTTGCTGAGGACCTCTCAGTCCTGGCCTGTATCTCAGGTACTTCCTGGGATTTTCTCAGCATTTCAGGTGGGGTGATCCTGCAAAAGGGACAGACTTAAAAATCGGAATTTCCCCCTGATTCCTCCTGAGGCTGGTCCTGGGCTGGGCAGGCAGCAAAGGGCTCCGGGTGCTGAACCCTCCCTTTGGGTGCCTTCCCCAGCTGCTCATTTTCACCAGCTCTGCAGGAACATCTTAACTCTTGAGACTTCCATGTCTCTTGTCAAAGTTGGTTGGATTTGACCAGAGGGTTTAAGGGGCAACTGCCTGTGTGATTGCATTTCCTTGGGTAATCACTCGAAGGCAGAAAGTGCAGTTAGGAAATTACCAAGGTGGAGATGGTTGCTGACGGGCAGGTTCAGCATTTACAGCTGCTTTCTTTTATAGGGTAAGTTTTTAATTAAGGTTGGGGTTTTTTTTAAAAAAAAAAACCATGTAAGAAGTCTCCGTAAGACCTCTAATGTCATTTTATAAAATGGCAGGAAATCAAATGCTCCAAGAGTTTTATTTGAAATGCACTTTGAGTTTTGGGGCTACAGGAGACAGGCAAAAGATGAGCAGAGGGGAGAGCAAGGAGATGTTTTAGGGGATGGGATGAAGCAAGAGCAGAAGCACGTGTGTGTTTTGTTGCAGTTATGGAGCCCTGGGTCTTGAGAACTTACTTAAAGATGTTTTGAGAACTTACTAAAAGATGTGCAAAAAATCCAGAACTATGAAATTATTACTCTCACTTTTCCTTTCCAAATTTCCTTTTCCACATTTCCTTTCCAAATTTGCTAGATCTGCTTGAAATCCAGGAAAAGAAAAATCAGAGCATGTGCCAGTAGGTGCCTTTTTTAATGTCCCCTCATTGAAATGCCAATTATTCTCCTTTAGCTGTAGGGAGACACGCTCGGATTTGCCCCTTTCAATGATCACCCGTGTTGTATTATCACAATTACACATATGAATGGATTTGGTGGGATATAGAATGAATATTTCTTTTGATGGTGGTGCTTGGTTGCCAGTCCCTATGATGTAACCTCTGCCAATCCTTCCTTTTTCCACTCCCAGCCTCTTGCTTTGTCTTCAGCATCGATCAAAGATTGGAAAATTGGGGTTTATACACATAGGCAGCTATTGCATTACCACTTGATGTACTTCATCTTTTGGCTGAAATACCTCCACACCTCATGTATTGAAAACATAATATCCTTTAACCTACAATCTGCAGGGTTTGAAATGAATTTTATGGTAAATATTCAGTCGTGGACCACATCTCCAGCTTTTTATATGCCACAGTGGTCTTGTGGGTTGGTTTTTTTTTTTCTTCTCCATTGTCTGATAGTGAGGTCATTTTCAGTCCTTGGAGAAATTTTATTCCCAGCCAGATGCAGGCCATATATTAAAAGTAGCACCTGTGGCTAATATCACAGCAGCTTACCATAAATTTACATGGTAACTAGGATTATATCTGTCAAGACTGCTAAAAAATGTCTCGATTTAATTTGATTTCCAGTATTGAAGGAGCTCTCCAACGTTTCGCTTCATAACTATATTTTAGAAGTTAAAAATCACTCCATTGTTAAGTTTTATAGCCCTCCCAGTGCCCGTTAAGTTGATTTGTTAAATGGGGGTCAGAATAAAGCAAGTTGGCTACAGGAGGATCGGAAACCAACCCATTTGTGACAAATTTAGTCCTCGCGTGTGAATCTTCTCAGAGCCTGGGGACTGATTGGATTCAGCTGCAGCTTATGTCGGTTGTGTTTAACCTCAAAGCAGCCTCAGCCCCTCACTGTCACTTGTGCTAATCAAAAAACCAACCTGTTTTAATTCATTTAGAGGGGGGAGTTGCTATTTTGAATGGAGGTTTGCTTTTTCAGACTAAAATTTGGTATTTTTTAGGTCTCTCTGCTCCCTCTGCTTGAGTTTTGCCTGTCGAATGAAAATAAGGTATTTTTTTATTGACCTAGGTAGGTGCTGGTTTTCATATAGTCTTTCCTAAAGCTCTTCATTTTCCATTATCCTTTGAGTCCTCTCCCATATGCTGTGATTTGTGCACCTGCAGAGTTATGAAAGTATTTCTTTGGGTAGTTGAGGTTGTTCACTAACTTCCCTCCGTTTATGGCTACAATAACCGATTTCCAATAAATCAGAATTATTTATGGCTGGATTTGCAGAGTTGAGAAAAATCTTTGTATCTTGGAAATAATGAATTGCTGGCCTATCTGCCTGCTGACATTTTCCTTTATTAGAAACTGATAGTGAAGTTTTGGGGGCGGGCAGAAGTTGACCTGTGAGCTGAGATGGAGCAAAGGAACTGGCTCAAGTGTCTCGGAGCAGAGCACAGTAAAAATATATGATTCCTGGATGGTCACACCTTCCTCGAGTTTGTTCTTGTGATTGACTGAGTGAATAACACTCTGGCCTCTGAGTTGGTGGGTCAGAGGGTCAGGGTGCAGCTGGAGGACCTGGACATGGTCCACCTGCCTGGCCCTGCCTGCTGGCAGGGAGCTCCAGCTCTGGGTGGAATGAAAGGAGAAGTTCTAGGGAGGTGGATTGTTTGAGGGCTTACGAGGCTTCTTCCCTGGCCTTGGAGGAAGAGGAGATGATGCTGGTGCCCTTGTCAGTGTGTCCTGTCTCCAGTAATGCTTCCAGTTAAGTGGCAGCCAGTGGTGGGAAATTCTCCAAAGCTGGGAAGACTGTAATGATGGAAATATGGAATTAGGTCATGTATAGGTAAAAACTACTTGGTGCTGCAAGTCAGGAAATACAGGATTTATTTTCTTCTTCTGGCTGGTGGGGTACAAACCCCTATGTAGTCAGCCAGTGCTCTGGAATGTTTTCAGACCAGCATTTTGCACTTGGCAATGTTTTTCTGTCTTAAGTAGTTATCTTAGTGCACCAGCAGCCTCTTGAGTCTTTCAGGTCCTTCACAACTGGCCTTATACATCTGGGTAGCATCGTTTTGTCCTTCATTACAACTTCATGGGTTTAATGCATGTGAGAAATTCATGCTTGATAAAAGTCAGGCAGGCGATGAGCAGTGAGTTCTCCTCTTCATACTGTCTTCTCCTCTCCTATCTTGTCTCCTCTTTGGCCAGGGTTTGTGTGTCCAAGTCCCACCACCCTCATGTCCCATCTGCTTCTGGCAAGCTACTGGTGTAACATCATCATGGCACTACCACCAGTGTTGGTCTGCCAGGATTATTTATAAAATAAATCATATTTAAGTTGAAGACTTAGAGTGGGCATGTGTCCTCATCTCCTTCATCATGCATGATGTCCCATCCCAGGTGTCATAGAAGTTGCATCTCTTTAATTTTTCTTGTGTCTTCCCTGTAATTAGGGATGCTCACTTTTTGGATGAGCTAAGTCATATTTCTCCCTGGAATAAACCATTATTTTATTTTTTACAGTTATTGAGGAGGGTGGTGTTTCTAATGGCTGAGGTTTCCCCACTGAGCAGACCTGTTGTATCTCCATTCTCAGTTTAACTCTGCCCCTTGGGCTGCTCTCCAGTTGGCTCTAATACAAACACTTTCCTTAAAAGATGGATTTATTATCACTCAAGTCAGAATTATTGCAGCGTTTCCCTTGCCCTTGGTGCAGGCATTGGTCTGAAAGTCCAAAAGAAAGGATTTGTCAGAATGGCTCTTGGATTTCACAAGCTGTCTTGTAGAATTGGAGCAGAAGAAACATTTCTCCTTTTTTTTTTTTCCTTTCAGCTGCACAAATTGTTCACTCTCTTTGAATTAAACAGAACAAATGTTAGATCAGTGTGGGCAGAGCTGCTCAGCATTTATACCAAAAGAGAGCAACTGTGTGAGCAGGTCACCCTGATTTTAACTAGAGTTTGGGCTTGTGTGTTGTTAGAATTCAAATACCTTTGGAAAATTCACTGGAAGAACTTCATGTGGGAAGAGGCAAGTTAGGCTGATGCTGCCTTTATTTATTCTCTCAGAAAAAAGAGAATTATTGCTCAGAAAAAAGAGAATTATTGCTCAGAAAAAAGAGAATTATTGCTCAGAAAAAACAAGAATATTGCTCAGGAAAAAAGAGAAATATTGCTCAGGAAAAAAGAGAATTATTGCTCAGAAAAAAAAATTGTTTCTCATAAAAAAGAGAATTATTGCTCAGAAAAAGAGAGGAATTATTGCTCAGAAAAAAGAATACTCAGAAAAAAGAGAATTATTGCTTAAAAAAAAATTGTTGCTCAGAAAAAAGAGAATTGTTGCTCAGAAAAAAGAGAATTGTTGCTCAAAATATTTTTCTGGAGAAGATGGCCACTCAGAAGAATTTTTTGACCTCTTTAGTTCAGGGAACCTGGCATCTTGCAACTCTTCATGCTTTAAAATTCATTTTTAGGGGGCGTGCTGCAAAGATGCTGATAAATGCAAACAGCCCATCTCTCCCTCTTGGTTGTTTAACCTTTAGCTCTTGGAATTTCTCCCGACTGCAGCTTCGAGCCATAAATTGCCTTTTCCACCCGCAGCTCTCCCCTTCTCATCCTCCCACGGAGGAGAGCTCGGGAACATCCTCCTCCGCAGCCCCAATTAACGGCGAGGCCCAATTAATGGCAGGCGGGACCCAATCAAGGCAGGACGCCCCCGTTTCCAAACGAACCATTACTCACCAGCAGCACCTCAGCCCCTCTCGGCGGACATCCGCTCATCGGGCAGGGCTTTCATCCCCCCTGCCTGCCGCGGGGAGGGGGCTGGAAGGGGCTCTGACCTTCCCCATCTGCTCCCCTGGCAGGAGGGGTCCCCGCCGGCCGCCCCCCGTCAGCCCGGATTAGCCTGACGAAGCGCAGCGCTGCTGCCGCCCGCGGTCCCGGGGCTCTGACCAGAGGGAGTTCTTTCACAAACAATCACGTTGGGCTAAAACCTTACATCTGCTCCCAACAGCCACCGGCGGGGTGAGGAGAGGGGGAGGTTTTTGGGGGGTTTATTCTTCTTTTATGAGTTACAGGATCACAGAATGTCAGGGCTTGGAAGGGACCTCAAAAGATCATCTAGTCCAGCCCCGCTGTCAGAGCAGGTCACACAGGAACACGTCCAGGTGGGGTTTGAAGGTCTCCAGAGAAGGAGACTCCACAACCTCCCTGGGCAGCCTGGGCCAGTGTCTGTCACCCTCACCATGAAGAAGTTTCTTCTCCTATTGATGTGAAACCTCCTCTGTTCCAGCTTGCACCCGTTGCCCCTTGTCCTATCACTGGATGTCCCTGAGCAGAGCCTGGCTCCATCCTCCTGACACTCTCCCTTAAGGTATTTATAAACATTAATGAGGTCACCCCTCAGTCTCCTTTTCTCCAGGCTAAAGAGCCCCAGCTCCCTCAGCCTTTCCTCACAAGGGAGATGTTCCACTCCCTTCATCGTCTTAGTGGCTCTGTGCTGGACTCTCTCCAGCAGTTCCGTGTCCTTCTTGACCTGAGTGGCCCAGAACTGGACACAATATTCCAGCTGTGGTCTCCCCAGGGCAGAGTAGAGGGGAGGAGAACCTCTCTCCACCTACTAACCACCCCCCTTCTGATCCACCCCAGGATGCCATTGGTCTTCTTGGCCACAAGGGCACATTGCTGGCTCATGGTCACCCTGCTGTCCACCAGGACCCCCAGGTCTTTTTCCCCTGTGCTGCTCTCCAATAGGTCAGTCCCCAGCTTGTACTGGTACTGGGGTTGTTCTTGCTCAGATGCAAGACTCTACACTTGCCCTTGTTATATTTCATTAAATTTCTGAAGCTGCAAACCTGCTTTATGTAGGTTTCTTTTTTTCCCCTCACCCTTTTCTTCCTTTAATTTTGTTGTGCTGTGGTGAAAAGTTGCTTGGGACAGTGTTAAAGCTGGCTGGAGATGAAGCACAGGTCCAGGCGACCTTCAGATCACATAGGGAACAAGTGGGCATGGCAACCAGGCATGATGCCCAACTGCTCCAAGGTTGAAGGATGCCCCAAAGAGAAACATGTTGTCTGGGAAGATATTTGCTCTCTCCTACTCTTCTTTTCAAAGAATCTATCACTTCTAGGCTTGAAATGTCTGTTGCAAAATAATAACTGAATTTTATAGTGCAGGATAAATTAAAAGCCTGCCAGTGCTGGCCCGGGTAAGTCTCCTGCTGAGTTCACTGCCCCCATCTATCATCTACTCTCCTACTATAAGAAGCTTCCAAACATGAAGTCCATTTCTGACAGTAGAGTAGGACACTTTCAGCAGCTTGGCTGAGTGAAATGAGTAAATGTTCCTTGATTTGCTTTATTTCACAGCTTTTGCTTTTTTTAGATTCTGGCTTGGCCAAGAGGGTGGTTGGGAGACCTCTCCAAATTCCTCACACCTCCATCATGATTTCTCTGTCACATGTTTGAATTGTTGACCTTGTCTTTAAAAAAACAACCCAGCCCAAAAGCTGACAGTGTAGTGGGTAGGAGGATAGTGGAAGATGAAATGGTCATGAGACCAGCTGCTGTTTCTCTTAATCCATCATAAAGCACTGCCTGTCTTACCCCTCTTTGATGTTTTCTTAGGATCATACTGGCAGAGATTTAGAGGATTATCAGAGGCAAGATGTGATTGCCCTCGGATACTCAGCAGAGGAGATCTGGGATATTGAACTGGCAGGATGTGTAATCTTGGCCAAAAAACCAAGGAGAATTTTGTCTGAGTGCTCCCTATGTTACCAACAACATGGATGGCGTGTGAACTTAGCAGTCATGGTAGTGTTGGGTTGATGGTTGGACTTGATGATCTTAGAGGTCTTTTTCAACCTTAATGATTCTATGAACATCACTTTCATGTCTAGGGAACAAAAACATTCCTTCACATGTGAGTAAAAAACATTGAGGAAAATAGGTTTTTTCTGTTATAACCAGATCTTTTCCATCCAGAGCATGGTGTGATGGGATAATGAGCTCCTCCATTCTTCTGCACCCTACCTGAGCTCTACAAAGGCCAGAGAACTTGAGCACCTTTTTGAAGTGGAGCATTTCATTCTTAATTTGGTCTGTTCTACGACAGCTTCATGTCATGGGCTGGCACCATGTGGTGGAGGATGTTTCATTGCCCAAGCACCAACATCCTCGTGCAGCACGAAACGTTGGGAGCAGAACAGCTTGGAGGAGGGTTCAGCTGCTTGGCTTCCAAAGCTTGGAGCTGGGGACCAACTGCACCTTGTGGCAAGTTTATTTTTCTAGTGGTTTGTGTGACGGCTTTATTGCAGTGCAGCCAGGGGCTTGATTTGCTGGGCCAAACATTTGCTTTAACAAGTGAAATTATCATTGGTCTGTCGGTTGCACAGCCAAGAGAGTTTATTATTGTAAGTCACTGATTGCTTTAGCAGGTGCCCGGTTAATGGGGCTTCACTGGAGTATTGAATCTTTTTTAGGTAGGGTGCAAAAAGCTCATTTTAAAAAGTCATGTTTCTCCAAATAGCTCTTTTATTTGGTGTAAACCTCTTAAGTGCAGCCTTTCTGTTCCAGTTTTGAGCACAAAGCACACAAAAAATGGCTTGGGAGGGGGAAAGCTGCATTTAGCTGAGGATGTGGCTGGAGGATTTCTTCCATGTTGTAGTTCAGTCCTGAAACCTGGGATTATTTTCCTTCTTTTGCTCAAAAATCTGGTTTGGAGATTGACATTTTTTAATAAAATAATATTAGTGAGTTTATGCTTTCCTAGAGTGCTAAGGAATTGAAACTGGGGAAAAAAAGGGGGGAAAAAGGCATTTATTTTGAATATTTCTATATGAAGTGATGCATCACTAATACCATATGACCTTGTTCCAGATTTTGTTGGAATTTAGGATGTCTGCCTATTTCACTGTAGTCTTTATGGGCAACTCTAATTATTTTTACCTACCTATAAGCAAATTAATGTATTTTGTAATATTTTTGTGTTGAACCAGTGGATCAGGTCTTGAAACTTTTATCACTCCTAGAAAGATGTTTTTGTGCTGCCTGAAGACATCTCCATGTTCTCTCACTTCTACTCCATCAAGTCTATAAATCTTTTTGGTGGAATAGGTGATGAATTTGGATGTGAAGCCTGGCCACTGAATCACTGAGAATATTATCTGCTTTCTCTTCATGAAATCCAGGTGCAGCCACTTACTGTAATAAAACTGAGAGTAGGAAAAATGATCCTTGGCACCGAGGCTGCTGGAAAAGTCAAGATGTGATGAGGAAGAAGGTAATAGTTGTGATGTTTTGTATTGTATTATCACCAGTAAGAGAAAAAGGGGTCTAAATTCAGCAGGTTTGAAAATCCTGCTGTAAACGGGCTTAGAAGAGATAAAGTTGAGGTTTGTTGTGCTGATGGCACCTGAGGGGATTTCATGCACTTTGTGGGCACGAGGGGAAGAGGAGAACAAAGTGAGGTCAGTGCTCTTTGCCTTCACAGAATCAGAATTGTCTAGGTTGGAAAAGACCTTTAAGATCATTGAGTCCAATCATTAACCTAACACTGACTAGTCCTTGACTAAACCATATCCCTACATACATCTGTATGTCTTTTAAATACCTCCAGGGATGGGGACTCCACCACTGCCCTTCCTCTTAGTCCCTTTTCTTGCACTGATCCGTGTCCCTTGGCCTTAGCAGAAGGTTTGTATTTGGTTTTGAGACCAGTTGGGGCAAATTACACTTGCACCTGCTTTCTGACAGTGATGTCCTAGCTTAGGTCACTGCTGAGCTTGGAGGATGAATCCTGTGACTAATCAGAGAATGGTTTGGGTTGGAAGGGACCTCAAAGATCATCTTATTCCAACCCCACTGCCATGGCAGGGACACCTCCCTAGACCAGGTTGCTCCAAGCCCCATCCAACCTGGCCTTGAACACCTCCAGGGGTGGAGCATCCACAAGACCTCAAGCATCATTGGGACCATACCACACCCAGTCTAGACTGTGCTGAGTGAGTGTAAACTTCTGCTGCTGCAAGTGTCCTGGGAGAGCATTCCTGGAATTGCCTTCTGTCATCTCCTGCAGCTCTTGACATGGTCCCAGTACCTGTGTGAGCAGCGTCCCACCGAGGCAAGGCCGTGCCTCCCAGCTCCACTTCTCTCTGCCTCTATTTATTCTTCATGTTCTTCCAATGGGTAAATCAGATGACAATAAACAGAAATACCCTCAATGAAGAGAGCAGGGGAAACTGTTGTTTATCTGCTCAGGTGGTTTAGATTAGCTGGGATGCTGGTCTGTATTATGTTACTTGAAATCATAGTGTCCCAACAGGACATAAATTATGAAGATTGTTACAGTATGTTTCATCCAATGTAAGATCAACAAATTGGAATAATTTTTTTTAATAGGAAAATCAGTGCTTTGGCAAGGTTATCGTCGGAGAATTTAATTTAACTTGAGCTTTGCTTGCATTATTTCTTAATATATAAAAACTATTTGCATAATGTATGAAGTATAAACAGTTTTAGAATCAAAGGCAAGAATGCCTTCTCCAAGATTACAGAGAGTGGCAAACTACTTAGAATAGATCAGTGTTTGTGCTTGTGCTGTCAAAAATGTTTGATATAGAGCTGGCGAGCTGGTTTCTTCACCGACATAATTGTAAACAAGTGTTGGGAGGCAGAAACAGCCTTTTTTGTGGAGCGTGGTGCAAAGGTTCCCCCAGAGCTGCTGCAGATCTAACATGGAGAGCAGTGTTTACAGCTACAATAAGAATATAAATAGGTAACTTTCTTTTTTTTGCAGCATTTTGCTTTTGTGTAAATGATGGGGGATGCGAGCAGTCAGCCCTGGGTTTTAGAGGAGTATTGTAAACACAGAAAAGCACAGGCAATTAAGTTGGAAATTGTAGTTGTGGGGGGTTTTTTTTACAGCTTCACATTTTGTTCTGAAGACAGAAATGGCATCTGAGTACATGCCAGGGTGTCTGTGCTATTCCTGTTCCATCTTTTCCCTTTATTAGTGTCCTTCAGTCAGGAATTCTGCTTTCCCTGAGCCCGAGTGACGTGTGGGGAATGGGAACATTGGCTGCTTTTGTAATATTTCACTGCTCAAGCTATTGAAGAGGAGAAAATTAAATAGCAGTGGTTTGGTAGATGTTGGTCACCTTCAGACCCTGCTGCCTGCCCGTGCCTGGATGGGGTGGGATGGAGGGAGAGGGGAAACATGAACACAACACCTGAGCCAACATATCTGTGACCTGCGTGGAGGTTTGTCTGTGATTCTCTCTGGAGAGATGGGGATGTGAATAACCTGGGTTTAGAATTATTTAGTTGGGTTCTTAAGGACTGTCCCACTGTTCTTGGGATGGTATTACAAAGGGGGAGAACAGCGGGAAGGTGTTCCCCTGGTTTATATCATAGATGAATCCAGACAGGAGCAAAAAAAAAAAAGAAGAAATTAAGAAAATATCTACTGCTACATGGATCCAGTGTCCCTGGGGATGTTCAGGCAGGCTGGTGGTGACCACAGTGAAGAATCCTAAATATTCCTATGATTTTGAGAGTGAATACCTGTCCCCTGTGCTGCCATCACCTTCCTGACTACTGATTAGATTCTTCTCTTGTTGTATTCTAACCATATTGTCACTTTCAGATGAAGAGTGTGGCCTTGTGAGGTGATTTTTGCCTATTTCAAAGGTAAAAGTCTTTCTTAATGGAGTAAATAGAATTAAAATAAAACAACCCCTGCATTTTCCTTGGGCACCACAGAAACTGTCTTGAGATGAAGTTAAACCCTCGTGAGTAGCTAAATACAACTTACACCAGCTCAACATTTAGGAGCTTTTTTCCTTTTATCTGCTGTGAGGTAGTAACATCAGCTGGATGTGTGGAAGCTTCTGCAGGGTGGGAGTGAACCTTAATGAGTTGAGTTTATTATTGTTACAGGCATCAAACGAGCTGTTCCCTGTGTGTTTTTTTACTTGGGTGAAGGCAAAGCCAATGTGGGAGTCGTAGTCACCTCTTGCCTTGTATGACAGCATCACTGCAACTTTATTTATTCATTTCCCCCTGATGAATGATGCAGGCCCAGCCCGGGTGGGTGGGGAGGGGAGGACAGGTAGCCCTCACACTGTAGAAGGTCAAGGTTAATGCTACCTCCAACTTTATAATGACAGATGGGAGGTGGAAACCTTAATGTACTTGTGATTAGCACATGGTTTCCTCGGCTGAGTAACGGGTTTGAGAAGCCCGGCTACACGCTTCAGAGAGGACATATTTGAAAGCAAATACATACAAAGCACGTATGGTTCTGGTGTTGAGCCCTTCAGCTGTTTTTTTCTTGAATATCTCCACTTTTGAGGCAAGAGCTGTCAGCTGCTCTGTTGTGGGGATGGGCTGGGGTGATCCATCACCGGGGGCGCGCGGGCGGGTGATGGATTAGCACGACATCTCGACCTGCCTCCCTTTGATGTGGAGCTCATCAAGATAATGTTGGCAAGCGTTGGACAAAAGCAGCATGTTTAAGAAAGTATGAAGATGAATGGTTTCCCTGCTCCACAAGTGTGAAAGGCAGAATAGGAGCAGATTAGCTCCGGGGTGCTGCAGTGCTCCCGGAGCCGTGCTGGTGGAATTTCATCTTTCCTCCCACTGCCTGGCCCTGCTTTTCCCATTCTCAGGCAACAAAAGTCACCTTAAGCCTTATTTTCTTATAGCGTATTTTGTCACTTCCTGAAGCTGTTTGGCCCATTATGGGATAGCTGAGTTGTTTTAAAGTTTGGTTTGTTGATTTATTTTTTTTTTAGGTTAATTTATTCTAAGAACAACCCTGATTTTTCTTTCACGGAGACAAACCGTGGCTGCTAGTATTTAAAAAACCACTTTAGAAGTGTTGTCAGCTTTGAAACACCACTAATTTTTATTTTTTTCTTTCATAATCTTAGAAGACATGAAGGGAGGAGCCACACTGGCCCACCCAAAGCATCTCGCTGGCCATGTAGGATTGCTTCACTCACTGCTGCCTCTTGCTCTTCATGGTTCCTTGCAGGGACTTTGGAATCTGCCATCACTTGGGTGATGCAATGTGCTCATTCAGAGTAAGCTGCATGTCTGGATCTTATTTTAGCCCAAATGTCCTAAAAGGATTAGGTTGAAAATGTCTGCCTAATACACCCGTTCCTGAAATATCAGAGTGCTTACAATATTTAATACATCAAAGCTGCTTCTAATACTTATTTATGGCTTCTAGAAAACGCATAGATCCTTTTTTTTCTCTCCTCTCTTTTCATTTTTGAAGGGAAAATCTGAAAAAGTTCTTATTAGTGGTCCAGGAGCTGCAGATCCCTGTTATTGGTACAGTGAAAGTCAAGACACTGTTGGGTCTGAGTGTCCTGAGCCAAGTCCTTGTCCCACTTCCATCAGGCAGAGTGGGATGGTCTGATAACCCCTGCCCACCACCGCAGTCTTGACAATGATCTTGCACTGCAGACTGCAGAATCACTTTCATTCTTCTTAATGAAAGTTGAAGAAGTGCAGGCTCCTGCTCCAATTAAGGTCGGTTGTGTCGCCGGAATGTGGTAATTACTTTAATTGATCACAAGATAGTTTCCTTGATCACCAATTAGACCAAATTACCGATCAGGTTTCAAGACGTGAAGAAATGTCCAAACTGATTTTGTGTAATAGTGTTTCCCTATCTAATCAAACCTCAACATCTTTTTCCTTCCAGAGCCAAGTGTATTTTCCCAAAGAAAGGTTATGGCTCTACAAATATAAAGGTGATTCCCAAACAATAGCTCCCCAATTAATTTAATTAGCAAAGGAAGTATTTAGGACCTTAATGGAGATTGTGGTGGTGAAATTGCTCGGTAGGACTGTAGCTCATTTTCTTAGTGGGAGATACTTTTTGTGTGTAATTAAAATAAACTAAAATGCAAGGAGAAAGTTGCTTGGGGTAACGTGCAGTGAGGGAGAACACTGGGCATGTGTCGTGGGGGTGTGGGCTTCATCCTTCACTGGCACACCTCAGTGCCCTGGCCGGGGCAGTTGTGCTCAGCTGGAGCAATGGGCAACAGGACCTGACCTGGGGAGGGTCTTCTGCACCAAGATTAATTCCTTCCTGTGACTCGGACAGCCCCAAGTTGAGCACTCTTTAGAAGATGAAGAGTTTCAAGATCAATATCCATTTTATTCAGCTGGAGACTTTTCTGTCTGCGAGGGAAAAGGCAGTAAGTTGGCATGGTGGTCACTGATCAGGAAGAGGTGGTGGTTCACTGATGGGTGAGGATGTGGTGTTTCATTGATGGGTGAGGATTTCATGGTCCACTGATGGATGAGGATTTGGTGTTTCACTGATGAGTGAAGATTTGGTGGTCCACTGATGGTTGAGGATTTGGTGTTTCACTGATGGGTGAGGATGTGGTGGTTCATTGATGGGTGAGGATTTGGTGTTTCACTGATGGTTGAGGATGTGGTGGTCCACTGATCAGGAGGGTTTGTTGGTCCACTGATGGGGTGATTTGTTGTTACAAAGCATGTAGGAAGATCCACAGAGCAGATTAATTTAGTAGACTCATTTGCTTAAGTAGTTTGCTCCATCTGCCTTCTGTTGGAGTGATGATTATTGCCACACCACCAGTGATTTATGTTTGTGTAGCATAACCTGCATGTACAGAGGTGGGTGAGTTCCTGGGGTGGACAGACAGACACTGGTAGAACATCCATGAACCTGGTGGAGCTTTTCATAAATTCTATCTTCTTTTATTCCCTTGTACAAGGACAACCTAGTTGCAGAGGCACTGCTGGTGTAAATGTGGGGGGACATTTCTATCTGCAGATTGCTGTGCTGGAATTCCAATTCCTGTTAAGCCTCACAGACACTCTAAACCCATTTAAATCAAATATCATTCAGCACTATTAATGCCAGAGTTTTCCAAATCATTGCAAACATCTGATGCACAACTTGCAGCTTCCCTGCTTCAAAGCTTGCTGCTGAAACATTTGCAAATTTTTAAAAGTAATTGTTGACTTGGAGTAAAAGTGAACTTCAAGGGGAGTTAGATTTTCCCCGAATTTCGGAATGCTCTTGGGTCAAAGAAAAAAGCTTTTTAATTGCTGACAGTTTGGTGATTTCCAAATGACAAACCTCATTGGAATGATTTGCTCTGATTATAACGTTTGCATTCATTTGACTGGCAAAGCCACTAACAAAGTCATACTTCATCCAGGCACCAACTCTCTCTTTTTTTTTTTTTTTTTAAAACTTAAAGGTTTTTGTAATTTGTGAGAGGAAAAAAGACTTGAAACTATTATCAACCATTATATGCTATTCATTGACCACATGTTTGTTTGAAATGGCCAGTGCTTGGTGGAATGTGGTTCTCCTCCATAAATTAGCACTGAAAAACCACCTAAATCAGGTAGGGGTTTGTTGAGCTTGTATTATAATACAAACCAGACTATAATGTGGATGTTACTTCAGCTTTGCATGTTAATTCAGGGCCTGAACCACGATGGATGGAGCTGGGGAGGAACAAAGCCCACTGACTTAGAGGCATCCTGAGTCCCTTTGGGCCCTGCTCTGTAATTGCATTCTTCATTTACATGGACATTCTGATTTTCTTTATAATGCAGTGATTTGCTCCTAAGGATTTTGGCAGGGTCCTGCTATGGTTTTCTTCTTGAGCCTGCTGAATATTGGGGCAGAGGATTGGAAAACCTATTTGAACTCATTTTAAGGGAAGATATTTTCTCACTAAGCTGAGGGGCAAACCCACCTGCTGCCTTTCTACCCCCATAAAATAAAATAAATAGCAAAATAGTTACTTGGGAGGATGTGTTCCTGGAAGTGGTGTCAGTAATTCTGTGGCATGATGTGTGATTAGAACTGGCATGTTTCTGAGGTCTAGGGCTCAGGGAGATGTTGGACAAAGGTTGGACTTGGTGATCCTAGAGGTCCTTTCCAACCTAAATGATTCTATGATTCTGTATAGATATTATACAGTTATTCAAGCTCTTTAATTACTCAATGAGGGGTGTGGGATGGATGCTTTAAATCACTGTTGGGTGCCAAAGACAAAATCATTGCTCTCATGCAACGACTTTGAACCCTGGAGTGAGGAGCATTGATGGACCAGGGATGATTTCAGCATTGGTGGCATGAGAAGGTGAAATGCTCCTTCCACAGACCCGAGGTGCAGTGATCTAGAGCTTCTCCAGGAGTTCTCGACAGGGTTTGGAGTGAACCTGGCAGAATATTTCCCTCTTTGCTCTTTCTCTCCTCAGGCTTTCGGGTTTATGACGCGTGTTGCTCTCCAAGCAGAGAAGATGAATCACCACCCAGAGTGGTTTAATGTCTACAGCAAGGTAACCAGCCCCAGTTAAAGGTGTGGTGAGTTAAGGACACCAAACCACTGGCCCATTCTCTCTGCCTTTTTTTTTTTGTAGCTCATATACAAGGTTATGGAATGGGAAGAGATTGTATCTTTATAAGGAGATTGGGGATTTTAAGGAGATGCTGAGAGATTTGTAGTGGTGAGGAGTCAGGAATCAAGCTCTATGTGCTTGCTGCCAGCTGCATGGTTTGGACCTGTTGCTTCACCCCTCTGCCTGAGATCTAAGGATAAAAGATAAGCCTTTAAACTCTTTATTTAGCCAACCTCAATAAATTACTGGTTTGAAACCACTCACCAGCTCTCATCCCTTCTGTAAGCCCAGTGGTGTAGGGTGGGAGACCATTGGTGTGTGGGTACCTAAATGGCAGCCTGGCAACCTCAATTTAAGTTTGATTTTTTAAAAATTGTAGACTTCTATATCTCAGCATAGAATTTGTTTGTAATATTATGAATTGTAATAATGGTGGTCTCTTATTTACAAGAGTTGCAAGGTATACTGCAACCCTGGAATGAAGGGGGTTGTGTGGAGGGGGAAATTATTGCTCTCCCTTTATTTTTTATTTTCTAATGCCTCTCATTGCATTGTATCGAGTTGCTTGGTTTAGAATTTGGTGAATATATGACAATCTTGATGAAAATATAGAAAAGGACATGAGGACTCCCCAGAGTAGAACATCCCCACCTCTCTCCCCACCAGAGGTATCCCAGGACAGGCTCCTCCTCATCACCCCTTTAGGTCACCCTGTTTAAGGGGGACATTAAATAATCACCTAACAAAGTCCTGATCATCTACTCTTTGGGATTTTCTTGGTTTTCCAGAATATTCAGAATTTTTACCTTTTTTTTTCCTTTTCTCTCTCCCCAAAATCTCAGTCAAAGGCGAGCCCAAGTAACACCCAACGTGTCATCTGGCTTAGTCTAAACAAACTGAGCAGGCAGCTGCCTCCCAGCAAAACCCACTGGTTGGTTTGTTTTTCTTCTGGAAATTAATCTCCAAGCTTCACCATTTTTTCACCTTCAGGCTGCTGGTTTTGAACACGAGCCCCTGACTCGGCTGTTGGCAGCTCAGTCCCTGGGCCAGGTTCTTTGGGAAACCAAGCCATGGAATTTAGGTGTAAAGAATGAGTTATTTAATCAGACACCTCTTGTTGGAGGAAACCCAAGAATGCAAAGCCTCTTTTACTGTGGGAAGGGGCTCACTTGGGTTAGACTTGAGGCTCTCTTAAGCCTCCTCACCTACATCATCTGGTTTACAGGGAGTGTCCAGCTCAGTGCTTGCTGGGAGCATCATGTCTAACCAGAGACATGCAGCATTCCCTGGGAATTGATGCTCAGCCTGCATGGCAGAGGTGAAAAAGGCTTCATAACCCCTTTGTTTTCCTCTTTGACAGGTTCAGATAACTCTGATCTCCCACGACTGTGGTGGACTGACCAAGAGAGATGTGAAGCTGGCTCAGTTCATTGACAAAGCTGCTGCCTTGGTGTAACCAAGATGTAAAATGCTCTGATACAGCATCCACCAACATTTTGTATTTAAATGATATCCCTCATTCCTTGTACCTGTGACTTCCCCAAACCCCTGGGACAAGATATTTTGTAAGAAAGTGGCTCAGCTTAGGTGGCCTCTAAGACCTTAATCTTAGATTAGACCCCTCTGGATGCCTGTGCTTGTGCCGTCGCTGACACTGCATGAGGCTGTAGCAGATAAACCATCAACAAATGAGTTTTGAACAACCCTTTTCTAGAAATTAAACCAGTATTTGTGTTGTAACACTCTTGTACCTGCTGGGTTGGGTTGGAGGCAGCTTGGCTGGGTGCCTGGAGCAGTGGCCAGAGCTGCTGGTGGTGGAGGAAACAGCATTAGCAGGATTCTTGCTAAGCTGGGCTCAGCTGAAGCTATGCTCACCCTTTTTTTTTTATTTCTTCTTGTAGCTACAATTACTCATTGCAAACATTGTTCCAAGAGCTGCAGATCCCCCTGACGAGGTTTAAAATCATTTCTTCTGTGGTTTCAAAGCCTTTGTTTTTATATCCTATGATCCTCCCCGAGACAGATTTCCACTGCCCGCGGGGAGATTTCAACCTGCTTCAGGCTTCCAGAAGGGCCTCCTGAGTGTCCCCAACGTGCACCATCATGTCCTGCCAGCAGCTCTGAGGAGATTGACACCTCCCAAATGCCTGAGTGCATCGCTCGAATGACACCAGCCCCAGCTCCTGAGGAGGGAGATGTGTGAGTGCCAGACTCTAGATCGGGTGTCAGCCCGAGGTGTGTGGTCTCTTAGATATCAGGGATGCAAAATGCCACTAGCTGCAAGTATTCCTGTTGATGAAATAAGAAAGGTATTTTTTTGTTCAGCCTTAGCAAGCTCATTGTCGCGTGCTAAAGGGTCACAGGAAGCAAGATGTTGGGGTTTAATGTCAGGAACCCTCCTTGGGAGAGCAAATGATCACCCAAAAAGACCCAAATTCAAGCTACGTGCTCCAGTGTTTGCTTCCAAGTGCCTTTCCCCAGTGAAAGAGCAGATTTCCCTGATATGGTTTGAAAGTGGGAGGAATGAGTGAGGCTAAAACAAACAACCAGGCTCTGATGTCTCCTGTTAACTGGTGGGGAAGTGAAAGGAGCTTCACACAAAGTTTTGACAACGTCTCTAATGAGCTGTGTTGGTAGGAGTTGATATATCACCCGTGGGCTTTGGATAGAACCAATAAAAATCAAATTCCTCCTTTGTAATTTGTTTCTTTATTATTGTACAGAAGTGACAAGGCTGTTTAGTTTGAAGATAAATTTAAGATAAATAATATTTCGTTACTGGGAGGTCTTTGGTTGAGAATATTGATATTTATTTACATACTCCAAGTTAAAAAATCCACACCAACTGATGGAGCTCGGAGAGCTGCACTGTCCAGTCAGGGCAGCCATGGGGGTTTGAGGATCCCTGAGTGGCAGAGAGGCAAAAAACCTCAGAAAAGAGGAGGATGGCTTTGAAACACTTGTAGTTTCTAGGCCAGTGCTTGTTTAGCCACAATTTCTTAATTTCTGGGGCATCCCCCAGACCTGCAAGGCTTCCCCCAGGCTTCCCAGGGGCTGCCTTTGCCTCTGGCCCTGCTTGGTTTTATTTGGCTGCTTCACCTTGCAGGCACCAGGGATTTCTTTATAAAAATACCCTTTCTTTTGGCTTGTTGGGTTTTTTTTGGACAGGATTCCCAGCATTTCTGGGATGAACCCCTTTTGAACTCCACCTCCCACCCCATCTCAGCAGCATCCCCAACTCGCTGCTACCCACAGAGCTGGGCTGGGGAGCCCTCACCCACTGGGGACCCCTGAACCACCTTCACATAGCTCCCTAAATCCACAGCAGCCATCCCTGTCTCTCCCCAGCCCTTTGCTGGTGTGTGCTGAGGCTCACAGGGAAGGGATGCACAGGCTGGAGCTTCACAGCAAATTTATACAGCAAGGGTTTAATGACAGGAGCTGGGTTTGGGCCAGGAAAACTCAGCCTGAGGCACCTTCTCTTTGTGAGGAGCATTGTCAGCTCTGCTTGGAACAAAAGTAGCCAGGCTGCAGGGGTTGGGGCTTTTCCAGGGGATGGCATCACTGGAGTTGTGCTGCTCCATACAGCTTGAGCTGCTGTGCTGGCTTCTCCTTGGGGTCAGTCTGCTCCCTGCTCCCCAACTTCTCCTTGGGGTCAACCTGGTGCCTGCAAGGTCTTTCCCCCTTTAGGGCTGGTGCTGCTCCTGCAAATTAATGTTTCCCTGCTCACTGCTCGGCTTGTGGCCAGCAGCCACCAGGTTAAATATTCCCCTGGAGTGTTTGGGTTTTTTTTTTTTGCTCTAGGGCTGATTGTGGCTTGAAGTATTTGGATAATCCATCATAAACCAGCCTTGTCCTCACAGGTAACTTCCCTGCGTCGAAATTGATTTAATTCTATATGTCCCTCACCACCAGCCCAAGTCCACAGCGTGTGGGAAACACCATCCCTGGGACACCCCCCAATGGTGCTCGGTGGCTGCAGGAAATTAAAAAGCACAATCTGAAGGCTGAGAGAGCAGAGTAGGAGAGATGCTTTCAGCAGGTTATGTGGCTGGGGTTGCAGCTCAGGTCCTGGGAGGCTGGAGATCACACCTTCACAGGATGGACTCTGAAACAGGGCCAGCAAATAATCCTTTTCTTACCCCAAAATGGGAACTTGGGTCCAGTAAAGTGCAAAAATCATATTAAAAGGGGGGTGTTGGCATTGGGTGTTCTCTGAGGTTGGGGGTCCCAAGGGCAGCTCTGCAGGAATGTGCTAGAAGACAAAAGTTCATCTTGGTTTGAGTTGTGGCTCAGTCTGACTGTGCTGGGATTCCTCCTGCCCTTCCTCCTCCTCCCAGACCAGTGGCTGAGAAGTGGTGGTGGAGAGGCTGAAGACAAGGTGAGTTTTCTGTTAATTAATCTCTCTCATTATGGGCAGTTTGGATGTTAGAAGCCTAGTGAGGACTGAAGGACAGACTGACGTGGGTACTTCTCAGGTGCTTCCCCCTTGTCTGTGACACATCCTTGGCTCCAGGATGGGGCTGGTGGGATCACAACATTCCTTGGGACATGTCCAGGCTGCTGTGCTGGTGGCCACTATCTCTGCCTGGAGCTTGAGGGGTTCAGCAGCAACGTGGATCCCCTTGGACTGGAGTTTTGGGTTGGTTTATGTCCCCCAAATGGCTTGGCCCTGGGTCAGGGATGTTTGCAGCATCCCCAGTTTTCAGTGACAAGCACATTTTCTGGGTTTTCTGCCTTTCCCTCATCCACAAAACACAACTTTGAGAGCTCCACACTTCAAGCAGTTTCCTTAGAGGTGTGTCCATCTCTTCTGGCCCCTTAAATTAACGAAGGGATTGCCAATTCACTGGAGTTGATGAGTTCTGCATGAGCTTGCTTCATTTTTTTCATTGTTAGCTCCAAGAAACAAATATTTGTGGCTTACTCAAAGCTGCACCCCAGGATTAGCCAAACACGTGTGTGTCCTGGAACAAGTGCTCAGAGAGCGTCCAAACGAGCAAGCACAGGGGATGCTGACTAAGAAATAAATTGGCAATTGTTAATATTCTTTCTCCTAAAGAACCAGGGCAAGAGGCAAACATGGGTGTGAGTTATTCCATGGACATCAAAGACCGTGAGTCGTGAGTGCTCAAGATCTGTTATGGAGTGGGACCCTTTGGTGAGGAACTGACAACTCGTTTGCAGATAAACTTTGGAAAGAGTCCAGGCACAGCTTCCAGGGGTCCTCTGGTTAGAGCTTTCATGAAGCTACCAAGGAAGTGGCACATGGAGCATCCAGACCCTTCCCAGAATGGACAAGTCACCTCCAGTTTTCTTACTAGAACCTTCAAGTGTCTGTTGGAGGCTGTTTCAAGGTGTTCCTCTGCCAGCCCAGGTACACATGGAGCAAAGCCCTTTTGGAGGGGGCTTCTAGCCTGCTGTCCCCCCCCAGCACCCTTCACCAGCCCAGCACCTGGATAAAATACATTTCAGCTTCAGACCCCTTGACTTACTTGATAATTATGATTCTTTTTCTGTCCTTCCCATGGGAGCTCTCTCCTCCCCTCCCAGTTTTAGCCCAGCTGGTTTAAGCACCCCTTTTAATACTCAGTTTTCACGTTGAAAAATCCCTCTTGGTCATACTCTTTGATTTCCCTGTCTCACACAAGCCAGCTACTGTAGGCAAACCTCGGAGCCTTAATTATATATCCCAGTAATATATAGGCAGGCCTGGCTAATGTCAAGAAACTCAGTCACAGGCATCGGAGGCTTCCAAGAGCCTTGGCTGCAGGACCAGGCTCTGTGTGGGGAGGCAAGAGGAGCGTGCCTGGCTCTGAGGAGATGATGGGCTGCAGGATGTCCTGGGATGCAGCCAGGACCCACCCGTGCTGGGCGGTGACCCATGATGGTGACTGTGGTGGAGTAAGTTTGGCTCGGGTTTGAGACTGTCCCTGTGGACAGAGGGATGTTGTTGGGGATGTTGAATATGGAAGTGCTGGTGTGGTGAGCAGGGGCTGGCAGCTGCCCAGGCTCCCTCCTCCTCCACCTCTCTCCAGGTCACAGATACCTTCTTCATCACTGCTTCCACCACCAAGCTGCTGCTGAAGCTGGAAGTGGATCCCATCATCTACTGGAAGAGCAGCTACAACATCTTGGATGCCACCATCCTCCTCATGGCCTTTCCATGGACACCACCACGTGCACCAACCTGGAGGAGACAACCAAAGGTCTCCAGACCTTCCACACACTCAAGCTCATCACGTGCAGCAGCAGGATGAGGGTAAAACACTGTTTGCTGGTTCAGAGTGCAGAGGGGGGGTCCCAAGCCTGGGAGGCTTTGCCATACCCAGGTATCAGGGACCTGAGAGGGGCTGATGCTTGGGGTATCTCATGAGCAAAGGAGAAAACTAATAATTCCTGATTTGAGGAAGCCCATTGTTTGTCCCCACTGTTTCTCCTTCCCTCAAGGAGAGGAGATATTTTTTTATTACAGCAGAGAAGACTCAAAAAAAACCCCAACCCCTATAAAACCCGGGTCACGTCCTGTTCTAGCTCTGTGTGTACTTTTCTCTCCAGTGCACCATCTCCTACTTAGTTTTCTCCTGACGACTCTGGAGGTTTGTTTTTTCCAGCCAGGAGCTGATGTGGGCAATGAATGCTCAGCCAGCATTTCTGCGTGTAATTAATTGGCTGGGGAGCCCACCAGAAGTGGGATGTTTATGGGCACAGGGCTCTTATAATGTTCACTTCTGAGCCTTCATTCCTCTAGTTTGCATCGTAAACTTCACTTATCACCAGACTTTTATATGTTAATTATTCCGTGTGGCTGGGAGAGGGGAGGACATGGAATAATAACTGGTGTAGGGATGGGGGATCAGATGCTCCAGGTTGGTCTGGCTGGTTATAAGGGAGCAAAGTGATACCTGGTAAAAGGAGGAGGCATTTAAATGGGGGTGAGTGTGTGTTTGTTGGTCAGAGCCTCACCTCGCGCACTTGTGGGACTCCCTGCCAGGAGATGCCTTGTCTGGGGACCCGTAGGATAAGATTTGGCACCACTCCCCCCTGGGACACTTAAAATGTCGAGGTGCTTTGATAAAAAACCCCACTCGGCACAAATCTCTGGGTTTAAGAGCCTAAATGCCTTTGAAAAGCTGGACCATGCAGCACCAGGGTTTGATGGAAGTCGCTGGGACTTAACACCTCAGGGACTGGGGCCACTGGGAAATCGCCTCCTGGCTTTGGGGGAGAATGCCTAGAATGGCATTTCAGGGGGGGGGAATAGCAAAGAGGAAAATTCTTTAGGCTCTCCAAGTCCCTTCCTGTTCCAGGGATGCTATAAATATCCAGCAAAGCCCTGTTGTGCTGCTGCCTTCCCATTTCAGGGACCTTTGGTGCTGCTCTTTGGTTCCTGACCTGCAGGGACGAGCTCCCTGAGCCTCTTGGCATCCCAAGGCAACACCTCTTTGCTTAAAATTTGCTTTAAAATGTGACAGAGCTGCCTAAACACATTTTGCTGGAGGTGCAGGAGGCTGTTTATGCCTCTGTGTGTATTGTTATTTATTAAAGGGAGCCTAAAGGAGCCCTCAACAGGTTAGTATTTAAAGCAGGGAGCTCAAACATGCAACACATTCTTGGCACGTTTCCCTTTATTAATTAAAAACCTCTTTAAAACACTCTCGCCTTCCACCTCGGAGCAATAAATCTCCACCTTGAGGAAATAATTTCCTTGTTGTATGCCATACAGAGACGTTCTGTTAGGCTCCGTGTAGGCCCCATTCAGCCTTATTTCAATTTCAAAATAAACTTTCAAAATGCCAGGTTGTTCCATAGGAAAAAAAAAAAAAGGAGAGAAAAGAAAAAAAAAGAGAGAAAAGAATAAAAAAGGAGAGAAAAGGGAAAAAAAAGGAGATAAAAGAAAAAAAATTGACTTTTTTTCTGCTTTTTTTTCCCAATAAATTTGGGATTAATTCTGATGTACTTGGGCAGGCTGAGAACCACAAAGCTCCTTCTTAATAAAAGTCCACAGAGGTTCTGGAAGCAGCTGGAGGAGCCTTGGCAGCCAAAGCTGAGGGTGATGGTCCTGCATGGGAGGCACTTGCCAGACTGGGAGTGTTTTATGGCCCTCCTGTCACCCCCAGCTCTGGGTGGCTGGTTTGCTTTATGGCCACGTGCCCCAGCCCCAAACCTGCCCAACACCATGACATAACTGGGCAAAAATGTCAGTTTTGGGGCTGAATGGCTTTTGTTCCCTTGCTACGTGTGCAGGGAGGCAGGAAAACCCTCCTTGGGTTCCCTTGGGAATTGGTGGGTTTAGGGCTGGTCTAGGTTGGGTTTTCTGAGGTGGTTCTGCAGATTCCAGTTCCATGTGTTGTGTCTGTGCTGGGTGCTGCCCCCCCCATGAGCAGCATGGTGGGACAAGGGTCTGGAGCAGACAAGGCTTGATGTAGGAGCCCTTAACTTTAAATGTGGGGTCCCTGCAGAGCTGCAGGACCTGCCTGCCTGGGGGAACCCCTGCCTTGGGACAGGCATCTCCATCCCATCAGTGCCCAGGAGCTCCTGCACTGTCTGGCTGCTCCAAAAGTGCTCTAGGGATGGGGGTCACAGACAACCCCATCTCCAGCCTGCAGCTGGTGTGGAGCCCATAGAGGGGTCTGCAGAGTGCTGGTAACAAGTGTCACCTCTTTCTTGCCACCAGCATTTTCTTCCTGGGCTTGTTCTTCTTCACAGCACAAAAATCACTCAGGGAGAAGATCTCAGAAGACTTTGCACCACTCCAATATCCTCTTTTTTGGAGGGTTTTTGTTCCACCACCTCATTTATTGATCTGTATTTGTCATTCCTAGACCTTCAGGATGACACATTGAAGAGATGAGTCACGGTGGAGCAGGTGACCACAAGAGAGGTTCCAAGCTACAAAAAGATGCCCTTTTGATGGAATTCTTGGAATGAATGGACATTTTGAGGCTGTTTTCCCTATGGAAAATGCTGCTGGTCTCAGCACAAGACTTCTTGTCTTCTTATTACAGGCTGACCTGCTCTTTGCCCCACCAATGGACTCCTCTGGGGGTTGTTTAGGGAATGACTAACCCCAGGCTGGGAGACTAAACCCTGTAACCAGAAAAACCTCCCACAAATCCCCCAAATGGAGACTGCTGAGTTTTACATGTCTTAGGTTAACCTTAATGTGATGCAAGCCTGTGATCACAGCATGGTGCCTATTGTTTAAAACCCCACGGTCTGGCCTGGAGTCCAGAAAAAAATCCCTGGATATCAAAAAATCCCCTTTTTCCCCATTCCTCAGGTGACTGTGGTCACCACCAGGACTCTCAGTGTTATTTCCCCCCATACTTTGAATGCACTGACCAGGATTAGTGCTACTGAAAATATTTTGCTGTGCCCTTGGCACACGTTGCAGAGCCAGCCCTGGGTTGTCCTCCTGCCATTCTCCTCTGATCTTTTTTGGGGGAAAAACACTTGCAAGGATGTTAAATACTTAACAAATGTTAAATGTATTTAACATTTCAGTTAATACATTTAATATTAATACTTAAAGATGTCCCTGCTCACTGCCTGACCTTTAAGGATCCCTTCCAACCCAGAGCATTCTCTGATTAAAGAAAACCTGCAGAGCCAGGAGGCTCAATGTCAAAATACCTGGGACCTTTCCACTGCTCCTGCTGGGAGAACTGGGGGGTGCTTGCAGAGGATTCTCCATACACCTGGGATGTGGCACTTCCCACTTTGCATCGTGTGTGGGGATTATTTACCATGATCTTCTCTCACTGCAGGTTGCCACATCCCTACGATGAACAAACTGGCATCTTGAGTTTGTGGAAGTCAGGAAAACCTTTCTTGATGAGAAGCTGAAAGCTCTTTAGGCAGAACACGACCCTCGATGGCTGTCAGAGCTCTACCTACAACCTCCTCTCCAAACCCTCATTAAAACAAGCCAGAAACATCCATGATTAGAATAATCCAGACAATATCTGCTGCCCTTTCTGCTCACCGAGCTGGCAGCTGCTCTCGGAGGGAGACACGTGGCCCTGGAGAGCTGGAGAAGCTGGGCAAAGAGCAGAGCCTGGGTGTCCTTTTCCTGGAAACCTTGTGGCAAGGCTGGGACTGGAGCCCAGGCTTTGGGTGCTCTCCCTGCCAGCTCCCTCTTTCTAAGATCAAGCAGTGAAGGGGCTGTTCTAGGTCAGAGCAAACCGACCTGTGCTGAGGACACAGCTCGTGCTCTCTCTGACCCAGGCAGCTCCTCTCTGTGCTCTGATGCTGATTAGCATCTCGGCATAACCCGCTGGGCTTCAGCTGGCAGCTGGAGAGCAAACACTCCCACATGGCTCTGGGTAACTGGAGAAGGACAGGAGGAGGAGACCTGCAGATCCCCAGCACAGCACGGGGTGTCCTGGTACAGAGCCACAGCCCCAGAGCACCAGGGCCATGGTGGAGCTGCCTGAGGTGATGAGGAAGGAGCCATCCTGACCCTCTCCTGGTTGTGCAGGGGAGCAGCAGAGCGGGGCTGGCTGCACAGCTCCTCTTGCCCCCAGCACAGTCTCAGTGCTATGGCAGGAACCCAAAAATTAGTGCTGGGGATGATGAAAAGAAGTGTTCAAGGGGTGTCTGGGGGGCTTGGCTCTCTCCAGGATGGATGATGGGTGGGAGCTTCATGGCAGGGATGCTGGAGCACCCTTCCTATGAGGACAGACTGAGAGAGGTGGGGGTATTCAGGCTCTGGGGAGACCTTATTGTGGGCTTTCAGTATCTGAAGGGGGCTACCAGCAAGCTGAGGAGGGACTTTTTAGACTCTCAGGTAGTGGTAGGACTGGGGGGAATGGCTCAAAACTAGAGGTGGGGAGATTGAGATGAGACGTTAGGAAGAAGTTCTTGCCCAGGAGGGGGGGGAGACACTGGCCCAGGTTGCCCAGAGAGGTGCTGGAAGCCCCATCCCTGGACATTTGGAAGGCCAGGCTGGCTGGGGCTGTGAGCAACTGATGTAGGGGGAGGTGTCCCTGCCCATGGCAGGGGGGTTGGAACGAGATGATCTTTTAGGTCTCTTCTAACCCTGACAATTCTATGATCCTATGATCCAAGTATGAGGCTGCCTGCAGTGGGTTTGTGCCCCAAGCCTCCACCAGAGCTGCTCGGCTGGAGGAGGCTGAGAGCTGCTGACAAGAGCTCCTCATAAAAGGACATGGGAGAAACCCACAGCACTAGATCCTGCTCAATTTGTTTGTCATGTTCCCCTTTGTAATAATTCCATGTTTTATGAGGGAAACTTCCTCAACATGATGGGAACACATGTGGTGCTCTGGTGCATGATGTGGTGGAGAGATGAGATGAAAACCTGTGTTTGTCTGACAAATAGTGAGCTGGACAATTGGGGTGTGGGGTGCCCAACCTTCCCCCAGCACTGTTCACCTCTCTAGAAATCTGCCTGCACACTTTTGCAGGTGAATTTTCTTGCTGATTATTATTTAGACTTGTTCTCCTCCTTTTCCTGGGTTTACTTGAGGTAACCCAGCTCTGTGCCCATGAGTGATGTGGAAAGCATCTCTTGGGATTTTATCCAAGGTGCAGGTTTGCTCCTGTGCTCGCTTCAAGGTCAGGGCCAAGCTGGGGGAAGCAAATACCAACCCTATAAATAGGTTTTGTGGGCTTCAAAGCTAATAATGTCAAGGTTAAAGGACCTTTGCTTGTTTGAAGGAGCAAATGACTTGAGATATCAACATCACTGGCTCTATTTGGGCATAGGTGTCACTGAACTGGGAGAATCCCTGCAGGATTTCTGTTTGGGCGAGTGATGAAAGGATCCCCCTGAGAAGACCCACAGAGAAGCCAAATATGAAATTGGGGTTCTCAGCAAAGACACCCCCATGTATTAATGAAGGAAATGAATGTACTTTATGAGTTGGCTTCTCCTGCACTTTGTGCTGGTGTAAATTAGGACCAGGCTAAGAAAAGTCAGAAGGGCTGCACCAGTATAAACTGGGCTTCATAAAATAAGGAGGAGAGGCCCCTTTTGTCAGGGGATGGCTTTTCCTCAGAAGCTAAATGATACATAATGTTTATATAGTGTTTTTTCTCTCCTAAATGCAGGCTCGACATTAATTGATTCCAGGTTTGCTGGGTGAAGCAGGGGCAGCTCCCTCCATCCTGCAGATAAAGGGTTGCTGGGGATGGCTGAGGGGTGTGGGGGGCTCAGCACTGGTGCTGGGGATCCTATATGGACCACTGGACCTCCCTAAATATCCACCACTTCTGATGTATGGTGAGTAAACCCAGTTACATTAAGCCTGGTTCAGATGAAATCTGTTTATGTCTCCAGCGCTCGCCGCTGGTCAAAGCAGGACTTAACTAAACCCAACTCTGTTTGTGTTCAAAAAACCTCCTCAACCTCTGCTCTGACCATCTTGAAGTGCAATATAAAGCACTCCCTGGGGCCTGGCTGGAGTCCAGGGAACCATCTCGGGCTCTCTCTTTAGCTCGTGGGGCCCTTTAGAAGCAGCATCACACGTTTTAAACAGCCGTGGAAAAAAATCATTTTAATTCCCTCCTGTTTACATAGCATTGGAAGCTCGTGAGGGTTTGTAGAGACAGTTAATGAATGGTTTAAACTGGTGTGGTGATAAATGGTGCCTTGGTCTGGGGACACAAGCTGGCTCCCAAGCCCTCCAGTGCTGGTGTAGCCAAGAACTGGTCTCAGAGGCTGTGCTGGTGGAGCTGGGGAGGGAAGGACCTCAGAGAGCTTGGTGGGTCCCATGGTTGTGGTTCCTTTTGGTGTCCTGCCCTTTCTGCTGATGTTGAACTGCTAAAACTCAAAGCCTGGATTTGAGGAAACCCCTGACTTGCTAGGTGCCTCCATCTCTGGATGCCCAGCTTGGAGATGATGTAGGAAAGGAGGGTGTCCCCAAGGGAAGGGGGGTGTCCCCAAGGGAAGGAGGGTGTCCCCAAGCTCAGAGCACTGCTCCTTCACTGCTTTCTCACAGCTGACCCCAAAAAGCCTCTGTCTTATTTAATTTCACAAATTCAGTCCAGCTTTTTGGGAGCATGGCCCTTTATTTTTGGCTTGAACATCATGTGAATCAGACCATGCTCCTCTGGAGCAGGTGGAGTCATGCCCAGTGTGCACTGGGAGGACATGAGGGGGGGATTGGGTGCCATGGAAAGTGCCCTGATCTGACTGGCAGAGAGGTGGGGATGGGCAGGCACAGGCAGACCTGGCCCATGTGTCATACACATCCTTTCATGCATGCATCACAAGACTCAGACATGGTTTTACTGGTCTACAGCACAGTGGGATCTTGCACTTATAAAACTGCTCTTAATTACTTCCTAAGTTACTCACCAGAGTGATGCTGATTTTGTCTTAGAGCCCAACAGGGCTTTGTCTATTTAGTATAATCCTCTGCCCATCAAAACTTTCACAGAATCATGGAATCCCAGCATGGTGGGGTTGGAAGGGACCTCTGGAGATCATCTGGTCCAACCCCCCTGCTCCAGCCGCTCACCCAGAGCAGGGGGCCCAGGATCAGGTCCAGGTGGGTCCAAGTTTCTCTTCTTCAGAGCAGGCGACTCCACAACCTCTCTGGGCAGCCTGCGCCAGGCTCCAACACCCTCACAGCAGAGAATGTTCTCCTCCTGCTCAGGTGGAACCTCCTGGGTTCCAGTTGGTGCCCGGTGCCCCTTGTCCTGTCTCTGGGCACCACTGACAAGAGTCTGGCCCCTTCCTCTTGCCCCCCACCCTTTAGCTCTTGCTCAGCATTGATCAGATCCCCTCTGAGGCTTCTCTCGTGCAGCTCAGCAGCCCCAGGGCTCTCAGCCTTTGCTGGGCACAGAGATGCTCCAGTCCTCTAATCTAACTTTTTGTCTATATTGGTGTATGACCATGCACTGCATCCATGGCTGGGGTTTGGACACCCCTTGAAAATGATAGTTGGGAACTAAATCCAAGCCAGCATCAGCTCCTGCAGCATCCAGACTCTGCTTTGAAGCTCCCCACTCAACACCCAACCTCTATGATCCCTGGGGATTACCATGTGCCATGGAACTCACCCCAGTGCCAATATTATGCCACACAATTTATCTGCCTGCTTTGCAAGCCAACCTTGCACAGCAGGTTATGGGGGTGCTTGAGGGCACGTTGGTGTTAGGGGCTGGATCACTGTTATTGCTGCCACTCCAGCTGGAACAAGTGCAGGACTAATCTGACCTCATTAACCAGCTCGGATGTGTTCTAAAAACAAATCTGCAATGTGTGAAATGTGGCAGTTAAAAGAGTAAAAAATTAATTTATGGGGAGAAAGAAGCTTGGAGACTTTTTGCATAGGCTGGTCTCTTGTAGAGGACTCCCTGGAGGTGTCGTGACATGTATTTCTCCAAGGCTTGCAAGCCTTGAACAATCATAGACTCATTTAGGTTGGAATAAACCTCTAGGATCATCAAGTCCCACCTTTAATAGTTTTGTGATAGACGTGGAGAGAAAAGGGGCTTCCCTCTGGAATTACTGGGCTGCATTTTGCTTTTATGCCTGTGTTGGGAGTGATTGAGTTGAGTTGAGGTGTTGGATGAAAGATCTGTGAGTAAGAGCCAGGCTGAGGAATGCTCCATGTGCTTACTCATCAGCTACATGAATCAGGCAGGGAGAAGAGCCTTTATTCTGTGAGATGACACCATCCCGGAGGCATTTTCTTTGAGAAAGGCTCAAAATTGGTTCCAAAAATGAGCTACTGGGTGGAGCCCACCCTCATCTTGCACAAAGAGGGGATCTTCAGGTGGATGCTGTATTTGACATGAGGTTTATAGGGTAACATCATGCTCTGGTGCATTGAAGTCATGAAATCCAGAGCCATTCCTACCATGTCCTGGAATGTTTTCATTGCTCACCACCCTCAGCACGGGGTGTACCCCAGGGGACTTTTTTCTACCCCATTTTAAGCTGCTCTTCTGCCCGTGGGTGCAGATCAGTGATCTGGATGGAGACCTTCAGGAGTCAGGTCCTTGACCTCTGAGCTGTAAGACTTGCTGGAGTCACAATCCCAGTAAAACCAGGGAAAGGATTTTCCTGCTGATATTGGTGGTGGTGGGAGAGACCTTGCTGGCTGCTGTGGGCTGGGACAGGTGGGGATGGAGATGGACTTTCTGCTTGTGAGGGTGAGGAAAACATCTGGAAATGTTCCTCCTTACTCCTCAACACCTTCCAAGAGGGAAGTTTATTAAATATTGTGAAGAACTGAAGGCAGACTGGAATACTTGGGGAAGGGGTGCTTGGAGGGACACTCCACAGGCTAGTTTTTGGTGGTGGTGAAGGGCAAACATGATGTCAGGTCATGGTGGAAGGAGGAAAAGCATCAGATGCTCAGGGCAAAGCAGGATTGTGCTGGATATTTCCATCCTGAAAGGATGTCCCAACACCACCCAAGCAAAAGGGAGAAGCTAAGGCAGACTCTGCTCTGTTGTCTGGGGAGTAGAAGATGGTTTGTGGTACCCAGGGAGCTCTTCCCAATGCAGCAAGGTCTCACATCTACCATTTCCACCTACGAGTGCCTGCATCTCTCCTGGGAAGGCTGCACATCACTGCAGCCAGGGAAAGTTTCCCAGGAGTGATAATTGCCTTGGCGGGGGCAACCACAGCTGTTCAAACCTGTCCTCTTGCCCGTGAGTCAGAGTGGAAGTGCTGGAGCTGGGGGATGCCTTGGAGCAAAGATGCAAAGCTGGGAGTTGCATGCAGAGCTTTTTATTTCCTTCAGGGCAAGTCTGAAGAACATCAGCGAGGGAGTGAGAGAGACTCCAGCAGCCTCAGAGCCTGCCTGCAGCCCACAAGGGCAGCACCAGGAGCCTGCTGCCCATAGGGGATGGGATCATCTCTGGAGCTCCTGGTGATGACCCCACCTGGAGCACTGTGTCCAGTTCTGGAGCCCCTATTACAAGGAAGATCTGGACGTGCTGGAATGTGTCCAGAGCAGGGCCACAAGGATGATCAGAGGCTGGAGCACCTCGCCTACGAGGACAGACTGAGAGAGTTGGGGTTGGTCAGTCTGGAGAAGAGAAGGCTCCAAGAAGACCTTATTGTGGCCTTCCAGGATCTGAAGGGGGCTACAAGAAAGCTGGGGAGGGACTTTTTAGACTCTCAGGTAGGGGTAGGACTGGGGGGAATGGGTCAAAACTAGAGGTAGGTAGATTCAGATGAGACGTTAGGAAGAAGTTCTTGCCCAGGAGGGTGGGGAGACACTGGCCCAGGTTGCCCAAAGAGGTGCTGGAAGCCCCATCCCTGGGAGTTTTTAAGGCCCCTCTCTGGTCTATGCAATGGAGCAAAGAGCAGGGCCAAGGGGGTAAAACCTCAGCACCACCAGCCTGAGGAGGAAGGATGAAGCTGCTCTCTCTCCCAGCATCATGTCCTCACCCATGACACCCAGCTCCAGCTGAGCAGGAAGAGCTGAAGGTTCGAGAGCCTTGAATGGGTTCTGATGGAGATGGTGCTTTGCAAAGACTCCATGGGGAGGACCTGGCATGTGGACATGGAAACCATGATGGGTATGGTCAACGTGATGACTGAAGTTGTCAGAACCTGCTGGTGGCAGCGATGTCCTGAGATGGGTACCAGGCCAGTCTGGAGGCAGGTGGGGATGGAAACCCCAGCACCAAGCTCTCCCCAACCTTGGGGAGGTCCCGTTGCCTCCAGGCTCCAGGTTCATGGCTCGGAGCCATCCCTCATTTAGTCCCAGTGAATTACTGAGCCCCAGGAAACCTCCCTCACAGAGCCCTTTGTGCACGTCCAGGGCTCAAATTGAGCAGGAGCTCGGGGAAACCGCTTCCCTTGTTAAAATAAATGTATGGGTTTAATACGTACCAGGAGAGGACAGGGAGTTCTCCTTGTTAAATGTTTACCAGTCAAACCCTGCTGAGGACTTACTCGGAGCAATTCAGCTTGAGGGATTTCCTCCCATTGTGGTCTCAGTCTCCAGCAGTGCTGGGGAACCCCCCGGCAGGGCCAGGGCTGGCAGCAGACCCCAGTCTGGGCAGTGAACCCATGGTTGGGATGGTTCCCACCACTCCTGGGACACCACGGAGACACAGCAGGTCCTCAAAGCCACCCTGGGACCTCCATGGGGATGCTGGTACCCACCTGGAGGGATGGAGTAAGCAGCCTTGTTGCCAAAGGGGAGTGAGGTGCAGGAGAGATGCCCAACAACCAGGCCAAAAAATATTAATATTAATATTAATATTTATATTTATATTTACCTATATTTATATTTATATAAGTATAGTATAATATAATATAACATAAATATAAATATAACATAAAATAAAAATATTGTTGATTATGATATANTTATATATTGTATATTACATATTATATACTATATATTTTATATTATATATATAGGATAGGATAGGATACATGTATTTATTTTTATATATATTAATATATAATATAGTATAGTGTATATATATATTAATATATAATATAGTATCATATAGTATACATATACTTATTTTTATATATATATATATATGTTGTGCCTTACCTCTCCTGGTCCCCCCCAAGAGCATCCCAATGACACTTTCCCAGCCATCACAGTGAATTTTAATAGGAATTGTAATTTCTGTGAGGGTTGATCCCCCTGGGGGTGTGTGTGTATCTTGGATAGGAACCCAAATTGTGAATTATCTTCATTTCCCTAAACTGTCCCTCCTGCTACTGACGGTAGCAACAACCTCCAGGACTTCCTGACATAGATTTTCTATTAACAGAAACCGTTTCATATCTCTGCCATTTACACCCATATATACTCATTTCACGCATATTAACAATTTCATTGTCATTCACAACCTTCTATCCCAGCAGTCTCGGGTGACCCAAGATTTCTTAACATTTCTTTCTAACCGAGCTAAATTCAGATTATTTGGTGACTCCCCATCACTTCGTAGCCCTTAAACTCTCTAGAATAAGATGGAAGTCCTGGAAAACATGAGGGATCTCTGGAAACATGAGGGATCTGCTCTAGTGGGAGGTGTCCCTGCCCATGGCAGGGGTTGGAACTGGATGATCTTTGAGATCCCTTCCAACCCAACCCATTCTATGATTCACTTGTTGCTCCCGGATGCATTCATGGCAGATTTTTGAGGCCATGAATTTGTTCAGGGGTGACTATTAAGAACCTCAATAGGTCAGGCTTGCAACCAGAACATGTGGATACTCCAGGAGACACCAACTGCTGGAGCAAACAGCAGCCCTGGCTCAACAGAGCTCTTAAGCAGACACTTAACTCTAAGCAGGCACTTACCAGGGGCTTCAGGGAGGTGTTAACATATGTCCTGCTATATAAGGAGGGACTTAAGTACCTACTTCAGTTAAGCTCGTGCTTAAGTGCTTTGTTGACTCGGGGCCAACAACTTCAGCTCTCCCTAACATTAACTCTGCCTGACATCCAGGAAATTCGAACAGGGGCTGCTGGAATCACCTCCCAGCATTTCTCTTCCCTTCAGATGGTGGCTGCCTCTCTTTGAAGCTCTGGGTGGGCAGGGACAGCCCATCTCAGGCACCTTCAGGAACTCCCTTTTGGGAGTCCCTATGGGACTCGTGCCCATGAGATCACCTGGGGAGGAATGGAGACGTGGTCACACTTGTAAGTCTCTGTGAAGACCCCACTTTGAAGTCTTTAGTGCCTTTATTTTGCCTGGTTTTTAAATCAAGATATTTTCCCATAATATTCCATGTGTTCATAAAAGAGGCTTTGTGCTTATTTTGACATTATTCCTTTTTTTTTTTAAGTTCTGAGCACCAAGATTTGCACTGTGCAATGATTTAACCTCCCTGCTCAACCTTTATGCATGAAAACTTCATTTTACAGTTTTTTCCTTCCATAGCTTTGTCTCCATATTGACAGATGAACATGAATGGGAAAGATCTTGGTCTTCTTGGGTTACTGATGACCTCCTGAGCCTGGATGCTCTGAGGTGTCCTTCCAATTAGCTTGAGACTCTTCTTCTTAGCTCTAGTTCATCTTCATTTCAGAATAAGGGTGAAGGTCTTCCCATTCTGGTCACTATGCATGAGCATCACTGGAAACCCCAAAGCCCAGCTCTATCTTCTCCACAGCTTGGGATCAAACCATCATAATGTGTTGGCTTTGATTGCAGTCAACCAGATTTCTCTGAAAAATGAAAATATCTTGTTTCCTGAGCTGGGGAGAGTTCAGGGAACCAAAGTCAGTCCCTCCAGCCCCAAAACACACAAAGCAAACCCTGAACCAACATTTCCAGAGGTTCCCTGATCTGCAGGTGAAGTTCTGCCCGTTTTGCTATCAAAAGGAACTTCTGCACTTGCTTCCATGGGGCTGGAGCAGATTTCATAGAATCAGAGAATGCATCGGGTTGGAAGGGACATGGAGATGTCTCTCCAGGCTTTTATTTCTGGATTTTCATTTTACACTGTGGCAGAAGGTCTCTGGAAGAGAGGAACCTGTTGGGTAGTGAACCCACTGCCTTTCCCACCCCCAACTTTCTGTCTCTGCCACCTCTCTACCCAAAAGGTCATGGCTGAAGAGGCATCATCACTACAGAGGATTATTTTTTACCAATCAAAGCCAAACATGATGAACCTGCAGCCTTCACTTAGAAGTGACTCAGGGAGCATCATCTAGATACCACACTAAATTTTCTTGAATTAAAAATAATCAATAAAGACCTCAAGGAGCTGCTGCTTTTCTTTGCAGATGGCAACGTCCAAGCTCCAGCTATTTCTATCTTGGAAAATTAAAAAAAAACCCTACCAGGAGCAAAGGAATGTGAGTTTGCAGCAGAGTTTGGTACCTGGAAGACTCGGGGCTGGAGCACACAGCCCTGATTTATGGTGTACTTGTTAAAACCACTTGTTCTTGTCATAACAAAGCAGATCGAAGCGGAGCTGGGTAGAAGGTCTCCTTCTAGTTGGCACTTCATCATGGCTCCTTACCCTGTCTTAGGTTCTGGGGGTTTACAGTGATATAAAACTTAATGAATCAGTATACTTCAGATTTCCTTCCTAATGCATCTGGGTTCAATTAACTGCCCTGCTTGCTTATTTAAGCCTTTTCATTAAATTGCTTGACTATATTTTCCCCGCAATTGGAGGGGAACACGGTGGGGCTGATGCCATCTGCCCCCATCACTTCAGCAGAGCCTTTCCCTTTGTTCAGACCCCTTCTTTTTTTATTAGAAGGGACCCTCCTACCCCCAGTCCCAGGCACTCTCTGCAGCCCCCTCCCCTGGCTGCAGACTGATAAATAACAAGCTTGTGCAAAGACCTTGGTGCATGGCATTATTTAAGGCTCTTTTTTACAAGATCAGGTTGTGTTTTGCTCCCCCTTCTTCCTCCCTTTGCTTCCAGGTTCCTTTTTTTTTGCCCCAGCTTGTGAATAAATGATTGTTGCTGCTGCAATCACCAGCAGCTCCCCTTGCCTTGGCTGAAACACCCAACCAGGCTCAGAAAGGACAAGGCAGAGGAGGAATAACCAATCCTAGACATCTCACCAAAACCTTCCTGAAGGTCCTTTTCATGGCAGGGGGTGTTTTCCTTGCCAGCATCCCTGGTCCTGTCCTCCCCCAGCACAGAGGTAGTTTTATTACATCCCTCCTTGTTGCTTCCATCCAGCATCCCCCCAAACACCCCTCACTACTTTGGGGTAAAGATGCTTCACCCCCATTTTACAGGCAAAAATGTGAATAAACCCACAATATGCACAAAACCAGTGCTTTATAGACATCAGCAATAGGAAAAACTCCTCCTGAAGAATAGAATAGAAGAAGGAAAACCCTTTACCCTGGAGGACTCTGGTCCAGGGGTCAGCTTTTTGATTTGGAAATGGAGGGTTTAATGGTGCCAGCCCAGCAGAGGAAGATGTTGGTGCTCCCAGAGCAAACTGGGAGGAAAACACCCTCATGTTTATCATTTTCTGCTCCCTCCTACAGGTATTTTATGTAAGGGAAGATGCAAAGAGAATAAATAACCTGCCCTGAAGGTGCACAGTGGCAAGAGAAATGCTTTTAACCATCGCTTGCCAGAGCTTTGGGTGAGGGGATCCCAGCCCCTCGTCCTCCCCAAAGCATAAGGAAAGTGTTGTGGCCATGGAGGACCAGAGGATGATGCTGTGGGACCCTCACCCAGCCTCTGCCCCCTTTTTGTGGAGGGGTTTTAAGTTGTGGAGCAATGAACCAGATCAAACAGCTCTGAGAATGAACAAAGAAAGAAAGAAAGAACAAAATAACACCCTCCAAACTGTTCTGTTGTCAGTGAAATGAATTTAAGACCTAGCAAAATGTGGAAAAATACATTTAAATTAGAAGGAAAAGCATCATCCTCCCCTCCCAAATGGTAAGAATTTTTTTCATCCTTATCTTCAAAAAGATTTTCTGATTTCTGGGGGGTTTTTTTCAGTAAAAAATGCAGCAAAGGCACCAAAGATTTTGCACAACGTCACCGAGTTAACCTTTGGAGTTCTAAAAAAATAAAAGATCAGCTGGATAAACATCAGCTTGGACCCTCAACTGCATCCCAGTCCCCCCCTGCCTGATGCTTTGCTGGTCATAGGGACCCCAACCCCTTCTCACAGCCCCACAGGCTTCAGAGACCCCCATACAATGGGCTGAATTTGCCCAAATCCTGAGGAATCACCTGGAAAAAAGCAAATTAGTGCTGAGCTTGGGCTCTGGGAGGCTGTCGGAGAGAAGGGCTTGGCAGCCCTGCCAGCTCCAGCCTCTCTCTGCTGCCTTTTCTCCTGGAAGTGAGGCATAAAATAAATTGAGGCTGCTGGCTGGGGTAAACATTCCCTCCAAACATGCCTGTTCTTGATGCCCCAAGTGCAGATCCTCAATTGTGGGAGAAAATGGAGAAAGGGGAAAAAAAAAAAAGAGAGAGAGAGAAAAGAAAAGGAAATAAAAGAAAAAGAGAGAGAAAAACCCCGACGCTTCCAAGACACTAAAAATAGACTCTGATCACTTACCAAATGGTAAAATGAAAATGATTTGCTTTGAATAGTCTCCAGAAAGGCTCAGATACAATGTCTTGTGGAGCAAAATTGAATCAGTTGAAAGTGCAGACGCCAGCTCAGCCTAATCCCTCCCAGCTGCTTTGCTTTGCTTTTTTTCCAACAAGCAGCCCCTAAAAGTCATCTCCCTAATCCTGCAAACTGAAATTCAATCTGTTTTTTTTTTTTTCTCAATCAAGTTTCAAGCCTGGGGCTCGCAGGGTGGGGGGAGAGGAGGAGGAGGAGGAGGAGGAGGGAGGGCTTTGGGGTTGCCTCCTTCCCCTCGCCCTGCCTGCAGTAAACACAGCCTTGAATTCAAGGCAAAGCTTGAGCCAAACACACAAATCTGATGCCTTTAAAGCCCCTCCAGCAGACTGGAGATAACTTTGAGATGCTCACTAAATGCCTGTCTGGTTGCTGGGGTTTTTTTGTTGTTGATTGGGGGCCCAAGGAGACCTTGTCTCTGGGTTGTTTTTCCTTTCTTCTTCTTTTTTTTTTCCTTTTTTTTCGGTGTCTGCTTTTATCAGTGAGTTTGGGTTGGGCACTTACCTAATGCAAAGAGCAAGACAAACAATTTCACACAGGGGCTGGGGATTGTGGGCAGCAGGGCATGGAAGGGCTCTGCTATCTCGGGGAATAGCCAGAGGTATTTATGACACTTTCCCAAGAGTTTCCCAACTCCTGCCCTCCTCTCCTCCAGCTCCTGCTGCCTGGGAGACCTGCAAGGACACACCAAAGGCTCCTGGGGCATCCCAGTCCTCAGCTCCCTCTCTGGCACCTGGGGATGTGACTCCATGAACTTCCAGACTTGCCTCACTTTGCCACCTGATAGTTCATCAATCCCCAAATTCTTTTTTGGGATCAAGTGGAACTGGTTTGGGAGAGTCATTGGGAAGAGATAAAATGACAGCAAAGCATCAAAACCAAATCCCACTGCTCAGCATCCTGATAATCCCAATTCCTGGCTCTGAATGTTTCCAAATTCAAAGTTTTCCCCCCCCAACACAGGTTGGTCCTGGGAGGCTCTTCTCTGAACCCAGGTAAGGGCTGAATCTGGGTAGAAAATAAAAAGATGGCTCAGAATGAGAAGGGGATGGTGCCCATTTACAGTATGGAAACTCCCCTAGAAACAGCTGCAGGCAGGTGGGGATTTGTCTGCTCAGGGAAAGACTTGGAGTGCCAGAAAATAGGAAAACAAATTTATAAGGAGAGAGTGGAAAGCTCAGGTGGGAACCTTTGGTATCACTTCTCCTACCCTGGTATACTCGATGACAAAAGAAATATCTACATAACCCCAGTGCGGCTGCCATTGAAGCTAGAAATTGACCCCATACCATGAAAATCACCCATTTCACAGATGTAGAGATGATTATTTTCTCTGTTCCAAACGTCCACTTCTCTTCATCTTGTTGGCATAGCAGTCTTGACCCCCTCACTGTGTCAGGAGCAAAGTTCTCCTTGTTGGCAGCTGTCATGTCCCCCTGTGTCTCTTCAAGCAGAAATAACAGCCAGGGGCAAACAAGGAGAAGTTTTCTGATGACTGGCACCATTACCTAGACATACAGAGGGTCTGTGCAGAGGAGGGATCATTTGATATTAGTACAGAAGAAATGATGATGGAGGGAGAGCACGTGTGTTTGCCCAGCAGGGTTGGTATCTTGATGCACATCAAGAGAAGTCCCACCTGGGTGGGTGGAAAGTTTATGGAGGAACTGGCTGGACAGCTGGGGATGGGGTGGTTGAGAGGCTGAAGAGTGAAGCCACGGGGCAAATGTGTAGATAGAAGAGGTGTTGACTGGATTTGCTGTAAAATGGAAATATTTTTAAATATAGAACTAGATGTGGGAGAACTATAGAGGTGCAAAGAAAGAAATGGAGGGAAAAAAGGGAGAGAAAGAAGGAAAGAAGGAATGAAGGAAAGAAAGAAGAAAGGAAAGGAGGAAAGAAAGAAAGGAGGGAAGGAAGAAAGAAGGAAAGAGGGAAAGAAAGAAGAAAGAAAGAGAAAGGAAAGAAAGAAAAGGAAAGGAAAGGAAAGAAAGAAAGAGAGAAAGAAAGAGAGAAAGAAAGAAAAGGAAAGAAAAGGAAAGAAAGAAAGAAAGAAAGAAAATTAGTTCAGAATAAGCCTGAACTTAGCTAGACAGATAAATATGGGATGGATGGATGGATGGATTGCAACATACCCAAGCCTGACAGCCGTGTTAAAATGAGCAAATAGATGTCTATGTGTCACCTATCAGTTTGTTGAATGGGTGTGGAGCAGATAAATGTGGAAGAGAGTTGTGGATTGGGTGGGTGAAGTAACTGCTGGGTGGCTGGGGAGTTAAGCACAGTGAATGTAATTAAAATTAAACTATGGCAATACGGGCTATGGCAAGCAGGCATTGGAAATGTGTGGCTGTAATAGGTGGCAAGTAGATAAATACAGATATAATAGAAAACTTAGCAGGATATATGGAATAAATGGAGACATGAACTGATATTTTTATCAACTGACACGTTTAGGTGAAGAGAGATGTAGAGATATTTTGGGCTTCATATATTAAATAAAAGTGACATGAGCAGCAGTGGCACTAACAGATCTAAAATGGGAAAATGATTCTATGCAAACGGGAAAATGGACGTGAGGAAGAAGAGGTGATCCACTAGAAATACTGTGAATATTCTGGGACTAGGGGAGCTGAGTAGAAATTGGATGGATGGATGAAGAGATGGGTCTATATCCCCATTGAGGAGATTATTAACTGAGCTTCTATTAGCAGAAAGAGCATCTAGATAAACCTCTAGAGAGCAGATTGAGAAATTAAAGGCCAAAAGAGAAAGAGATTAGATTGAGATGGGCAGGTTTGCAGCAGACAGAACATGTGTTGCTTGGGTAAAGGGGTGGAAAGATAACTGGAAGGATGGAATAAATATATGACTAATACAGCCAGAAAATATGGGCTGATAGGGTGAATGGGGCATTGATTATGGGGAATGCAGATAGAGGGAGGGACAGATAAAAGAAGAACAATAACAGAGTTAATAGATGAGTAGTTAATAAAGCAAGAGATGAGTAACACCCATAGAGAGGGTATCTAGTCCTCCAAACTCCCTGCAAATACAGAGAAATGTTAAAAAGATGATATACAAGACATAGATGAATATAGGGAGGATAAAACGTGGATAAACCAAGGATAAAGTGCACAGACACAAGAGAAGAGCGGATACAGGAAAAAGCAAAAAAGCCCTTAAGAAAAAGTCAGCTAAAATAGGCATGGAGTAAACAGGCTACATAAAGAAATCTTACAGAATAAAGAGATTATGCAAAAAGCTACATGCTTGGAACAATGAGTGAGCCAACAGGTTGGACTAGGTGTCGAGGAGCTAAAGAGACAGGGGAGTGTTCATGGGCTGGGAGTGCTGAGAAATTAGCCTGATGATCAAGTACGAATTAGAGGGATGTTAAATGAGGGAGTAAATCCTGGACAGGATGATTGATGGAGGAGGATGTGGGTGCCCATCCACATGAGTGGGTACCAGGAAGCTCCTCGGAGCAGGTATGAATGAGCAGAGAGATGAATATGGATGGGATGAGGAGGGAGATGAAAATATCATAGTTTACCATGTGCTATGGAAATCCAGAGAGATTAATTAAAATTTGCATCAGATTGATGAGATAAGTGAGTGCTCACAGGCATCAGCTTAATGAGTATGTAAAGGAGAGACTGTTAATCATTACATTAGTTGCATTGATGTCTCAGGCACGGCAGGCAAAAGAGAAGTGGTGAATCCATTAGTGCTGTAAGAAAGGACCAGGGTGATTAATAGATGGGAGATGAGATGTGTGAGACACTGGGGTATGCAAAGCAGGCAGAGAGGTCAGGTAAATGAGAATACAGGGGAAATGGATTGGCAAGTGTTATGAAACCCAGCTCTAAACACCTCCAGGGGTGTGTGGGAGGGACAATTAGGAGATCTGCAGCCTTGGACAGAAATGGGACAGGAAAATGGGAATGGACAGAAAGAGAACAGGTTTATTTGCACAAGAAACAAGCATAGAGCAATGACATGGTCAAGGCTGAGATGTGGCTCCCAAACCAATCCTAAAACTGACCCTAATCCTAAAACCCAACCTTAAGCATAAAGCTTATCCTGACACAACAACCTAACCCAAGAGTAATTAAGCACAGCACTAACCCAGAACCACAACCTCACCTAAAACTCTGCACCCAGTACCTAAGACAAGCTCAGAGCCATCAGTGACCCTGATACTCACCATAACCCTATCCCATGCCTCACCCTAACCCAAACACAATCCTAAACCCTGAACCAACCCTACCCTTAGCTCTAAACTGATCTCAAGCCAACCCTAACCCTAGCCAAGCCCTGACCCTAACTCCGAGCAGTAAAGCCTTAACCTTATCTCTGACTTAACCTTGGAAGATGGGGTAGAAATAGTTGATACGTTTGTATTTAGCTGATGCCAAACTGTGTTAAAACAAAAGAGGGAAGATTAGGTAAATACATCAGAGATGGAGTTGTCAGTTTAATGCATCATAAAGTTAGATGGCGTTTGTTGGCCATGGGGAGGTAGGAGGGTTGGCTGAATAAGTGGGTGTAAGGTAGAGATGGACAAATTAAAGATGTCTCTGTGGAACAGTTGTACCAGAGAGCTGGGAGTGTGCAAGGAAATAAGAAATTTGTAGCTGTGATCTTGGAGTGGAGATCAGATAGATGAAGATCTATAGAAGAGAGTGATGTGCAACCAGTGGTTAGATCACACATCCAGGTAGGCTTGAGGTGGGCAGGTATTTGTGTGGGATAGGTCAGGAAGGAGGGAAGAGGAAAGGTGAGGTGGGTGAATGCACAGAGCTGTGGAATGACCAGGTAGGGATGTTGTCAGAGCTTGTTTGAGTGTATGGAGAGCAAGAGGAGAAGCCCCCTGGTCATCACATGGGGCAGCATGGCTGGGGTGGGGACATGGGGCAGATGGGCCAGTCTGGGAGGGGAACAGGCAGGTGGGAAGGAGCTGTAGGCTGGTGTGCTCAGGGGTAAAACATGTAAAGCCACTGAGGGTAAGAGGATGAGCTTTTGGAGGACAGGACCCAGTCCTTTGGGCCACCACACCAGGCAGAGGGGTTGCTGAACCCAGTTCAGTGCCACCACATCAGTCCGTGGAACCACAGAGATGGGTCAGCAGAGGGGCCAAGACCCATCTCAGCAGGACAAGGACACTGACGAGCTTTCCTCCAGCTCCAAATATCACAGTACCACACGCTGGTGACGTGGGCAGAGACCTGTGTGAGATGTCCCAGCCCTGGTCCCACCTTGGAGGGGACGCTCTGGGAAGCTCCTGGAGGGCAGGGAAGCTGCAGTCCCTATTAGCTGGCTCCTGGGGAGGGGAGAGCAGGCTGGCCCCCAACCCTCTGCCTGGCCAGGTTTGCTTCCAAAGGCTCCAAACCTGCCCCTGTAAAAGTTTAGAGTGGAGTCTTGCTTTGTAACATTAAATTTAGGACCTGCCAAAGAGCCCCAAAGAGCTTCCCCTGCCTCACTTAAGTTTAAGCAACTTTATTTTGCTGGCTTTAGTAGGGTGGGAGCAGAGCTGTGGGTATCCATGGGGCACAGCCCTGCTCCCCACAACCAGTGGCAAACCTCCAGCTGGCCTCCCTGGGATGGGGCTTCACCTCATGCCTAGAAGCATTTTGCTGGGTAGTTTCCTTGTGTGCTTAAGTGCTTTCCTGAATTAGCTCTTAAATGAGTGAATCCTCCTTCTAGACTTTCTGGGAAAATAAAAAAAAGAAAGAAAGGAAGGGAGTGGAAAGAGAATGGGAATTTTTGAGGGTGCCCAAACGCCGAGAGCTACCCTTTGGGATTTGGGATCTCAATTTGGGAAGGGATTTGAGTTCTCACAGTTTCACCCAGGCAGTTAGAGGAGCCTCAGAAGGAGCCAGAGCAGATGCCTCAGAGAGACACAGGCACTGGGTGCTTCCAAAGATCCCACTGTGTACTTAGCTGTATCTTCAGACATCTAAATCCCTCTCAAAGTCTCACTCTTAGTGTCTAAATCCCAGGTGCCTAACTCACTTCTAGGAAAATCTCACACGGGGACTGATTCCCTGAATCATTTTCTTCCAATCTGCTCCTCACTCACGTAGGGCTTTTGAAAATCCCACTGCTAATCTCCTGTACCCAGGCATGGACCACTCTGGAGCCTGTAAAATAAATTACTTGGGGCTCCTGGGGGACAGCAGCTACTTGGTCTCTCCTCACGCTAAGTCTGAGTTTGGTTTCTTGCATATTAACACATTGATTTTGGGGGAAGCTGCCGTGCAAGGCTTGGAGGAGGAGAAGGGATGGAGAGCTGGATGTGTTATTGCAGGGAGGGTCTGCAGCAGCAGAGGTGGTTCTGGGCTCCTCATTTACACCAGTGGGGTTCGCCTTGGGCACCAGCCTTCACCCAGCTCCACTGATCTCCTGGGAAGACTTAGGAGCAATTTGCTCCTCTCTGAACGTTGATTTTTGCAAGAAATTACTTGGGTGAAGAAGGGGAAAAAAATCAAATACGTACGTCCTTTCTTTTTTTATATTTCTTAGGGAATTTTCATTTGTTGGGGGGTTTTTTGGGGGGAATACAAATTTCATGCATGGACTTTATTAATGGGAACAAACAAATTATTGCTCAGCTGTCAAAAAATAATAAAAAAATCATGCCACAAAGGAAAATCTGGCTGCCACTGAAACATTTTCGATGGCAAATCTGCCTGCAGCCCTAGTGCTTAATCAGCTCGGAGCAGAGAGTAGCCTGGAGCTTGTTAATAGGAGCAGCTTTGCCCTACAAGGCTGAGCTGCAGAGGAGGCTGGTGGCAGAGCTGTGCATTTGGTTTTGCAGCTCTCTTAATTAAAACATATTTTACTTTGAAGGAGGCTTTTTACTGTTTTCTACGAGGGTGAGCAGCAAACTGTTCTCCCGGATAGATTAAAGGAAGGGTAAGAAGTTTGTTGGGGTTTTTTTTTTAAAGTAGCAACTTACTTAACTTTGTTTGATGGGCAAACCCTTTGCAAAAAACAATGTGTAGGTTCTTATTGTAATTTGTTCCCAGTCCTTGTGTACGGGCTGGTTTATGAGTCTGAATATCTTGGCTGTTTTGATAATACCAGACTAAGTTTTCTCACACAAGCTGCCAGATTGGAACAGAAAAGTTTGTGGCAGATTCTTGTTTAATTGATAAAGTCATTTTTGCTTAAAGAAGGGTAAACTAAAATAATAAGGCCTGAAGCTGAGCCATTGAGGTCAGTGACAAACCCTTCACAGGTTTCATGTAAAACCTGTATTTTTATTATCCCAGTTCCAGGGACTTTTGTTGCGAGTTTGCAGCAAAATGTGAGGGAGTTTTGAAGTGTTATTTTTATTATACAAACTCCCATTAAAATCAGTACTGAAGCATCCCATTAATTTAAATGGGACTTTGCATAGTTTGCTGAGTTCCAGGCCACAGATAAAGAGAAATATGCAACTTGGAGTTAAACTGACCACAGCTTTTTTTATGAGAAGACATTTAACCTGGAACGAACGGCGCAGTCTGAGGCATGAGGTCTTTGTGAACTCCATCTGGGCTGGTGCAGGAGGAGCCTCCAGAGCTCAGCAGCTCCTGGGTTGGTCGCCTGGGACCTCTCAGGACCAAGCAAACCCCCCAGCCCAGGTAGGTATGTGAAGTACTCCCCAGGCAGCTTCGCCTTGGAAACGCTGAGCACGCCCCGAACGAATGGAAAACTTGATTCAGCTCTTTCCCTGGCTCCAAATATCTGCTCGCCTTGACAAAAGCAAGGCTGTGATGGGTGGGCAGGGGGCTGGGGGCTGAAGGCAGAACCTCCGCCAGGTTCTGAAATCCCTGCGTGAGCTTTCAGGAGCTGGAAACCACTCGGAGGAACGTGCAGGGTGAGGGAGGGATGGAAAACCATCGCCTCCGGTGTGTGGAAACACCCAGATGCTGGCAACAGGACTTCAAAAACCCAAGTGTGAGGAGCAGTGGGGAGAGGTGTTTTCTAGATGGAGACTTTGGGGGCTAAGGCACCATTAAATTGATATGTTATCAAAATGACAGCCCCCCTCGAGTAACCTCAGTGTGGGCACACACCTGGGCACCTCCAAGGGTATATTCCTAAGGAAGCTGCGCTTGGCAATGTGGTCCCAAGCCATGCTTGAAACACATCAACCCCCCCCCCCCCAATAATTTGAGCTCTAACCATTGTGGGGGAGCCCTAAAGGCTGCTGGAAGCAGAGCATCCGTAAAAGCGCCCAGGGAAGGTGTAGGAGCTGCTTTCTGCTCAGTGTCTCCTTGGAATTTTCCTTTCCCTGACTCATAAACCTGTGGAGATGCCCAAATTTCGCCCAGCGGATCAAGCTTTTCCTGGCGCATCCCCAGGGATGTGCACAGAAACCCGGGCGGGATGTGTCCCTGGTCCCCAGCTGAGCTTCCAAGGGCTTCAGGACTCCCACAATGACTCAGACTTTGCGGCAAGGTTTAGCTAAACCCGAGCCCTGCAGCCCCTGCTCTGATTCAGGACTAACAGTGCTACCTCCAGGACCAGGAGGAAACGAACACGGAAAATCCAGGCTAAAAAATCACAGCTGAGGACTCGCAGAAACATCCCCCGGGTGGAAACTGGAGGGGAAAACCAGTGGTTTTGCTGGTCTGGGGCGTGCTCCCGGAGCCATATAGATGATAAAGCAGCCGAGGAGACCCCGCTCCTCGCTGCTGAGCCCCCGGGATAGATGTTAAGGCACCGCGCAGCCCCCCAAGCCAGGGACGGGCACGAACAACCCCCCCCAAACCACCCCCGCTGCCGGGGAACGGCTCCTGGGGGTTCCGCGGCCGCGGAAGATTAAGCGGCTCCGCGTAGAGATGCAAAACCCCGCCGGGGGAGGGATGGGGGAACATCCGCGGCCGCGCAAACAGCGCGTTTGGGTGGCGGGGAGGCGGCCTCGCCGCAGGCAATGGATTGGGTCGTTGGCTGAATTGTGGCATTTTCCGAGAATTATTAATATTGAAATTAAGGGATTGAGTAGTTGGCCGAATTATGGCATTTTTCGTGAAATATTAATAGTAAGAGTAATAGTATTGAAATTAAAGGATTGTTTCGTTGGCCTAATTATGGCGTTTTTCGACAAATATTAATAGTAAACATAATAGTATTGAAATTAAGGGATTGATTCCTTGGCCGAATTATGGCATTTTTCGCCAAATATTGATAGTAAGCATAGAAGTATTGAAATAGGAAGGAAATAGGAATGAAAGAGAGTCTTTTGTGCTTGCAGCGAGGTAAAAAAAATCGAATTTGGGATTGGGAAAAGGGGTAATAAATCGAATATCCTTCAAAATTCAGGATCTCGTAGAATTTGGAGGAGCGAGAGGAAAACGCACCTTAGGAAACGGTTCAGAGAGAAGGAGCGGACCCAGGACCGGGACACCCCGATGGTGGGGGGGTCTATAGGGTGTAGGATTAACTCTTTGGGGAGGAAAAAACCCCAACCCACTGCTCGAGGGGTTATTTTTCTCAGCAATCCAGGCGGGGAGGGAGGAGGGAGGGAGGGCAGAGTCCCCAGACCCCGCCGCCAGAACAGCAGAGTAAAAGTCTGCTTGGAAATGAAAGGGGGAAGGGGGATTCCCAGTGCTGGGGGTACCCCAAGGATGGCAGGGACTGGATAAGATGTGGGGATGCAAGAAGGGGGGGACATGGGACGACGGTGCAAATAAAGGGGTGAAGGGAAGGGACCCTCCCCAAAACGCCACCACGGGTCAGGAGGGAGAAAGTCGCTTTTTCTCCTTGTTTAGTCGCTCTTTTAAACACAGCCAGAAAAGAACATTAAAAGCATTTCTAGATTTCGTTTCGGTTTGGTTTTTTTTTTTTTTTTGGTTGTTTTTTTTTTTTTCTTTTATTCCCATGCTCTTAATTTTGGAAAAAAAAAATAAAATAAAAATCACAAAAACATAACTTATAAAACAATATATATACTGCATCCTTATCCACAACAGCATAATTGAAACATCCAGCGTAACGTTTACCACAGGTGTGAAATACACTGGGAAAGAAGTACCGTGTGCATTTTATATTATGGTTCTTTGTCATCTACAGGTAAATAAGTATCGACAAAAAAGAAGCAACAAATATGCCTGCAATTAAACTTCATATGCGTTTTGTATGCGGAGTAATAAAGATCATATTTATCAGTTCCATGGTTTGTTGTTTGGTTTTTTTTGCCAACAAGCACTTGTTAAAGTATCTACATTTACATAATAACACCTTAAGATAATAACACCTTAAGATCGCTTTTTTTTTTTTTTTTTTNNNTTTTTTTTGTTCCTTGTTTTTCCTTAAAATCAAGGAACTTTTCAGCTTTGCTAAGCAACCTTTCCGGACGCCGAGACTCGCTCTTTCTCTAGCAGAGATGCAGTATCTGGATTCACTTCAGAATTGATCATTTTTCGTCTTTTCTTTTTTTTTTTTTTTNNNTTTTTTTTTTTTTTTTTTTTTTTTTTTTTTTTTTTTTTTTTTTTTTTTTTTTTCTCTTCCAGACTTTCTAAAAGGGGTTTGGGATTTTTTTTTTAAAGGAAAAAAAAACACCTTGCAATTAAATAAAGATGAATGATAATTTCATTATCAAGATGAGACTTTGGATGGGGAGAAGGCTGAACAGTTTTTCGCATCGCTGGAGGGTTTCTGCGCTCTCTCACAACCGGGGATACTGCAGTCTTTTGGAAAGGATGAAGAGGTAGGAACCTTGAGCTGCTTAGTATCAGGAATGACTGGATTATAGCTTCCAACTAAAGAAAAAAACATCAAGAATCATGCATTTTAAAAACAGTTTATTCAACGGCCAAGGACAATGATCCGGCACAATGCAACGGTAGATATAAATATAACCTTATAGAAGTGGTTGACCCTTGTCATTATTATTTTTAATAGTTTCATACCTAATATTTTAACCATTTTTTTTTTCCCCCCCGCAGAATCTACTCTGCGAATTATAATTTTTTTTTTTTTCTCTCCCTTGGTCTTTTTTTTTTTTTTAATTTTTTTTTTTCCTCTCTTTTCTTTTCTTTTCTCGAGTGTGATTCTGTTTCGCAGTGGTAAACATCAACCAAACTCTTCCCGTGCGACAAGCGGCCAAGAACCGTCCCACCAGCTCTCACCACCGCGGCGTCCCCCCCCCTTACGCCGCCCTCCCCCGGGGAAGCGGCCGCCTTACCAACTCCTGTGCAAGTTCAAGTAAACACATACAACCCGCATAATCCAGAGAAAAATTGCAACTCATCCATGTACCAGGTTTCGGTGTCTCTTGCAAAAGTTTTCTGGTCCGTTTACGGTTTATTTTGATGGTTTATTTTGCATTATTATTATTATTATTATTACTATTTAAAGCGCTCTTTTGTTGCGTCGTTGGTTTGCATTAATTTTATTTTATTATTTTGGAGACAATCGAAGTCCGCGGAGCTTCTGGAGTTTTTTGGTGGTTGGTTTTGTTGGGTTTTTTTTTGTTTTCCTCTCTCGGGTTTTGCTTTCATCGTCGGGTTTTCTTTTTTTTTTTAATTATTTTTTTTGTCTTTCTTCTTCTCTTCCGTTAAACGTCGCTTTGCTTTGTCGGCGGTGCTTTTGTCGGAGGTGGTTTGTGTCGAGTCCGTCAACTGTTGTACTGACAGGCGTTTAGACTAGAGCCGGGGCTTTGCAAACTGCTGTAGCCGAAACTGGAGTGCTGCTTAGATTTCAGTCTGAGGCTGGCTAAGCTGGAGTTGCAAGTGTCCCGGTAGACGCTGTAGGGCGAGCCCGGTGGCCCGTAGGGACAAGCCGGGGAGGACATGGCCGAGTTGAGCGAGGAGCCGCTGATGTTGTTGATGTTGTTGAGGCCGGAGTTGGCCATGCCCGGCACGGCCGAGTGGCCCATACTGGAGGGCATGTTCATGGAGGAGATGCTGCTGGGCGCCGAGAACATGGACTGCGAGGAGAGGGGGCTCATGGAGTTGAAGAAGGTGAAGCTCTTGGTGGAGAGCGGAGCCGGGGTGAGGCTCTTGGTGGCCCAGTTGTTGTAGGGGTACCCGGCGTACATGTCGTCGTAGGGCTGCATCAGCCCGCTGAACTGCGGCACGTAGCCGTTCTTGCACAGGTCCATCTGCTGGTTCCGCTCCCGCTTTCTCCACTTGGCTCGGCGGTTCTTGACCCACACCTGCGGGGAGGGGAGAGGGGGGGAACACGGGGGGGACCGACACGGCACCGTGAGTGCGGGGCCACCGCTGCCCCCTTCCCCGCACGGAGCGCGGATGCAGCGCAGGGCAGCGCAGGCAACCGGCACCCCTCCTCCCCATCCCCATCCCTGCATGCGGGGGCCACCAAAAGACCCCCACCCCCCGACACGACCCCGCACCACCTCTCCCCGCAGCCCCTCGTCCTCCGCGTCCCGCTCCGCAGGGTTCCTTGCGCGCATCCCGGCCTCTGCGCACATCCCGATCAATCTCCGCATTACTCGCCGTTCAGCGCAACCGCCTCTCTCTCTGTCCCTGCGCGGGTATCCGCGTAACCCCCCGTCCCTCTCCGCGTCCTCCCCGGTCCCCTCAGTCCCCGGAGCAAGGCATGGGGCGAAGACACGGCCCGCTCGGATTAGGGCCGGCTCCGCCGCGTTTCCGAACGCTAATGCCGTGTAATAAAAGTCCTCTGTTACAGATCATAAAAAAGGGGATTGGATTAGTATGTTTAGGTTTGAAAAAAAAAAAAATCAATCTCCGCATCGCCTTTGGATAGATGCAGCCTCTGCCTTTATATCTAATGAGAATTTACAGCCCTGACTAGGCAACAGAGAAACGGGGGCTGCTCCTGGTGTTTGATGCAAAAACCTGATCCAGGCTCTCTCTTATTTATGGATTTTATTTTATTTTTTTTTTAGCCCTAGGAAAGCGTTTGAGCCCCTCGTGATGGAGGTCGGGCAGCCCCAAAATTCTTTTTTTTTTTAAGGTTAAAACCCAGAATCGTCCCCCTTTTCTGCGCCGGGCCTGAGAGACTTTCCTCCTGCATCCCCCCGCCTCTGCCCCGGCTTTTTCTGACCGAGCCGGTGCCCCCCGGGCTCCCTGCGGACACCGGGACCTCTGGTTCCGTGCGCCCGACCCCGCGGAGGTTGCGCCGGGGCGGGGAATGGAGAGGGGGGGTGGGTCAGGGCAGGTCTTCGAGGCTCTCCTCCCGGCGCAGAAATGGCGCAACTATTATTAAACACCGGTCTCAAGGATGGAAACTTCAGGGGGGAAGGGGGGGAGGGAAGAATGGATGGTGGAGTCTATTTTAAAAAATAACAATAATAAAAAGAATCGCGTATAAATAGGAAACGAAAGCCAACGTGTTCAAAACCTGTAACATACTCCTCGGAAGGTGCTTCCAGACAGGAATTTCCTGAAAATGAGGGTAATAGTTTTAATTATGGCTCCTAGACATTTTAAAGGAAGGCCCTCATAGCAAATTAAGGTTAGATTTGCAATCTGCAATCTCAGAACATCAAACCAAAACATCTCCACACAGAGGGAGAACGAAATGATGTTAATGGCAACTCATATATTAGTTTTATTTGCTTCCTGAAATTTTCCACCAATATTAATGCTCCGGCTTTGTTTTGTTTTAAACTCAATTAAGACAACGCTTTCAGATGCATTTTCGCCGTTGTACATGGGTGTTTACTCTTGAAAGGTTTAAAGCAGAGTCTCCGTAATCCGATTTGGTCACTCGCGGTTTAATTGCCAAGAAAAAAAAAAAAAAATTAAATAAAAATTAAAGAGTGGCTTTTGGGGACGGCGGGGCTGCCCTCCGCGGTTCCCAGTTTCTCCTGGGTTTCTTCCCTGTTCGGCAACGTGCTCAGCCCCTGGTTCTCTAAGAAACTGCCGAGACTATACGTGTGTATATATATATTTTTATATATGTATATAGTGGTATCGTCTCCGAGGTGTGCAAAGACCAGACGCCTTCGCCCTACGTGTCTATAGAATTTATCGATTTTTGGGGTGGACCCGCTCCCCAGCCCTTGCCCTTCACTTTCCCCATCGGCGGTCCCTGCAAACACTCTGGGAGATGCGCGGCCGCGGGAGATGCGCGCCCGGGAGGGGCTGGTACCGACCAATGGTTCCGCCGAGCTCCACCGACCGAGCCGCGCTCCCGCCGCCGCCGTGGCAACCAGCAGCGGTTTGCTGGGAGATGGTCACGGTCGCTGGGATTAACTGGGAATAACCAGAGCAAGGCGAAGGGCCGCTGGAGATAGGACTGGAGGGTTGCTCTAGCCTCGTACCGGGTTTAGGCCAAGCCTGGGGAGGGTCTTCCCCCCCACTATTAGGCCCTACCCAAGCTCGCCCCCCACTTTACGTCCCGTCCCCATCGCGGGCCCGGCGGTCGCAGCCCGCTCCAGGCAGCATCTTTCCGTGATCAAGAGCTGAATTTCTCCTCTCTGGCCTGCACCTCGATTTTAGTCATTAAACCCAAGCCCACAGCAGCCGGGTGCAGCTCGCAAACCGCCTCAGCGGTTCCCCAGAGAGGTAATTTCCCCCAGTCCCCCCGTTGCAGCAGGGCCCGGAGCAGAGCCCTGCATCCCCGGTGGGGTGGCCGGCCCTCCTTACCCGGACTCGGGGCTCGGTGAGGTTGGTCCAGACGGCGATCTCCTCCCTCATGCTCATGTCGGGGTAGCGGTTCCTCTGGAAAGTGGCTTCCAGCTCCTGCAGCTGCTGGCTGGTGAAGTGGGTCCGCTGCCGCCGCTGCTTCTTTTTCTTCGCCGGGTCGTCGGCGGCCCCGTCTTCGTTTTTCTGCTCGCCGCTGCGTTCTTTTTCTACGATGGGATGGCGAGGGTTGTTTTTTAAATTTTTATTTTGTTTGGGTTTGTTTGGTTTTGTTTTTTCAATCAGAAATACAGGCACGCCAAGGCAGACGCGCCGCCCCCGCACCCAGCCCCGCCGGAGGGACCCGTGGGGTCACCCACGAAGGTACTGCACCCACCGAGCTCCCCGCATCCAAACTCGGCCTTTCCCGGGGGAAGGAGCACGGGATCCTGCCCGGGGGAGCAGCGGGACCCCCGGCTGGAAGCGGGGCCGAGAACGGTGCGGGGGGAGCGGGTTCCCCCAGCCTCGTCCGCTCTGCCTTTTCCAGGCACCTTCTCGCTCCCTTCAACCCAAGGCGCGATCTTTGCTCCATTGTCTTTGTTTTACTCGGCCCCGATAGTAAACTTTGCGAGGGCAGGGGTGTAAAACCCAGCAGAGATTAATTGCAAAAGGCTCCCTCTTTCTCGGCCTCTCCGCTCCCTTCACTTATTTTTAAAATTATTATTATATTATTATTTCACTACTTATAGGAAACTAGTGTTTATTTTAACGCGAAGCCCTCTGCAAAAATCATATCGAAAGAAGCAATAAGAAAAGAACCCAACCCAGGAGCCTTTTGGCGGCGGGGATTTGCGCGGGCTGGGAGCAGGAATCCAGCCCCGGCCCCGCCGCACCGAGGGGACAAACCGCCGCTCCCTTCTCGTAACGACCATTCTGGCATATTTGACCCGGTTGAAGGGCTCGGAAAAGGGGTTGAAAGGACCCAACGAAATGTGCTCCCGGGCCGGGCCCCGGCGGGAGCGGGGAAGGTGCGGCCGGGTGGCGGGAGGCTGCAGGGCCGGGGGCAGCCGCCATCCCCCCGGCCTCTGTTCTGCTGCTGCCTAAAGCAAACTCCGAAGGCAATTTTCCCTTTTAGAATTGTTTTTTCTTTGCTACTTTCATAGCTTTGGGGTTTTTTTCCCTTTTTTTTTTTTTTTTTTTTTTTTTCCCCTCCCCTTTTGGATCCCCCCCTCCACATCTTTTAGGGTTTTTTTCCCTCCCTTTTAGAGAGTTTTGTGGCGGCGGGCCCGGGGGTATTTCTACAGCCCCGAGTTTTGCGAGGTAAGCGGGAGTCTAAAAATAATCGCGAGCTGCATCCAAAGCCCGGGAGGACTCCTTGCAAAGTCACCCTTTGAATCGCTCCTCGCCTGGGCACCCACCGTAGCAAAAGGAGGAGGGAAGGGGGGGAACGAGCTCCAACGGCTCAATGGAACCCCAAAAGGCAGAGATTTGAGCCCGGGAGTCCTCTCTGTGCTGGAAATGGTTTGCAGAGCAAACAAGGCCTCTGCAGCATGGACCCCATCGCTACCGACCCCCCCCGGCTCCCCCCGGCCCTTGGACCAGACGAGCCGCAGGGCCCGGAGGTGGCGGGGAAACAGAAACCAAAATCCCCCCGCAAAGAGAAATCCTCTCGTTTTCAGCTGGGAAAAACCCGGGGAAACCAGGCCGAGAGGGAGCCGGGGAGCGGCGGGGAAGCGGCTGCGGGGTGGTGGGATCCGGCCCCGCGGCCCCATTCCGGCTTTAACCCCGCCAGAATGTTGGTAAAAATCCAGCCTCCTCTCCGGGCTATGAGACAATTTCGAATCATGAGACATATCAGCTTTAATCGACTCTTGTGCCTTATTTTTTTCCATTAAAAAAAAAAATATGGAAGGTATTTTGCAGCTTCTCGGAGAAGAAAAACAGGCAGGTCCTGAGCCCTCCTCCAGCACCGAGGGGTCACACACAGGGGTAGGGCAAAATGGAGCAAATCTCCCTCTCTAATCTCAAATAATCCCCTCTAATCTCGGAGTCCCTTCCAGACGCCGGTCCCTAACTTTGTTTGCGAATCAGGCTTGGGAGGCACAACCCAAACCCCGTTTATCACCGGGTGCCACTTCGGGACCGACTCTTGCCATGGCCACTCTCTAGATTGTAGGACCTGCTAAAACTCCGAAGAGCACCAACAGCTGTTTTTAAAAAATTAAATTAAGTAGGAGATAAACTCCCCCTGAAAGGATCTCGGTGGAGAATGAATATCACGCTCCTTCCTGCAGCTTTTGTTTCCTTCTCTTAGCCTCCCTTGTCATTCTAGAAATGGTGCTACTTTAATTAAACACAAACTGGGAAACCACAGATTTCCCTGCAGCCCTCGCACATGGTGGTCAGGGAGCGGGGGGACTCTTTCCAGCGAGGAAACCTCTCCGCGGCCGCGCACATCCCCTCCGCGCCGGCCCGCGCAGCCTGCGCTCGGCCCACGCCGCCTCTCTTACTCTGCAGGGCTTTGCTTTCTTTTTTTTTTTTTTTTTTTTAATTTATTTTTTTTTCTCTACCCCCTCCTTTGACAGAGAGATCTTTTTCCATCCCTGCACCACCCGAGCTGGAAAATAAACCCGAGCAAAAGCTGACATTATTTCAGAAACATCCAGCAAAACCACACTCCCCAAAGAGCCCCCTCTTCCCTTCGACCCCATCAATAAATAACTGTGTATTTTATATATATATATTAAAAAAGAGCAGCTCCTGGGATGGGGCTGGGGAGCCGTGTGTGTCCTCCCGGCTGTCAGCGGCGAGCACGGCGGGGGCGGCAGCTCCTGCCCCCCTCTCTGCTTCCCGGGGCTCGCTCGGGATGGAGCAACCGGGATCACCGGCAGCTCTTGCCCCCCNGGTTACCTGGCACCTCCGTGTCGGAGGATTCACTGGCTGAGTTGTCGATCGGGTCTCTGGGTTCCGAGGATCTTTGCAAATGGAAGCTGGAAGCCATGTCATGGGAGGGTTGGGGTCTCAAGCTCTCGGGCAGTCTCTCCAAATTCATTCCACCTTTAAAGGAATCCATGGCAGGGGCGCCGGGCTGCCTGGGGGAGTTTGCAGGTGTTTATTCCACACAGAAAGGAACAAGGAGCTTTTTTTTTTTTTTTTTTTTTTTTAAGGGGAAAAAAAAAAAAAAAAAAAAAAAACAAAAAAAAAAACAACTTTATACAAACATTTTTTTNTATTACTAACAGTATTATTTTAAGGGTGTCGGAAGAAGAAGAAGAAAGTCTGGGCAGTGCCTCGGAGCCGGTTCTCTCAGCTCGGGGAGAGGCACCGCAGTCCGGCCGCATAGGCAGGGAAGTGGTAAAGATCCCTTATAGAGAAACGCGAGTTGCGAGTTGGACAGTTTAAAGCTAAAGAGATTAAAGTGNTCCCCCCAAGCTCGGTGAGGTATTAAAAATATTCCAGAAACGAATGGGAAGGTGGAAAATCACTCCCAGCCGGGCGGGGGGGCGGCTCGGGACCCCCTGCCCGTCCCCACCACCCCTCCAGCCCGCCCTCCTGCGCAGCAGTCGGGGCGCGCAGGATGCGCCTCCGCGCAGCGCACCTCCGCAGGTATCCCCAGCCCGGCCAGGCCTCCCGGCCCGCGGAACCACCGCGCCTCCATCCCTGCAGTGAACGCGCAACCTGCGCACCCCTCAGCATCTCTGCGCATCCCTGCGTGGGGCTGCGAGTTTCAGTCCCGAGCTGGAGAGCATTTCTTTTGGGGACGTGTGTCTGAACGGTTTTTTAGCCTTTTTAAACATAATTTTTTTTCTGGCTGCGGAGTTTAATAATAATAATAATAATAATAATAAAGCAGCTCGGATCCTGCCTGCCGGCCGGGGGACCGCAGCCTGGGGAGCGCTCCCATCACATCATCTTTCAGCACATGATTAATAACAAATAATTTTCCTCCCGCAGCCGAACTCGCCGTGACCCTCCAGAGGGGTTTCTGCGGCTCTGCCAGCCCAGGGGTCGGGGCAGACGG
>VYZX01032489.1:519842-559990 GCA_013401335.1 Brachypteracias leptosomus
GTGCCTCGGAGCCGGTTCTCTCAGCTCGGGGAGAGGCACCGCAGTCCGGCCGCATAGGCAGGGAAGTGGTAAAGATCCCTTATAGAGAAACGCGAGTTGCGAGTTGGACAGTTTAAAGCTAAAGAGATTAAAGTGACCTGCCCTAGAACAAATGCCTGTAGTTAAACGCGGCTCCTCCCCCTGAAGGTTAAAACCTCCCCGTCTCGCTAATGCATCACTCCATCTAGCGCTCGCCCAGCCCGGCCGCGCCGGCGGACCTGCCTCCGCNTCCGCAGGTATCCCCAGCCCGGCCAGGCCTCCCGGCCCGCGGAACCACCGCGCCTCCATCCCTGCAGTGAACGCGCAACCTGCGCACCCCTCAGCATCTCTGCGCATCCCTGCGTGGGGCTGCGAGTTTCAGTCCCGAGCTGGAGAGCATTTCTTTTGGGGACGTGTGTCTGAACGGTTTTTTAGCCTTTTTAAACATAATTTTTTTTCTGGCTGCGGAGTTTAATAATAATAATAATAATAATAAAGCACCTCGGACCCTGCCCGCCGGCCGGGGGACCGCAGCCTGGGGAGCGCTCCCATCACATCATCTTTCAGCACATGATTAATAACAAATAATTTTCCTCCCGCAGCCGAACTCGCCGTGACCCTCCAGAGGGGTTTCTGCGGCTCTGCCAGCCCAGGGGTCGGGGCAGACGGTGGGGAGGGGGTGAGAGACGATAACCCCCATCCCTACTCCCACAACGGGCATCGGGGGTGGGTGGAGCGGGGCCGGTCCCCGGTGGTGCCCGCCCAGGCCGGGACACGGCCTTGAGACCTCCTGGGTAATACTTTGGTGTTTTGGGAGGTGGAAAAAACCCCACGGAAATCCTTCAGTCTTGGGGGGGAGATGGGAACGGGGTGGTCGTTGCACCGAGGAAGGGGTCGAGGAGAAGGGGGAGAAGGGCCCTGGCTGTACCTCTGCCTGGGGAAAGAACCCTCTCCTCTCTTTATTTTCTCGTCTCACTTTTAACTGATCCATCCTGACACTCTATTTTGCTTTCAAATCAAGTAAAGATGTGGGAGAGAACTTTTGAACTGGTTTATGGAAAAGTGGAGGGAAGCAGCGCTCCAGCCGCGCAGCCTTTTTCCTACACGGCCGGGGTGATGCTGTCGGGTCCCCCCCTCAACCCCCCCACCCATGGGACACCAGGCGAGGAGAGCTCAAATCCCCCAGCCCCAACCCCTGCACCTCTGGGGTTTTGCAATTTAGGGATGTACAGGTGGGTGTTGCCAGGATCAGGTCTCTCTAGCTCGCTAGGTCTTTTTTTAATCCTTTTTTTTTGAGTGGCATATTGATGTCCGTCTGTCTGTCCGCCACTCCCTGCTGAACTTCGCTCAGGAGTCTGCAAACAACGGGGGATTTCGGGCACCCGAGGTGAACCAGGCAATCTCGGGGCTGCTAAAGGTGGACGTGGTTTAAAATGCAAATATTTACCAGGGCCTCAGGGCTTCGAGTGGCTCAGCTGATGTAGGAACCCACGGGAAGGATGGAGACCTCCTCCCGGGGGAAATGAGGGAGGTAGGAACGGCCTTTCTCCCGAGGAGGAGGAAGGTGACCGGATTGCAAACGTGCACAGTGCTTGAGATCCTTCACAGTCCCTTTTATTCCCTTTATTTCCGTGGGCCGGGAGCTGCGGTAGCCCCGGGACAAGTCTCCGGGGGCTCCATCCCTCATTCCGCTGCCCCGCTCCGGGTATTTTAAACCCAGTGCTCACAGCAGCCTCAAAAACAGAAGCGGGATTTTTTTTCTTTCTTTTCATTGTATTTTTTTTTTAAAGCGCTTAATTTACAGTTTTTGTTCTACTCTATGAAATCTGTCTTTTAAAAAATTGTTCCAGGCTCAATTCCTCCCGGCTGGTCGCGGGGAAAGGCTCAACCCCGGGCTCCGGTGTGATTTTACCGGTTCCCTCTGCCCCCTCAGTTCCTTCTGGGGGGTTCCCGGGCCAGACACCCCTCGATAGTGGCATTAAATAGAGAGTAACGGGCCGGTCCTGCCTCTCCTGGCTTCCTCTTGATCCCCTCACGCGTGTCCGCGCTCGGGCCGTGACTCAGATCGGGCATTTCCCACACACCTGCGGGTCCGCAGTCTCAGAGGGGAGGAGGTATATATATATATATGCATATATGTATATATATATGTTTTCAATATGTCTTGTTTATGTCTTACATGCATTTCAGGGCATCCTCTCGCTCCGCGCCCTGCGGAGCGGGCGCGCTCCTATCGCTTAGACCCAAATCCGCCCGGTTCTTCCTGTTGCTGGTCGCGACAACACGTGTCGCGACAACAGAGAGCACCCGCAGGGCGATCTCCCCCAGACTGGCGCTTTCTCGTCTCTCCTCCGCGCCGGGTTCGCTGCGTTTCGGGATGTCGGGGACACTTCACCGCTGGCGAGCCCCTCCAGCAGGCGTTAAGTCATGGGTCCATCCATGTGACGTCATGTCTCGCTTCTCTGTCGTCACGCCTCGCTTTTCAGATAGGCCAGCACCCAAGGCAAGCCTTGATATCCCGCTCTGAGCTGGTTGCTCTTCCCGCGACGTGAAGACGGGTCAGTGGTCCCACGCGTCGATCAGGAGGGTGGCTCTGGGGTTGGGGCTCCCCCTTCCCCCCGCCACCTCCCTGGGGGCTCTGGGGGGCGAGGGAAGATGCAGGGAAGGAGGAGAGGTCGCAGTGGACAAGAGCAGCCCTGCCCCGGGGGCCCCGTCTGGACTCCCCTGGGGAAGGGCGACCTGCGTGGGCGTGGGAAGAGCCGGGGAGAGGGTCGGGCCGGGGGGCTGGGGGTCGAGCTGGACCCACGGACCCCTGGGAGGGATGTGGCCGGTGTGCTGGGGTTGCTGGAGGGGTTTTGCTTAGGAAAGCTCTGCGTGGGGCTGGGCGCTCCGCACCCGCGCAACCACCGCACCCCGGGGCTGGAGAGGGGCTGCACTGGGGAGCTGTAAAACGCTGGAAGCCCGCAAATAAACCTCTCCGCTTCCTCCTGCTATAAATAACCCAAGAACGAGGGACGGCGCTTATAAATAAATCAGGGCTGGCCACGCCGGTGACAACCTCATGAAGAGGAGGATGAGACGCGTCTGAGGGCGAGCAGGACTCTCCCTGCCCCCCGAGGGGGGGAAGGGGCTGTGTCACTCCCCGAGTGCTGGGGAGGGGTCCCTCCTTTCTCATCCTCGAAGGGCTGCGGTGGTTGTAGCCAATGCAAAACCACCTGGGCCGTATATCAGACGGCGAAGTTCAGCCTCTGCCAGTTTTTCCTCTTCAGATTTATGAGCCTTGTATAGACTCGGATTCAGAGCATAAATTATTGGGAATTGTTACAAAAATGAAGGCATCTCCTCCCAAGCGCACCTCTGCCCGAGAGGAGAGGGAAACCCTTTGAAAAATAGGGCTGCAGTGAGGCAAGAGAGGAGGGAGAGGCTCCCAAACCCAACCAAACCCAACCCAAGCTCAGCCAACCCAACCCAACCTGGACAAACCAAACCCAACCAAGCTACATGAAATCGCAACCAACGCAACCAAAACAAGCCAAGCCAAGTGAAACCACAACCAGTGCAACCAACCCAAGCCAAGCCAAACCCAAACCAAGCAATCCTAGCCAAACCAAGCCTAAGCCAAGCCAAGCTGTCCAGCCTCCAACTGGTGCCCCCTTCGTGGAGCCCAGCAGCCCGGAGTTGCTCCAGAAAACTAACTTTTAACTACAAAACTCTCTTAAAAGTGACCAGCGGGCGGCAGAAGGGGCATCTCTGGGGTGGTGTGAGATGCTGGAAGGGTACAGCTTCCCTGTGTCCAGCTCTGGTAGTGTCGCGATAGCGCGCAGGGGTATTTTTAAAGCTTTCCTCCCTGAAAATACTCCCCACAGGGGTGGATGAGTGGTTTTCGATCTCCAGCCCCAGCTCCCGGCCTTCGCTGGCGCGTGGCTCTAACCCACGCTGGTAGGGAAGAAGCAGAGGCCGGGGATGCGCGCAGAGATGTGCGCAGGGCTGCGCGGTGCCCCGCGAAGCACGGATGGCACTGGGGGAGTGGTGTTTGTTGTTGTAGTGTCCTGAGAGGGAGAGAGGGAGGGTGATGTTCACCTGGGACAGTGTCCCCGGGGTGTCCTGCCCCAAAACAGTATCACACCAAGTTCCGCTTTGCGCTGAAGGTGAGGAGCTGAGTGTACGCGCCCGCGCAAGGCGAATCTCAGCACTCCCCGCAGCCTGAGGGAAACTGGAGCAAACCCCAAGACCACAAAACGAGCCCCAGCACCTTCCGACCTCCCGTCGGAGCCAGAGCAGGGTCCCCCCAACCGGAGCGGGCAGCGGGAAGCAGAGTAGGGGAAGAAACCCAGTCCGGAGAACATGTTAAATCGCTCAGGAGGGGAAGGTGGAAAATTACGCTGGCTCCCGGCCGGCCTGTCCTCCTCTGCGCAGCCAGGAGAGCAATTTTCCTAAGAAGCTGAGCAAAACGAAATCAGCCTCTTTTGGATCCGCAGCCTTCGTCCCTTCGCGTGTCGGCCAAGCCTCCGCCTTCCGCGGGCGCGCAAGGGCTCCTCCGCGCCGCGCTGGGCCGCGGATGCTCGGCGGGAGGGTTTCCAGCCTCCCCTCCCCCGGCTCCCTGCCCCATCCCGGTTCCCTCAGCCCGGTGGACCCTGCCCCACCTCCTCGGCTCTCCTTTCCATTGAAACCCAATGGAGGAAACGGAATTTTCTAATTTTCTCCAGGCTGTTTGTCCGTGACACCTCCCGGGGCACCTGGGACAGCGGGGGCTGCGGCTTGTCCTGCTCCGTCCCCCCTCCCCGGCATCCCCATCCCTCCCCGGGGCGCCGGTGGCCGTTGGCAGCGCTTGGAAAAACTCGGGATGAAAAAGTTGAAGGCTTAATGTTTTCTGACAGATACAAATGATACCCCAAGGCTTTATTGAAATGCAGCGACTGACGGCTGGAGAAACGGTTTTCCTATGCAGGTTTCTGCAGCTGAAAGCAGACGAGGGGTGTGGGGGGGTTCTCCTCGGACCTGCCGCCACCCTCAAAATCAAATCACCTCCTGGGTGTCCGCTGCCGACCTGGGACAACCTTTTTTTTTCCCCCCAAAAGCCTGGCGGCACAGTCTCCCCCTGGCCCAGAGCTGCTTCCCAACCCTCCCCGCATCCTTCAGACCACAGGCACTGGGCTCTGCTCTAAGAAAATAGGAATCTGCTCTTAGCAACGAGTTGGGTTCCTCTCTGGCCGTTGGCAGCCCGATGTGAGCGATGTCCAGGGCAGGACGGGTAGCTCAGGAATTGTTTCAGGTTTGTTTCCATGGGTGGGGTGGGAAGAGAAGGGGAAATTACAATATAGTCCTACAATCCCCTCTCAGAGCAGAGGGAACATGCTTTTCTTATTAATTGATGGAGGAAGGGGCACCGGAGTTTGTGAGGCAGCCTGCTCAGGTTACTCTGTGCATCTTTAGATCCCGAAATGTGTCTCTTTTGTGGACAAAAAGAAAAAAAAAAGATGCCTCTGAACCAGAATAATCAAAGGCCCGGGCACTCCGTTGGCATTTTTTGAGGACTCTTCTTCAGTGGAAAAAAAAAAGAGTCTGCGTTTGGAACCACCGATATTATGTTTCCATGTGAGTTCCCCCCACCTTCTTTCGGGCGAGCAACCTCTTAATTGCTCCAGCATTTGGATGGGGGAAACACATTTCCCTTTAAACAGGACATTTCCTGAAAGGCTGAAATATTCTAATAACTCTCTGGGCTCTTTAATGTTCTCAGAGCAGCAGCGAACCTCTGCAGAGTCGCACATTTCCTGCTTTAAAATGCAAAATCAGAGAAACAATTAATCTTTGTGTGCATTCAGCTCCTTCTCCTCTATATTATTTTATTTAGCGGCCCTCCTTTTTTTTTTTTTTTCACCTTTTTTTTTTCTTATAAGTTTTTTAATCTTATTTTTATTTTTTCCACCTTTTCTCTCTCTTTTTCTTCTCCATCTCTTCCCCCAGCTCCCTCTTTTTTATTTCTCCCCTCTTTTTAAAATTAATTTCCCCTCGAAATGCTGATTTCTCCCGGTTCCCGGCGCGGTTCTACCGCAGCTCCCTCTTATCTCCGCTGCCCGGGGAGCAAACATCACCCAGATAAAATCACGGGACACTTTTATTTCCAGTTTCATGGTGGCAACGACCGTATCTTAACGGGTACATCTCGGGGCGAGATAGGACCCGACTGCCTTGCAGAGGGGCTGTGCTAATCAGCACGCCGGCTTAGATATAAAAGTTCAGGGCAAATAAAACGAATTAGTTTTATTAGCACGTTTAGGAGGCGGTCTAACGAAGGAATTTGGCTTTACTAGAGAATGTTTTCTCCTCCCCTTTTGTTATTTAAAAGCAAGATATACCCCAACCGCTCATCGCGGCAGGGAAATAAGGCACCGTTCGATCTGCGGGTGTTTTCCCGGAGAAAAAGGAGCTCCCTTCTCTAAACCCGATAAGAAGGATCTATACGCTTGGAAATACGCCGTTTCATAATAAAACCGGGGTGAACAATAAAATGGGCTGTAAAGGAGAGGCTGCGGCGCCCGCCAGGTTATTGTTCGGCGGTGGGTTTGGGTAGGAAATCTCTGCCTCGGTCACAGGCGCCTCTAACTCGGCTAAAAGTTTCCCCGGGAAACGTTGCCACAGATCCAGAGAGGAATTTCCAGCGATTTTTGACCCTATTTCAGGCAAACGAAGGATTTTGGGGAGATTGTACCGGTGAATTCTCGCAGGAATTATTTGGAAGTCATTTTTTAGCTCAGCGGTTTGAGTTGGCGCAAGGAATAACCGGAGAACATGGACCTTGGTTTGTTGAGTGGAAAAGAGATATTTTTTAGTTGGTATAAAAAAGCAAATCGGTGTTCTCGATTGAGGTACAACAAAATTGTTTTGTGTTCAATTATTGCCTCGGATCTTTGTGTTCGCCTGCAGTGCGGTTGGTGAAATTTGAGGAAAAGGGACGAAATAATAGAAAACTCGCCTAGTGACTTTTTAAAGTGAGGTCTAAAAAAATCTCCTAAAGATACCGTCGGTGGGGAGCCCTCACGTCTATTTAAGCCGGGTAAATAGATGGAAAAATCTCCCTTTTCCCCTCCACTCTGAGAATTTCACTCCGGGCGTTATCCCTGAGAGGCACTCGCACTATATGTAGCTCCCCAAGATGGTGCCTATTTTTTAAATAAGACCAAAAAAATGAAGAAAAAAAAAAGAGCAAAGCAGAGGGGCTGTAGGATACTATTTTTCTAAAAGGGAATTAATCGACGGAATTAATGCTCATGCCCGGTAGCAGCCGACTCTCCTCCGCAGCAGCGGAACACCGCGGAGGCACCGCGGAGCCCCGTTCCGCACCACCTGTACCCCTCCGTTCGACCCGGGGACACCCCCAAACCTTCCCGGTGCCTTCACCGAGGCCGCCCGAGCCTCGGGCATCGAGCTTCTGCCACCGGCCAGACCCCACCAAGAGCCCCGGGGCCCCGGGTGTTGAGCCGCGCTTTGCTCCGCGCCGCGGAGCGCCCCGAGAAGAAGCGCTGGAGGCTTGAAAACGGCGCGGTACGTTAGGAAAAAAAAATTAAATATATATATATATAATATAAAATGAGGTAACCCCTCTGGAATTGCATTTCCCAGCGCATTTGTCAGAGCTGACGAAGCGCAGAGGCCCCGAAAGAATTTATACACGGTATAAAGATGTCAAGGGCTGCGCGGAAAGCGGAGCGCGGAGCCGTCGCTCCCCGGCCTCCGCGGGCGAGGAGAAGCCGCCGCCGCCGCCGAGCTGCGGGGCGGGAGGCGACCCCGGGGCGGCGGTGAGGGGCAACCCCCCCCTCCCTTTCTATCCCCTCCATCTCGGCTTTGTTTTCCAGCCTCGAAACGCTCCATGTCCCGGTAGCTACCGGGAGGGGGGGACGGGGGCGGGACGGCCCCGCGGGACACGCGTGGGGAGTCACCGGGACCGAGCGACGGGGGCGGGACGGGGCGGACGGGGCCGCCCGGGAGGGACCGGCGGTGACACGCGTGGGGAGGGTCGGGCTCGGCGGCGAGGAGGACACACACACACATACACACGCGTGGGGCCGTCCCCCGGTAACTTACCGGGCGTTGAGCTCGGCGGCGGCGGGGTGCCGGGCCCGGCGGGCGCTGTGCGCGCCCCGGCCGCCGCTCCAGGGTTTTCTTGGGAGATTTCCCCGTCTCCTCCTGACGTCAGCCCCGTCCCAGGGTGCCGCAGACGGGGGAGGGCCGGGGGCAGGGCCGGCTGCACCGGGAGACCGCCGGCGCCGGCTGCCCCGTACCTCCGTCTTGCCGCCCAAGGCATCCCCAGGCCCGGGCCACCCCCCTCCTCCCCGCCCCGTCCGGTGGCTCTCGCCTGGCCGAGCCTCCCCGCCGCCTCTACCGGCCCTCGGTGCAGAGCTCCGGGCCCCAGGACGCCCCCCGGGGCGGTTTCGTGCTCCCCGTTACACGGCCCTTGCCCTTTTCATTTCCTCCCGGCCGGTGTTTTGTCGGAGGAGGGAGGGATAAAAAAAGACCAGGGGTTTTTTTCCCCCCTGAAATATGCTCCCGGTTCAGCGTAGAGGTGGATGAACGGCTCCGAGCCCCCGGGAGAGGCACCGAGCAGCGCCCGGGCTGCAGCCGGGGCTGGAGGATGCAGGGCTCCGGGGGGGATGCTTAAGTGGGTGATACCAAACCCATTCCCAGGCCCTTTGTCCAGTTTACTTTTCCAGGGATGCTTTTGGATTTCCAGACACTTCACTTCTCATACCTACCCCCTTGGAAGGTCTCCTCCCAAGAGAAAAATGCACAAATCATGCGACGACCAAGCAAACATCACAGCAGGGACATGTCTGGTGCTTTCCAAAGCAGAGCGGGTCACACACACTTAGACACACGCAAAACTGCAGCTGAAAACCAAGGACAACGAATATGGAATGGATCAGAAAGATAAATAGCATAAAATCAGCAACAGTCCAGTCCCACACTTGCCATTTGTTATAGAGAGGAGAAGTAAATGGGATTCACATGTCGAGCATTAGCTGGTTGTTAGTCTGTAAGATAATATTAACTTTAGTGCTTGCTGGTTTACTCTACTTTTCCAAAGTCAGTTCCAGGAGGCGCCCAGCCTGTAATTTAGGATGGCACATACTGTGTGAAAGAGGCTTTGGCACCGGGGCCTACCAGCACATCAAGGTGATATTAACATCATAAAACGTTGGGAGAGGGAGTAGGAGCTCATAAATTAATGCATTCTACTGTTTTAATGCGAGGAGCTAACAATGAGTTTCCTGTCGGGCTGATCGTCCCCGCTGCAGCCTCACAGCTGTTTTAAAGGTGCTGTGAAATTAAAGAGAGGGAAGATGATTGTCTTTAAATCAATGTTAAATGACGTGTTATTAGGAGAAAAGTCTTCCTCCAACAGATGTTTACATGCTGAGGATGGAGGGAGCTTCCCAGGCTGTCTGAGGAGCAGGAGAGATGTCCCCGTGTCCCATCAGTCTTGCAGATGGCCCTGATGTCCCGGCTTGGCTGAGGGTTGGCATTGGGAGAGGCTTTGCCCAGGTCTTCAGGTGGGTGCTGAGAAAACTCCTCCAAGATGTTGAATGGCTGCAAGATTTTCAAGTCATTTGAGTCACGACTACGAGCAGGTGACTATGGTAAATGTTGAGATCATCCTTTAGCATGGTTGCCAGAATCCTTCCCCCGTAAAGACCAGGCATGGGTGCTGGAATATCCTCCAACCCAGGAATCTCTGGAGGGAGGAGCTCTGAGAAATCTCTCTTTTTGCAGGGAAGAGCTCTGGAGAGGCAAACAACTGGTCAAAGACCACACAGCAAAGGAGTGGGGCTGGCCTGTGGGCCTTTGGACAGCAAGGGTAGGTTATATAGAGACTCTATCCCTCCTAGCTCGGATACGATCCTTGCTAAATGTGTATTATGGTCTGGAAGCCTGTCCAAGGTCTTTACTCATATAGGTCAGTTGGATTGAGGCACTGACAGCAAGCTCCAGCTGCTAGAAAAAGAAATGTAGCTTTGAGGCAAGAACTTGGAGATGCGGTGCCTAAAATAAGGTGGAAATGGAAGCTGTGACCGTAAATTTTTCTGTAGGTGCCTAAATCTTGTTATTTCCTTTGCGCTCGATCCAAAGATGGATTAATCAGTCTCAGTGTCTGTGCTTCAGCTTCCAGTTTAAAAGAAGCCATCATAAATGTTCTCCCCCAGTGAAGACATCAGATGGATTCAGGTGCCAACACCACGCTGGGGCTGGTGCCCCAAAGGTACCCAGGAGCACACAGCATTGCCAGGCATCAGGAGGGGAGGGGACTTCACTGTGAGGTGACCCTCCTGCTGTTGACCAAACCAGCATCAAACCATCCCCAACCCAACCCAGTTTCCCAAATTATTCTTTCCACAGCCAAACTCTTATTCTGCATGATGGTGGCACAAATTGTTCCTCCAGGAGCAGAAGATCCTTTGCAAATGCTTTTTCAAATCCTTGCAAGCATTCATTAAAAGAAAATCTCTCTGTGTTCCAAATATAGTGAAGAAATGACTCTCCAAGCTCGCCCACTCCTTTATTTGCAGCCTTCCCTGTTAGTGCATCCTTGGAGTAATGTCTAAGAGGCTGCACTGCTTCTTTGGGAGAAACTGGGATGTTTGGAACATGACTGGATTGTAACATTTCTGAGCTTCCCAGAAGAGGCAAATTGTAAAGGAATAAGCTCCTTTCTGTGCACGTACTTTTGTTTCGGAGCCAGATGGAAAGGAGAGCTCAGGAAAAAAAAAAAAAAGACAGATTGTTTGGAAAATATTGTCCTTCCCAAGACAGACCTAACCATACTTGGGGGGGAGGGAGTCAATACTGACATTTTCCCTTTATATTCCAGTCCAGCAGCCCTCCCATTCACTCCGCTGGGAGGTTTGTGTGAGTCAGACCTACAAGATCATCCATTCAAGGGTAATATTTCCAGCACTTCAGTCCCCTCCCTTGCTTCACTTCTATTCCCTGCTGCAAGAAGCCCCCACCTCAGATTTATGGTAAGAGCAGTGGGATGGGACCCAGGGCTGCCCCTGTCCTTCCTCACCTCATCCCCAGCCCAGCATCACTGAAGATGTGAAGGAAAAGGCAGAGCAGCTTCATCACTTAGAAAATGTGAGTTCATGCAGATCATCGCAAAAAGCTAAAAAACACATTGGAGAGAGGAAAATGAAGTATGAGGACTGGGAAAAGTCCTCTTCCCAGCCCTGCCCAGCCTCCTGGTGGGACTCCAGCACGTTGTATGAGGTTTATATGCCTGCAACCAACTAACTGACCTCCCCCACTGAGGGTGTGGGCAGGTTAAGGCAGGAAAAGGTGTTAGGCAAATGGAAGAAGCTATAAAAAACCAGGGTTTATTGGTGGTTTGATCATACTTGTGCAAGGCTGCTGGATCAATAATGCTAGATCTGGTTTCTCTGTGGGCAAAATGAGAGGTGCATTGGTTAGATGGGAACACAGAAAGTGCTCCTCGTGGCAAGGAAATCCCTTCACTCCCTTTAAACCACTGAATTTATCATCGTTGTCATCTTTAAGCAATAAACAAACACGATATTTACGCCTCCCCCAGTGCTGAGGGTGACATTTATGGGACAACAAGAGGAAAGCTGCAGCAATTGTGTACATCAATTAGGAGCGTGTGAGATGCTTTGAAAGGAGAGGTTGGGCAAGAGCTTCTTTTGTGCGTGTGGTTGTGTTTATTCCCTGGTGACGTGCTGCTAACAAGCTGCAAGCCCAGGATCCCCCACAACAAACAAAAACAAACAAACAAAGTTTTGTAGAGGGTGGTAATACTTAGTTTAATTCCCCACGGCCTTTAAAAATAATTATGGCCCTGCCTGTGACAACTGGGAAGGCCACATTTGCTCCCATAAAACTGCTTGTTAGTCTTCAGGAATGACACTTGGAGATGCTTCCTTAGACAACATGGACATTAATGGGAGTAGATCTCAATCAATAAAATATTGATGTCTTTCTCCTCTTTGCACTAGGAGGGTTTTTGGTTGTGCAGCTTGTGGTCAGCTGTTTACTTGCCAGTTAAATCACAGCACATTTAATGACTTTGGAGAGGTCTGCCCGAGGACTTACTGCCAAAGAGCAGGATCTTGGGGATTTGGGCATTAGTGAAAAGTTACTTAAGGTCTAGACATCGATCCAAGTATCTCTGCTGCAGTTTATTCCATGCATTATGGATTTCAGGGGAAAGTGATAAATGGCACAGACACCTTCAAAGGAACACACACGCCTCCCACGTTCTCACAGGGTAGTGGTTGAATCTGCCTCCAAGTGCTCTGCTGAGTATTATTCATCTGTGCCTTGACAGCACAGCAGTGTCTGAGCTCATGTGTTGTCTGAATGTCATACTGGACCTTAACGTGCCATCTATTAGAGCTTGGCTTCCACTTAAACTGGCTTTAGTGGAAAAAAACCCCTGTCAAGTTATAGTACAGATATAGATACTCAAGTCTACCTTCAGTTGAGAAGCTTTGGCCTTCACAGGGACCAAGAATATATTTAAGGGTAAATTTGTGCTCGTTCATGAAGAGAAAGAGAGAAGAGATGTGCAGTATTTTGGGGACCTATCACTGGGTATGTGCTTTATTCCTCCCTCTTCCCCAGGGGTTGGCCTTGGGCCACGGTGAGAGGTAGGAGAGGAGACTTTGACCTGGTTGCTCTTCATTCCTGATGCTCTAATGTCGTGGAATGAGAACTTCTTAGAGCCAGAACTGTCTTCTCTCCAGCCCTGTGGGACCTTCTTCATCTCGCATCATTATCTATTACGACTAATGACTTCCAAAGTTGTTCTAAAACTATATAAGTGCCTGAGGATCCATCTGAAACTCATCTCCATTCTGTGCACAGGTCCTAAGTGTTCATCTTTACAAGTGACCATGCTGGCCTGGGAGTGGAAATGAGGTAAATCCACATTATTTGGCAGGAGCTCCACGTCAGACAGCACTTTCTGGCAGCAGGCACAGGACCTCATACAAATGGAAACTGATGGCTTAATGTTTTGTTACGTTTTTCCTCACCAGAGTTATTACCTCCTAATTGCAACCAACTCTACACTGATCTCTCAACATGAGAGGTGGTGGAGTCACCATCCCTGGAGGGGTTCAACAAACGAGTAGATGTTGGGACATGGTCTAGGGGTCAGGGAGATGTTGGACTTGATCCTGGAGGTCTTTTCCAACCTAAATGATTCTATGCATCTCATTATTCATGGATCAATAAGAATAAGGATTTTCACCATCATCCCTCTGCCTGCTTTCAAAATCCTCAGGGCATTTTGGTGAAAAGCAGAGATGTTTTTGATGCCTTTTTTCAACAGTGCAGACAAAATGATGATAGACCCTTTGTAGAGACTGGCTTGTCCATGCCATGGGACACAGGCAGGTTTTATTCTCTGTCTGCACAGGGCAAAGCCAGATAGTCCCCAGAGAAGGTCCAGGCCCCTGGGAGGCACCATCCCAGGCTGGAAACCATCCCAGATCAGTAGAGGGAACCCATTTCTGGCCACTGCAATTATGGAACATGATGTAAATATGTTTTCTCCAAGAGCATGGCAGGACTGAGCTGTCTCCTGCTGAACCATGACCACACAAAACTGAAGATGCTCATAGCAACAGAAAAGCAAGAAAATGAATGAGTCTGGGTGCAAATATTTGGTGTTTAGAAACCAGATGAATTGTCCACGTGTGTGTATTAAAACCACCTTTAGCATTTTTGCACTCCCAAAGGGAACATCTACAGAAGACTAACCTGGAGCTCTCCCAGTGGCTGGGCTGACCACAAGGTAACCACCCAAAGTAGGTATAAGGTTAAAATTAAACACCTGCATGGAAGGTGTCTGCAGAAGAGGAGTCCTCATTTGCCTGGGAGTAGGAGAATTAAAGGCATTCATGCCATGAAATCTATGGGTGGGAAGTGCTTAGCATTCCAATTATTATTTACTATATATTAATATTTGTTATTCAGGAGGATTTGTGTGCAGAGAGGACTTGGAGGATCTGCTCTGGCTCTTGTGTGCTGAGACTCTCCAGGGATTTTTGTGTCCACCACAATTACAGACAAGGACTGAGTGAAACCTTGTGGTTTTACTCTACAAAACATTAAGTTCAGCGACTGCCCATGTTTTCAGAGAAGGAAAAAAAAAATCTTCCAGGATCTATTTGACCAGTATTTCAGCAGTGGAGCCTTTTTACAAAGGAATCACCCATGGCTCAGAGGGAGAACTGCAGGCTCAGGCTCCTGGTCATCAAATGAAGCACTGTACATGAGGGTGTCAGGTATTTTAATCCTCCTCTGTCACCCTCAGCCTGCAGAGATAATCCACCTGCCCGTCCTGCACACGGGGGTGTTTCCACCTCTGTGCTTGATGTTTTGTGTGAGGATGAGCCTGGCTGGGGCTCCTCTTGCATCACCTTTGGGTACCTGGAGAGGAGAAGAGCAGAGCACTTCCCCCTCGCCTTGGGGAAGCTGCATTTTCATGTTTTGGAAAGACGACACGTTTTTCTGGGTGAGCTGCAAAAATTGCCAAACCCCATTTAAGGTGTGTTTGTGTAATTGCTTACTGTACGTCTCGGGATTAGCCAGTGCATTTAGATGTTTAGTTTTTAAGGGCCAGAGTTTATTCTGCTTTGTGCTTAAGTAAACACTGGAAGTTTGGATCCTCCGCTCCGGATGAGACCTTTGGTTCATCAGGGCTGGTGTCCTGCCCCTGGCAGTGACTCACAGCTGATGCTGGGAGAAGCTGTGGTGCTGGACCACAGTGGTGCAGCTGGGATGGGTGTGAGCTGGGCTGTGGGGACCAGCTGGGTGTTGTGTGCTCCAATCCTGAGCAGAAACCCTTTGGTTTCACATTGCTACGTCTTCATCCACTTTAGAACATCATGAGATATTACACAGGATCACAGAATGTCAGGGGTTGGAAGGGGACCTCGAAAGATCATCTAGTACAATCCTCCCACTGGAGCAGGATCACCTAGAGCAGGTCACACAGGGGGGGTTTAAACATCTCCAGAGAAGGAGACTCCACAACCTCCCTGGGCAGCCTGTTCCAGCGTCTGTCACCCTCACCATGAAGAAGTTTCTTCTCATATCTATGTGGAACCTCCTCTGTTCCAGCTTGCACCCGTTGCCCCTTGTCCATCTTTGTTCACATAATGAAATATTAGATATGCTTCCTTCAAAAGAGCCTCAGAATCTTCATCAACAGACCCTGCACAACCCCTGCTGCTCAGTCTTTTCCACGTCATGGCCAACTCTGCCAGGAGAAACCTCCTGTGGTTTCTGACCTTGCATACCACCATGTCCCTCATCTGCTGGGGTCCTTGCTCAGGGCTCACACATCTAGAAAGTGCTCGTGTTGAAGCCTGCAGGTGGGAAAATGATTCCCCAGGTTGCCTCCAGTGTTTACAACCCCTCCTCCCATTGCTGCGGTGAGGCTGAGCTGGGCTGTGGTTTGGTTTTTTTAAACTTCAACCCTTATGTGACATACAATAACTAAACTGTGCTACAAGCCAAGATTACAAGGTATAACACGGGGTGAAACACTATATGGGGAATAGGGATGCATGAAAGATTTTGCACAAAAGAAGTAACCCACTGTACATAAACGAGGCAGTTGCTCGGGGCAAACCTTTAGGATTTGATGGATTTTTATCCCTGGGATGCAGAGTGAAAGAATGTTTATTTATTGTGGCTCCCTAGTCCTCCTCCTCCCACAGTGTCCCAGCTTTTGGGGTCTGAAAGGCTCAGAAATGCCACTTCTCCCTGACTGCCTCATCATCCATCCTCATCACCCACCCTCATCACCCATCCTCATCACCCAGGGCTCTCCATTCAAGGCTGGAGCTCAGACCTGTGCTGCTCTCCTGTTGTCTGCTATAAATAAACAGGAGAAACATGATCCAACTGTGCAGGTTTAGCACTCCTGCCCTCAGGAAACGTGTGTGCCATTGCTCTGTCCCCTTGTCCCCTGTGTCCGTGTGTCCCAGCCCTGTCACCACCCCACTGCCACTGAGGGCTTGCACCAGATGCTTTTCACAAGAGCTGTCAAAGGTGATATTGTTCCAGTTCTGCTGCTGCTGAGCATTTCCAACCCCCTAATTACAGATGCAGTGAGTCAGACCCCAATGGGTGGCTCTTCTCAGGTGCCTTCCTCTTCGTTGGGTGACTCTGACTCTTCCTCATCAACCTCTCCCCTGAAAATGAGTGGGAATCCTGTTTTCTGGAGAGGACACATGGTTTATATGGTACAAAGCTTCCTAGATTTTACTGAAGAAATAATTTGATGCTGAACTGAGGCTGGTCCAGGTCCCTCTCATGAGAAAATAAACAGCAAACCCCCACAGATATTAGCTGTGAGCTCACAATACTCCTATTCCCTTTTCCTCCATTTAGATCAGTCTCTTTTCCATTTCTCCATCTCATGATAACTGCAATTTTAAAAATAATGCAAAATTATCCAGCTCTGCTCTTCTTTTTTGTTTTTAAAGTGAAGCTTGTATTTATTCTGGTCAGAACCTGGGAGAAGTGCCTGTGCCCTAAAGGTGAGAGGTGTGCCAGGACACATCCCTAACCCTCTGCCTGCAGTCACACTCCTGGCAGGGCTGGGAATGGGAGTCTCTTTTCTCTCTGACAGAAGCAGCATCATGTTAGAAGCATGTAGTGCTTGATAAGATATTCCTCCTGTAGAGATGGGAAGGAGGCAGAAATGACATTATCCATTGTGCCTGGCAGCACATAGCCCAGGCTTTAGTCATGGGTAGTTGGAACCATCTAAACTGCCCTGCTCCTGTGGCTTCCCTGGAAGGATTATTCACCAGCCTAACACATCTCAGCATTGGGAAATATTTCCTGATATTCAGCCTAAACCCTTCCTTTCTTAATCTCATCCCATTACTCTTAATTATGCCCCATGTATAACTGTAAATAATTCCTCTCCTTGATGTTTGCAGCCTCCAAATACTTGTAGGCTCTTATCATGTCCCCTCAGTTGTCTCCTAGCTGAGCCCCATGTATTTGGCAATTTTAACCTCTCTTTTGAACTCAACCCACACTCTCCATCCCAGCTGTCTTACCGTGGTCCTCTGCTCCTCTCCAAACCCTTCCCAGGCCTTTCCTCACTTTTGTTCTGCTGTGATGGGCTCTGAAAGGGGTGCAGACCCCATGACATGTCCTTCAGGACACACACTGGTCCCCGTGTCCTGGCCACGCTGTCACCCTCCCACACCTCATGATGCTCCTTTCTTCTGTAGCTTCTTAAGATGGAGCCAAGCTTGGACTAAATTACATTTTCAGCCTGCTTTGCATTTCTTCTTCTTCTTTCTCAGCTCCTCTCCTTCATCCCAGAGCAAAGGGAACCATCAGCCACCTCTTTCCCCCTTCCCTGGGCAGCAGGACTTGCCGAGCCGCTGCAGACATCTCATCTTGCCTTGGCTTTCAGTTTCTTGAGTCTTTTTCTCACCCAGATGAGAGGTTAAACCCCACAGGCTCTTTCTAGGATTATTAGTGTCAAAGCTGGTGGCTGGAGAAGAGTCCTGGGATGCCTGCATGAGAGAAACACCCTCCCAGCAGCACTCTCGGGAGCCCTCCCGCAGATCACCCATGGCTGGGTGGCCACGAGAAGATGCTCTGAGGTGTGGAGTCCCCCTTCCCCAGCACTCAGCCCCCATCATTCAGCTGCCATGAAACCCGAAACGTCTCCTCCAGCCCAGGGCAGGCTGGCTGCTAATTCCTCCCAGTGTAAATTCACACCCAGAGCTGCTCAGTGTCAGCGGGTGGAGGGAAAGGGCTGCCCCATCACTACAAATTAGAGCTGTGAGTGGCAGCCCTCGCAGGGATGCTGCTCCCTTCTCCTGATACCCTGAGCTGCCTCGGGCTGCAGGCTCTTGGTGCTCCTTACAGTCATCCTGGTATTTTCCCAGCAGTTAATTATTTCTATCGTCTTCCCCTGACCCGTGGTGCCTGCAGCAATGACAAGGGCAAGAAGCAGCAGGTGACTGGGATCCCTGTCTGGTGGAAGAGGAGCAGCTGCCTCCATGCAAGCTCTTCCCCTCCAGAATTGGTGTGTTGATGCTGAGCTTGGTGCTGGGATTGTTTTCCTCCTTCTTCAATACATGATGAGGATCCAGATGCACCTTGTTGGTGGCCAGAGGGATGTGCTGGGGCAGGTAAAGACCCAAGGGCAAAGTCACATCTTGTGTCGCCTGTGGATGATGCTGTTTGCCCTCCAGCAAGTGTCTCTGGAGGTGAGACTGTTGTGTCTTGCATGAAGCCAACGGGGAGCTGGGCTGGGAGGGGAGATTGAGCCTTAGTTTAGTGTGTCAGGGGTTGGCTCACACTCAGCACCACACTGGTGATGACCACAGGGCACTGATTTTTCTCCTGGAGGCAACAACCCAGCAGGATCAGGCTGTGGTCCAATCAAACCAACCTGGGAGGACTCACTGCAAACCACCACCCATGTACAGAAATCACAGATAACAGAATGGTAGGAGCTGGAAAGGACCTCTGAAGATCATCAAGTCCAGCTCCCTGCTGAAGTAGGGTCATCCAGAGCAGGGTGATGAGGGATGGCCGATGTCTGTGGCCAGTGTGCTGGAAAGGAACTTTCCTCCAGGAGAATCCATCCCTCCTGCCAGCACCTCGTGGCTACAAATATGTAGCTTCCCTGCCAAGGAGCTGTGAAATGGAGTGGCCAACCTTCCTTGCAGTGCTCATCTTGGTGGTGGCAACATATACCTGCAAGGACCAAGAGGAGTCACAGGCTGGTTGACTGTGAGACCAGAAAGTGTTTCACCCTTCAAACCATGCCCCGAACAGCACAAAACTGGCCCCTCCTGATGCTGCTGAAGTTCCACTGACTGTGGGTCACGCTGTCTCTGCTTGGTTGCCCATGTTACATCCACACAGAGGAGTACCCAGCTGGTGTGAAGGGCTGGCACAAATTATTTTAGCAAATTAATAGTGTTAGAAAGGCACATGAGCTAATTGTGAGCGATTTGGGAAGTGTAACTTTGCACGTTTCTGTCTAAATTTGCTGTGAGCCTGAATATTTTATCCAACATCAGGCCATGACTTCTTTATCTGCTTCAGGTTTAAAGTTTGAGGTCAAAGAAATCAACAGCTATTGACAGGTTTATGCATCTGGACCTGGCTAAATTTGGCATTTAATTCACATATTCTTCTGCAAGAAAATATTGTGGTTTACTGGGGGTAATTTTGTGGACATCAGGCACTTTTGGACAGAAAATAGTTTGATGTTGCACCTCTTTTCCCAAAGGTGTGTTGGCACAGCAAGAATATTTTCTGCCCTTCTTCCTCGTACCTGTTCTTTCAATAAATACCATTTCTCTGTGATCTGACAAGCTCATACTGCTCCAGTGCAACAACTTGCCCATACATATTGTGGTGTTGTACTAAAGAGCTCCCTCATTATTTCCTTGCAGTGTGTATATCCCCAGCATTTGTCAAGGCTTGTCCCATTCAAACGTGTTTGTCTTATCAGAGGAGGGGGGAAAAAAAACCAACCAGCCTTTTAGAACTGTCACTGACAATTAATAATGTTAAAAAAAACCCCAACAAAAAGAATAGCACAAGGTAAGGAATGTCTTGCTCTTATGGCATTGATGAGGAAATAGGTATTGGAGCCAATTTGGAAAGGAGCTTTTGAATTCCTGCCCCAAATGGGGAGTGTCACGGAGAGATGGGTGATGGTTGGAAGCATCAGGGATGCAAAAGCTCCAGGGCACCTTCCCCCAGAGACTGACTCTGGTCCAACCCTGCCCCTCATCCAGGCAAGTGGATGGCTGAGAAATATGTTCTCCTCCTCTTTAGTGCTCTTTGGGTGTAATGGAAGCAGTTCATGAATGTTTAAGTCATTTGCCAGGACAAGTTAAAATCCTAGTGAAAAATCTCCAGCGGTATTCAAAAAACCCCCAAGTGCCACCAGCTCCGTGACTGTTTGGAAGACATACCTTAAACACTGAATAAATACAGTTTTCCTTATTCAGAGTTCATACTTTTAGCTAAAAATACCTAAAAAGCTGAATTTCATACTTTTGGACCTCTTTGTTTTTCACACCCACAGGTGGGACAGTGACAAGAATTTCAAGTCTTTTCCCTACAAGGCTAAATATCAATCTTATATCACTAATATTAATTTTATACCGATCCTCATTCCCATCACTGGTGCCATAGGAATCACCCAGGTGTCAGCTCAGCACCAGGACGCTCCCGTGGATCTCTGGTAAGGTGAGGAGGACGTGTCAATCTCCTGGGCTGGTTTTACACCTGCAAAGCCCCCGGATTTGGTTGCTCTCCAGGGGGAGTGAGGACTGTCACTCCTTGCCCTTTTTTTGCCTCGGGAGCCCATCAGTAAAAGGGATGTCACCATATCCCATTTCAAACCTCTCTGCAGTAGCTGCTGCTGGTGTTACTGGAGTATTCCCAGGCATCCCTCCTACTGGATTCATTTCATTTTCAGATGATAAAACTATACAGGCTTTTATTTCTCAGGATATACTTTGATATCTTAGTGCTTTATGCAGAAACCTGCCCTGACCCCAATCTGAGCTGTCCCAGTGAACAACCTCAGCAACCCCAGAGGATTCAGACACGTGTGCAGGGCAATCTGAATAGCAGAAGGTAAGTGAGATGACTTTACCACTGCTAGAAAAAAGCAGATCACTGGCCTTTGTTTAGCACTCGCTTTGCTCTTGCCATCATGTGGTTAAAAGCAGGAGCTCCTCTTTCATGGGAATTTGAAGCTGCTCAGTGTAATTCTCTATATTTTGCATCCATTCTGAGGACCAGGAAGCCAAATTTTGCCTTTGCTTAAATGAGAGGATTTATGAAAATGATAAAGCTTGGCTGGTATGACTTGTTGAGCTTTTGGAAGAATAGTTTGTGGTTGAACATCCTCAACTTCTGATCTCTATCATGTTTTTTACCTGCTGGCTTCTGTGGAGTTACTTCCTTGCAGTGTTCTGTGCTATGTAGGAACTGAAGACAACGAGTTGCTTTACTTTCAAGACAGAATAAAAAAGACCCCAAGGAGAGAAAGATCAGCCCCTAAGTCCCATCCTTTCTAATTAACGAAGGACAGATTTAAATGAAGCAGATATTGGGTGTAGCAAGTGTGTGCGTGGCTCCTTTGGAGGCTCTTTCTCTCCCTCCCTGAGCCTGCAGAGATTCCTGGCAGTGGGATGAGGGGCTGCTTGTACTGCTGCTGTGGTTCTCCTCTGCTCTTACTAAATGGAGCAGAGCAATTCCCCCTGCTCCCAACCTGGCCCGTGCTGCCAGCTCTCAGTTCTCTTGGAAAGCTTTGTTCTGATCACACACATCCAGCACAGGCTTTTCCAAGTGGTTTCCAGCCCTCTCCGTAGGAAGAAGGGGGAAGGATAATGATCCTGGGGAGGTTTTGGAAAGAACAGAGCATAGTCTTGGTGTCCAGAGCTTCAAGGCTCTGTGCTTTGCTGCTCTTTGGTACTGCTCCAAGACAATGATCATCTAAGGTTGTCAAAGTCCCCGTTTCCAAGTACATCTCCACATCTAGTCATCAGTATTTTGCTTAGTCCACTCAGTGCATAAAAGCAACACCTGCTTTTTCTCCTCCTCTACCATTTCATCCCATTAGGTGCATTCTTTCCTGAAGTGCTCCACAACTGCAGGATTCTAAACCTTGACACACTTGGATTTTACTGGGTTCTTTGCACTGGGCCCTGGCAGGGGTCTGCAATCCTTAATTATGGCTGTTAGCAGAGGTTCAGTGCAACTGAACTCAAAACCTGAGCCCCAGAGCTGGTTTTCCTGCCTGAAACCCTCATTTCATGACTTTCCAGCTTCCAAGGAAGAGCATCTGTGCTTCTCCAAGTTGAGGATGCTCCTCACTTCCCCATGACCACCCCCCTTGGTGCCCTGATGAGCCACCAAGTCCACAAGACCCAGGCTGGGTTAAACCAAATGAAGCAGTAGAAAAAATGGAGAGTTTTCTGACATTTTTCTCCAGGGGTCTTGGATATGACTTGGGAAAAAAAAGTGCCCCAGGGAGGTTGAGCATCTCCCTTCTAGGGATGTGGTAGAGCCCGTGGCTTGTTGGCTGGGACCAGTTCCCACCCTGCAGCATTAGAGGCTGGATTACTCAACCTTCCTTGTATTTTACCAACCAGAGAATTTTCCAGTGTGCCCCATATGACCTGGAGTCCTGGTTGGGAGCACAGTGATGGTGACTATTGTGTCAGAGCTCACTAAATCTTTCAGGAGCTGTGGGTGTTGGGGCTCATGCCCCGAGGACCATTTCCATCCCTGTTGCTGCTGCTCTTTGGTCCTACAGTGGCTTTGCTGGATCCTTTTTCCAGTTCAGATTCCCATTCCCCAGGGAATGCTGCAATTGCCTCTTGCTTCCTCCTCAGCCTCTCCCAAGATGAGCTCTGAACTTTATAGGAAACATGAGCAACTGCCATAAAATCTCCATCTCCTTTGTCCCCACCGTGTAGGCAGTAAATTGCACATCCTAGATTTTGCAACTTGGAAGCTGTGAGATGATTTGTGTTTTCTCCTCCTAGACGTCCAGACCAGCTCTGCCTTCCCTGGGAGGTTTGAAGAGCTGAGGCTGTCAGGCTCTGGTTATGGAGGATGCCCCAGGTTTTGAAGGTGATGTTCTCAAGTCCAACAGAGCCTCAGGCCAGGCTCTGCTTTGGAGCCTTAATTCCCTTTCCCACTAGACCCTCTGATTACGAACAACCGTGACTGGATGTTGGATGTCGAAATCCATAATCCCCTGCAAATTGTTTAAAGTCTTGTCCATTGAGCTGCAGACCATTATCAGACAGCAATTTATGGGATCCCATGTCTGGCAAATGCAAATATAATGTGTGCTGTGACATGTTTTGGTGTCAGATTATCTGCGTTATTGGATAATATCCTATAGTCCCAGGCTCATGTGAATAATAACCCCAATTAAAACGTGATCTTTGCCAAAAAGTGTAAATAAATCTATTTTAGACAGCTCCAGTATTTCCTTGTCAGGCTATTTTATATGTAAGTCCCTGTTTTTATTTTACAAGTTGCTCTTCTCCACATGAATCTGTGGGCAGCTCACTGCATTATGGGCTCTCTTTTAATGGATAATAACAGTTCCATGCCCAACAATCCTTGTCTCTGCTTGTGCTGGATGATGTCAAGAAGGGTACAGTTGCACCATGATGTGAAAGAGATTTTCAGGTCTTTTTTTCTTCTTTACTGAGGTTAACTTTGCTGTACCTGGAAAGATGTCTGGTCTATGCAAAGGATAACCTCAAGCAAGACCTACTCTTGGAGCACGATGTCCAGCTCTGGTGTCCTCAGCACAGCAGAGACATGGAGCTGGTGGTGCGGGGTCAGAGCAGGTCCCAGCAATGATGGGAGGGCTGGAACCCTCTGCTGGGAGAGTTGGGCTTGTTCAACCTGGAGAGAAGAAGGCTCCAGGGAGATCTTCTGGTGGCCTTTCAGGGCTTCAAGGGGGCCTAGAAGAAAGATGAGGACAAATTTTTAACAGGACCTGTTGTGACAGGACAAGGGGTGATGGTTTTAAATTAAAAGAGGGAGATTGAGACTAGATAAGGAAGACATTTTTGACGCTGAGGGTGGTGAGAGCCTGTCCCAGGTTGCCCAGAGAGGTGGTTGATGCCCCATCCCTGGAACCATTGCAGGTGAGGTTGGCCAGGGCTCTGAGCAACCTGAGATAGTTGAACATGTCCCTGCTCCCTGCAGGGGGGTTGGACCAGATGACCTTTAAAGGTCCCTTCCAACCTGATGATTCTGTGATGTTTCTATGGTCCTACAGGAGCAAACCATGAGTCAAACACAGAAGAGATGAACCATGTGTTGCTCCTCCAAATGTTACCCTGGTCTTGATGCTGCATTAACCGTCATGCTCCTGATACCTGAGCAAGAGACTTTGGGTGGTGTGACATATTTTATAGAGGCATCAACTTGCTTGGAGCAAACTCGTGGATCTCAAACAAAGTACCTCATTTTCCAGTGGAGATGTGTTAAGATACTTAAACTAATGTTTGCAGCCATTGGGCTGTACTCTAAAGCGGTGGAGATCTTGGGGGTTTACTTGGCAGGGGATTGTGCTAAGTATAAGGATTTATTGCCTGCTTTGCACTGGGATGCTCTGTTTTATTCTACCAGTAAATAATGAGGGCAGCAGAATTGCAATTTAAATTCTTAGAGAAATTTGGTTCTTAACCTCTTACTGGTTGGCTGGTCTTGGAAGAACAACTTAGTCCCTCACTTAGGCAGCTAAAAAGCGTGGTAGGAAGGAGCATTTCTAGTCATTTCTGTCTGAAGAGGTAGAGCACATAAACATTTCCATCAACCTGCTTCTTACCTGGAGAAGAACACAATTAGGAGGTGAAAACAGAAAAGAAAAATGGGGTAAAATGTGCTGTAATATGACATGGAGCAGCTCTGGTTCAGCCTGAGAGAAATTGGAGTGAGGTAAGATGCGAGGTTGGACATGGGGGGAAGACATAAAGTCCTGCAGGATTGCATCTCTGCAGGGGAATCCCAAGGGATGGGATCATTTTCCTCTCCTTGATACCCAAAACCATTCTGAGTTTTCACTTGCTGTGGCCTCCAGTAACGCTCAGCTCTCCCTTTGGGTTCCTGCTGGCTGGGGAGGGTGTATTTTTAAACAGCCTTAATGGAAATTTTGATTCAGGGCTTTCTGAAATCCCTGGAACTGAAAGCTTGAAGTTCAGGCTGTTGCATGATTTCCCTGGACACGTCCTCCTTTTCTGCCTGGAAATTTCATACCAGTGGAATTAGGGGGTTTTTACATCTTTACCCAGGATTTCCAGCATCTGGTGCCTGGCTGGAGTGGTGGACATGGACTCCTGGTGCTCCCTTGTTTGGGGCTGGTCCCTCCAGTCTGTGTGTGCTCAACCACCATGGCAGCTGGTGTGGTTGACCCAATGCTTGCCAGGAGCATGGGCTACAAAGCACGTGGTTCATTTTGGGTAGCCCTGCAGAGATCTGATGGACAAGTTGCTGTTAGAACACAGCTTGAGCTCAGCTGGCTGAGGTGTGATGCTGCTCTGAGGGATGCAGTTTACCCCTAGGAACATAAGATGAACATCAACCATGGGGCTGCCTCGTGTGGTGGAGTGACTGAGAACATCAATGACATGGAAATGACCATGTCTTTTGTTCTTGTAACTCATCATTTGTTGTAACAGCCCTTGAAGTGCTTTATCTCCACAGAGAAATGGTTTCCCCTGTTGCCTGGGGACAGTAGCTGGGTCTGAGGGAGCTGAACTGAATCACCCAATTAGGGAGAAGAGGAAAACTGATTTCAAGAGAACTGATGATAAATTTACACCGGACTTGGCAGAAGCCTGAGATGCTGGATCCAACCAAAAATTGGCTCTGTGGGTGCCGAGACATGGAGCTTCCTCCACTCCTTGGCTCTGTCCTCAGGAGCTGATTTCAGAGGATTCCCAGTGCCTGCCCCAGCTCCACTCCTCCCAGTCCCATCCCTTGGTCCTGCTGGTGTTTCCCTGCACGTGACCAGGAGCTGCTGTGATGGGCTGGAAGAGCCAAACCTTCTATGTGTGCAAAGGATGATCTGAAGTCTTCTGTTTATGAAGTAATTTAATTTTTCTTCCCCTTACTTGTCAAATTTCTTTCGTGAATTTTGTTTGATCCATTTCCAAGTTCTTGGAGAAACACGAGAAAAATGTTATTTAAATGGAACTTGACATTTTAGTTTATCAAATCTCTGTTCACCCCATAATTTGACAACACTTTCAATGGAGTTTTCATAATATTTTGCAAACTGGAGTAGGGAAAGATGAAGCTTTTCATTCTATATAAATACATCTAATGCAATGATGGATTTTTCCTTATAGGTTGTTCTGGATAAAGAGCTCCTGTTTAATAAGGAATATTCACTTATTTTTCCTTTCTCCTTGACCTGGCTGATTGTGTCTCCTATGGAGAATGATGTTGGGTAAACCAAGGGCTTAACTAATTCCTAACCAAGGACTTTAGGCAGCTCCTCAGCCTAAAGCAGGTGGTTAAAAGCAGAAATCTCTGTTGAGAACCTTCCTTTTCTATTTATCTTTCCAGCATGGGCACACTTTGATTTATATCTTGTGTTTTAAAATTTGAACAAACTAAAACAACTCAAGTTTATCCTTTTTTTTTCTCAAAGCAGCATTGAAAATTATTTGAAGGGGCAGTGAAAAATTGTTATTTAAGGTGATTTATGCTTTGGGTTAAGAAAAAGTAAGAAATGAGGTAGCTTTAATTTAATTTCAACTTCCAACAGAGCTTTCTGTGCAATGAATTCATCCCATTCCCATGGTGCCATTAACTTTTTGGTGGGAGATGAACAAAATTCAGGGAGCTTGGCTAAATCTAAGAACTGAAAATTAACACACTGCTTAAGAGAGACGATCGGGATCTTTTTAATGAGGTAAATCTGAACCAGAAATTAACTTTGCTCAGGATATTTTCTAATAGGAAAGAAGCAGTGGGGTCACCCAGACCCCTTTGAAAATTTATTGCTGTGCTCAGGAATTCCTTGTACATACCAGGACTGGGAATCTGAGCAGCAGGCTGCTGTGGCGAGGGAAAAAAATAAATGGTGTTATCTTGATAGCCAGATAACCCAGTATCTGCTCACATAAAGTCATTTGGGGAATATTGTTTGTGAAAACCTCTTTGCTTTGGACCCAACTCCTTCTCCTTTCCGTTTTCTGATAAAAAATCCTAAACACCCAGCAGTTAAAGGCTGCCATAAAACTGAGAAGAAACACTGACACTGGTGCTTTATCATGCTCCATCTGGGAGGCGAGCCAGCTCTTCCTACTTCAAGTTTATTTCTCCTACTCTGCTTTACCTCAGATAATGTCTCATAAACAGTTAAGAGGGTCATTTATAAACGTCTCCGAATGGTTATTGCTCTCATCATAGGCTTTGGATCTTGGTGCTTTCAGCTAGTGAACATCAAGGTAAAAACCAAAACAAATTCCCCAAGCCCAGGGTAGGGGCTATTTCGGGAAACCTCCTGCTTGCAGGACAGAAAAAAATCCAAGTTTTCTCCACCTTTTCTTTAAATTATTGGCTTAATCTCTCAGATTAGGTGAGATTTGCTTTCCAAAATTGATATGCAATTAAAATTAAACTAGGATTCCTAGACCAAAAGCTTAACTGGAGCGTTTTCACAGAATATGGCCCAAAACAAGTGGCAGCAAAATCTCTGGGGGGCAAACCACTAATTTCAACCAAGTTTAGGTGCAAGGTTTAATCCCAGCTTTATTAAATGACTTAAAACCACTGGTTGGGAGGGCACGGGGAGGTTTTTTTACTCCTTCTCCTCATTTGTGCCTTGCTTGTAGGTGCTGCTGTTTTGGGGAGAAGAAAGACCCCTGCCTGCAGGATTTACCTGCCTGCTTGCAAAAGATGAGTAAGCATATAAAATATCTTAATATCCCTATAAAGTCTTATTGCCCTGACTGTCCATCAGCATATGACTCCCAGAGCTGGGAATGCCAGTGGTGCCCCATAAGCCTGAGCCATGGGGAGCAGCACAAGAAAATCACGTTCTCACTTGTGATGAGCAAAAATAACATCACATCTCAAGCAGGGGCAGCAATAAGGGCTCCTTCCCCTCATTGTCAGGCCACTCTGTGAAAAATCAGTGTTCATCTAATTTCTTGTGACTGTGCTTGAAGAGTTGGGCTGCCTAAAAAGACATTTACAATAATCTTCTCGTGTTCTCCAAAGGAAAAGAATCCACCTGTGTAATCTTTGGAGTTAAGCTTCCCTCAGGTCTTGTTTAACATTATGAAAATGGCAGCTCATATAATTTTATTACCTGGGCTAAATATCATTCTTTTTTTTCTGTCTTCCAGCTATTTCTCCTAATCCATATCAATAAAACTACCAGGGTATAATGATTTTATAGGCTGCTGCTTCTTCGTCTTCTTTCTTTTATTACTCTGGATGTGTTCTCTTCAAATAAACTAATTAATCTCACAATTAGAAACCCAAGTAACCTTATGCAACACGTGCAGCTACATCAGGCAGGAATGTAGGAGCAGAGATGACCAGATATTTACTCGTGACGTCCCAGCCTTGAAAGGATCCCTCAGGAAACAGCAGAGAAGAAGAACCTGCTGGATTGGAAACTGCAGGCTCCTGGTGTGTTTGATCTGGGTTGTTTGTGGATGGGCTATTTGGAGAGGTTCTGCTCTTCTTTGGCCGTGGAAGGAGGGGAGATAAATAATTCCCCAGATTTATCGTGTGGGGAGGGTGGGAGGTTGGTGGTGCGAAGCTCTGGAGAAGGTTGCATCCCATCAGAGATATCCAACTGGAAATTAGAGATTAGAAATTTTTATTTATTGCAAATACCAAGGGAAAACTTAATTTTGAATAATGAATAATGAGATGTGAGTCTGGCATTTGTAGACTCCAACCTCATCTCTGGTGCTGGCTTTGAGCAACTTTCCTGTCTTCTGTATCTTGACTTAGTGATGATAGACACCTACTTCAAGCACCATGAGAGACTCCAGCTGATGTTTTTAATGCACCCTGCAGCAGTCACAAAGCAATTATTACTTACTAATTTATTTTCAGCCCAAGCCTGCAGTACCCCCTGCTCACTAAGAGGTAATTCTTGCCTGCTGTAGATGGATCAGGGCTAAAGTTATCATGAGGGGATGTGTCATGGTCTGAGCTCCAGCGAGGCAAAATCCCTCCTTGGGCAACACAACATATGTCACTGTGGGCAGGGTGTATTAGTTATCCTTACATACATGGAGAATAAATGACCGTAAAGCCTTCTAAGTCACACTGTCTGTATTGATTGTCTGTGTCTGCAGAGATTCCAATAGTGGACCGCAGTGATTTAAAAACAAAATTAAAGGCTCCCCCTAATTATAGTTCTGTGCACGTAGAGTTGCCTGTGAGTATTTGCAGCTGTCAGGTTGGGATATTTCTAATAACTGTGGCTGTGACATTTGTGCAGCAGATGAGGTAAGAATAAAAGATAAAGGGGCAGCAGCCTGGGCTGAGGAATGGAAAGAAGGTCGGATGCTTAGCTGGATGCCATGGGGCGTTGTAGCACAAGTTTGAAGGTGGACTTGAACACACCAACTGAAATGAAATAGCAGGTGGCAACACTGGAGAATGACATGGAAAAAACACCTCGTGGAGGAAATGGCTGAGAAATACGTGTGAGTCCAAGCCCAGCCCTCAGAAGGTTTCTCTCAGGGAAGGTCCTTGAGTAGCTTGTGTCATTTCTGTCCTGTTTTCCCATGGAAGGAGAGCAGCAGTGTGCAGATGTTTGGCTCTACACTGTGTAAGCACCAAACCTTCTGTGCAGGCATTTACCTCCAGATTTCCCTGCAGGACAACCTGGGGCTTGTGCCCACTTCACCCTGCACCATCAACACGTTTCCCCCCCTTTTTCTGTACAGGAGCTCACTTTTTCCAAGCTGTGCTGAGGTTTCAGACCTGGAACACCCTGTGCCTTGCACAGCTGACTTTTCTCTCTTTTTTTTTTTTTTTTTTTTCCCATTTTTTTCCCCATTTCTGTCCTCCTCTGCTGTAATACCCTGTGCCACAAGGTAACGACAGAAATATCGTTTCCAAAGGCTTCCACTGAGACTTCTCATCATGACATTGCTGACAGGAGATGCCTTAAAAAGAAAGCACCGTAAGGAAAACCACATGTTTGGGTTCTTTTTTGGGGGGGTGGAATGGAGGGGAGGAAAGATTAGCAGGCTATTCTCAATGTGTACCTCTTAGATCTCCAGTCTTTGCTGCAGAATCCAACTGTGCAGATCTGTCAAGTTCAGCCACGCTGGGATATGCCACACAGGTGGACGGTTTAATCTTGACAGTTGAGCTTCCAACTGAAAGGAGGCAGAAAGAATGAGATGAAAAAAAAAACATGCTAAGACCTGTTCAGCTCCCAGCTGAGCTGTGGAGCTGGAGAACGTTGCTGCCTGTAAAACAAAGGCAGAGTGATGAGTGGCTCCTGCAGCCATAGATACCCCATTGGTTTCCCTAAAGCAAGTGCCAAAGAGCAAGGACCCTCCCACCTCACCAAATAAAGGAGATGGGTGCAGCTCTGATGAGGAAGAAAGAGCAACGTGGATAAACCCTTGGAGAAATTAAGACTGAATGCAGCAGCTGAGATCCTTGAGCAGAGTTGGGGATGATACGATGCCCCAAAGCTGCACATTTAGAGCTGGACCTTCCAATATATATATATATATATATTTGTGCATCCACGGAGCTCCTCTTTCATTTAAACAGGACAAACCAGCCAGTTCTCAGCAGAAATGGTTCAGGGCTGCCTTGTTCACCCTTGGGCTTCACACCCTGATGTCTCTGCAACTTGGGTGCATGTTTTGTTTCTGCTGTAGAGTGAGCATGGCTTGGGTTAACGTTAAAGGAGGGAAATGTTAATGAAATGCTTAAGCACATACCTATGACACAATCCGAAACAGGTGGATGTGGAGCCGTTGAAGGCCTCTTGCTTCACTCAAACCATATGTGGAACCCCTATTGCCATCCTAGGGGCAATGATCAAGGGCAGGAGATGGCTGTTAGGGAGCATGATTTAAAACGGACTTTGGAAAGGGTAATTTATGCTCCGGAGCCTCCTCAGATGTGTACCCAGTAGGAAATTCTGTAGCTACACCTGTTTACATGTCTTTCAGCTCCCTGAGATGCTAATGAGAAACCCAGCCCTCGTGGGCACACTGAGAGACTGCAACAATTACTGAGCCCCAGCAAGAAAAGGGGTTTCGGTGACTGATTTATCAGCAGGCTTTGCTGGAGGACAGATAATTCACACCAGGAGTTTCAAGAGGCCACGGGGCTGCACTCAGGTTTCGAGGTGCAAGGCTAGGGACAGCATCCAGCAGCCCTGGTGAACACCCAGTGCTCCAGAGCCAGAGACTGGCCAAGCCAAAGCTCCCTTCCACTTCTCTTTCTTCTTATTTGCACCCACATTTTAAGATCTCTGCCTGCCCTTCACATTTGTGAAGAGTTTTAGGCTTGATGGGACTTCAGGTCGCTTCGCTCTTTCTCTTGAGATGTATCCTTCATTCATTTATTCTTGGCACCAAGTGCAGTTGAAGACCTCACGCTGCTTAAGAACCCTCTATCTTGGCCATTAGTGCTGCTTGTTCATTTAAGTACAGAGAAATCAGTATCCTTAGACTCTGTGAGGAGTTTCCAGCTCCTCACACTCGATCCCTGATGGTCCCTCTCCATTTGCAGCCTGATGGAGCATCCTACAGTGTCTTGGCTGTCTGGAGAAGTCTCTCCCCACCATCTGCAGAGAGAACTTTAAGAAGTGGCCTTCCTTTGGCAGAAGTGAGCCATGGTGCATCCTCTTGGAAACCACAGAGTGGTGGCAAGTAGGTCTCCAAATGACAGAAATAAGGCTCAGACCTGGGTCCTCTTCCTCAAATCCCCATGAACTTTCTCCTCCAAAACCTTCCCCAGCAAGTGCTGGGGCTAAAAACAGAGACCTGCTTTGAAGAGCTGGTCAAAACCTCTGCAGATGTGCAGAGATCCTTCCATCAGAGATGCCCAAAGCTGGGTCTGGCTTATGGGGCAGCACTAGCACCCATCTGCATGGCAAGAGGTGCCTGGCACCTCTTCGTGCATCTGGAGTTTGGGTTGGGAGTGGTGGGAGTGAGGGAAACGCTTGGGGAGGTTGCAGGATCAAATGGCTTGTTTAAGTACTAGTCATTATAATTTTGTTTGTGGATCATCATTTTCCTTTGTTAAAGAGAAATACAAAGGTGGTAAAAGGAGAATAAGGCTCGGTGTAAATGGCCTTGCATGTTTAAGGAGCTGCTCCTGCAGTTTTGGGATGTGATTACACGGTGCCAATACGCTCCCATCAAAGCCACTTTGAGTCTCCAGCCCCAATCTCATCACTCCTCTTCCTAAAGTCAAATTGCAGACCAGCAACAAGACTTCTGCTTAATTATAGCCCGGGGAGCGATGTTTGGGCTGTGAATCACGTTAGATTTCACACTGATAGAGGCGGAGAACATGAGCTGATACCATCAGCAGGTTGGGCACAGCTCCCCGGGGGCAGCAGCAGCTTTGCAGAGGTGCACATCATGCATCCTGCTCTGGTTCATCCCTGGAAGGTCCCCTGGTCTCAGTGGGAGCCTCACTGGGACAGCCAGAACATTGATTTTCTGCAGCTTTCCTATGGAACTCGCCCTTCCCCTCGTCTCCAAAAGCCTTGGGAATTGGAAGACTCCTTTTTCCCTTTGCATAAGCAGGACATAAATTCAAAGGGCTCTGCTGAATATTTGTTAAGATGCATATTTATGTGCAAAACCCTCCCTACCCCTCAGAAACCATTTAGTTAAAAGAGGATAAAGATGATTTACTTATGCCTTAGGGCTGTTGCTATTTAAACACTGCACATTTATGTCTATTTACTCTGGTATTTACTAAAAAAGCACGGTTAAATTAGCAGTCATTGCCTCTCCTAAGCCATTCCTAAAGGCTTTTTGCAGCATTTCTTCAAGGGAATAAACTCAGGGATGAACAAACCCTGTCATTCTGTAGGACAGAGAAAGAAAACACCCTTTTCCAGTGGCCACAGGGAAGGGAAACGATGTCCAGAGATTCCTCACTGCTTATTTGGGTGAAAACCCCAGCTTTGCAAATCCTTTTGTCACCAGGTGATGCACACAGTATCACTGAGATGATTTGCTCTGTCACACAGGTTTCTGACATCCCATGAGCTCCATAAATGGTACCTAAGGGGCAAAAGAATCATAGAAAGGTCAGAAGGGACCTTAAAGATTCTGGTCCCATGGCAGGGACACCTCCCAGTAGACCAGGTTGCTCAAAGCCTCGTCCAACCTGGTCTTACCCCCAGGAATGTCCCCTTTTGAGCTTGACAAGGTGGTTTTTCTGCCCAGGGCTATCAGCAGTAATGACAATTTATAACTGACTGGCTGTGCTTGATGACCTCAGGCCCATCAGCTCCTCTCAGCTGGCTCCCAATCCCCAGAAAATACACCCTGGCTTGATTATTGTCACCTAAAGAGCCACACATGTACTCCGGGAACCTTCTTTTCATTAACTGAACCCAAAGAGCTGCTGCAGACACATATTTTTTCAATCAGATAATGCATTTTCAATTCAACATCTTGGTTTCTACCCATTCTCTCTTCCTTTCCTGCTGCACAGGAGCTCTCTGTGTTCAATGCTGTCATGGGATCTCACCAGCAAGTTGGCTCTGCTCTTCTGAAGTGATGGCAATGGTCATTAAGATGTGTTATTGTTTTCCACTGGGGATATTTGTCCCATATGGACACGCAACATGACTCAGAGCAAACGCTGTTCCTGAAAAGCCAAGACAAGATGAGAGGGATGAGGATTTGTAGAGAAAAGTGAGTGAAGAAACTCCTTGGAATCAGGAAGCTCCATATCCCTGGACCTGCCTGCCTGGAACTCTCCTGCAGATGATTTTGGCAGCAGTTGAAGAAACGAGCACATACATTCGTAATCAGCATTATGGATGATATATGGCAAATGTTTGCAAAGCAACAAGAAGAAAAGCTGCTGGGGCAGGGCTGTGGGTGTTCAGGCTGCAGTGGTGCACTAGGGAGCATGACCTGAAGATAATATGGCTTTGGGGAGTGCCTGCAGAGTTGAAGTAAGCATGAATCAGAAATATTTATTGAATGGCGAGGTAAGAAATAGGTAAATATTTCAATTCTGGGAAACTTCTTCTCCCTCTAAATGAGCATTCTCCAGAGCTGTCAAACCGTGGCTGCTCCGTGTTCCAGGCTTGCCTTTGGTGCTGAGTGGGAAATTCCATGTGCTACTTGGCCCCAAATCAAGAACAAGAACAAAACTGCTCTTTCCCAGACAGATAAAACCATCAGTGCCCAGAAACAGGCTGGGGTGACCCCAGGGACCAGCCTCCCTGGGAAGAGAGGGAGGGAGGTAGTGCTGCCCCACTCCAGTTGCATCCACCCCACTCCCTGCATCTCCTGGGTTGATGGTGAGGACAGGGACGGCATTTTGCAGGTGAGGCAAAAATTTATCCCTCAGTCTTGGTACCCAACTGCATTTGGTGAAACTACTGCTGGTTTTCACCTCCTCACCCTGCCCCAAACTCTGCAGCTTGTCACACTTGGTTGCAATGTGAGAATGATTCACCAAGACCAAAACCATCTGGAAGTGGCACTTTCAGGTTACGCTTGAAAATATATCTATCCTATTTATTTCTTTATTCATTTTCTGAGAGACACCAGCTCTCCAGGACTGCAGAGTGCTCTGGGTTGAGATCTTGGTTGTGTTTTGCTGTGGTTGGAGGATGGAAATGGGGCAAATAAGGGAGATGCTCTTCCAGGAAGGGCAGCATGTAGATTGGGTGCCCTGGATGCCCAAGGTTCTCATGTGGTTTCTTCACCCACACATGGAGTGAGGGAAAGAATATGGGTCAATTTATTCTGTTTTCTGCTTAATATCACCTGAGAATTAGAGAAGATCCCTCATTCTGAGAGTTTTTTCCTTTGCTAATGTGGCTTCAAGACCCTTCTGAAGAAAGTGGCACAAAAGAAATAATATTTGAAACAATTTCCTGCACATAACAAGTTAAACAGCTCAGCAATGAAACGTGAAGTAAATAACTGAAATACAGTTATTCTTTGTTCTTGGTTTCAGTGGTGAATTTCTTAGAGCTCGCATGGCATGGGGGAGATCTTTTTTCAGGGGAAAAACCCCAACCCTTGGCATGTTTCATGGAAATCAATCTGAATTGAAATCTCAACTGTGAGTAAATCAATGCCATCCCCACAGTCTTTGTGAACACTTGCCCATTGCTTCAAAATGATGCTCATATTTATTTTTTAAAGAAGGCTGGGCAGAGTTTGGTACAGAATTAGACACCAACAGTGCTCTAAGGAGTGTGAGCTCCTGCAGCCCATCTTTGAGAGGACAACCACTGTTTATTGCCTCTTCTTGCAAGGTGTGATGTACCCATGTCCCTGCTGATGGCTGCTCTCCACAGGTCATTATTTCCCAGAAAATCCTTCTCCTGTGCCCTGAGATGGCTGAAATCAAGCTGCCTGCAAGTGGTCCATGCTGCACACGGTGGCTCCAGCTCTTTAGCAGTGGAGCTTGGCCAACTGGGCAGTTTGCCATTAGCCATTTGTCCTGGGAGGTTGTCACTCATCTCTTGCAGCAGCGTTTGCCCAAAGTGATCCATCACCATGTCAGCAGCAAGCCCTCGCTTGCTCCTTGCTATGGCTCAGAAGCAAAAGAAAGGCACATGCAGGGGAGGGAGGAGCAGATCTACGTGTCTTGGTGTCATGATCTCAAAGGTGGTTTGTTTCAGGGTGCATGACCCCTGGGGAGCACCCACCCATCATTTGCAGAGATGGGTGGCACAGCACCAGGCACACCGAGCCCAAGCAGGTCTCTTGGGTACCACTGGGTTGCCAAGGCCATTGCCAGGTAGAGGAAACATTGTACAATCAATCTGCCATCTCAAAGGTACCTGCTGGTTTACATGCTTAGCCTACCTCATTGTATTTTCTGGGATTTATTGCTTTTGAATTCATTATATATATATATTATATATTTTCCACAGCCCACAATGCCACAGCTCTTGTCTTTGGCATGAGCAGGACAGACTTTAGGGGACAGGCATCAACCCTGGGAATCAGGAATGGGAATGTCCTTGAAGATACCAACTTTTGCCCAGTCTCACATCACTTGGAGGATTAGCCAGCGACTTCTTAAAAGCACCATGGGCAGAGCAGTGCTGAAGGACCCCGTGCCACTGCTTTCCTTGAGTGGAAACACACAAGGAGAGGACATTTCTGGGCTGTTTGTGCAGATATCACAAGTTCTGAGTGTGCAACCTGCATCCCTCTGCGCTCACACCTCAAGCCCTTACCCTCTTAATTGCCACGTGCAATTTTTAACCTGTCACCACCTTCCCATCACTACAGACAGCACAAGCTGGGGGATTCTGCAGGAAAAAGTGCTCCTTCCCCCATCGCTGCTCCTGGAAGAGAAGCTGCATGCACAGCTAACACTTGCATTATCTGCCCCATATGCAGCCATCTGGTTCTGCTGAAGCGTTTTGATCTCTCAGCCGGGTTTGATTTACGTGGCCAAGAGCAGCAGCAATTCCCATGGCAGGAGCTGAGTGCCATGCTTCGTGTGGCCACTGCTCAAGGGGAAAGCTGCATCCCACCAAGGCTGAGTTTTATGTTGCCCCTTATTGGACACATCTGGGGAGGGAAAGGTCTCTCCTCGCTCCTGGCTTGCTCTGGTTGGGTCTGGGCCAGGCAATGTGAAACCCCTTCGTGTTTTGCAGTGCCTGATGTCTTGGTTTGTGGGAATGCTGCTGGCCCGATGAGGGGTGTTTGGGAAAATGATATCCAAGGGTAGTTTTTGCACTATAGAAAACCCAAAGCAGGGATTTCTAACTTGGTGGAAGGAGGTTTCTATCCCCTGTTGTCAAGTTTGGTGTCTATATGACGAAGAGCCTCGATGAGATGCTTTGGGAGGGCTCCTGGGAGCACATTGGCATCATCAGTTGGCATGTAGGAAATATAGCAGTGCCTCATTTGCTCATCTTGTGTCCTGGGTCATCCTCACAGACATTTATGGCTTTTCTCCTTTTTCTTCACTTCACTGGGGGTGTAAAGCATCATATTCAACAGTTGCATACTTGAAACTCCTCTTTGTGTTTGGGTTTTTCCAGGTCTATGGCATTAACTTCATATAATGTGATGTATCATCATGTGTTTTTTACCCTTTATTACATGACATTTTGGGAGATCGTGAATGAACAGTCATTAGATCCAGCCAAGAGACCTGGTTCTTGAAGGGATCATTCCTGCCTTGAGGATTCCAAAGAAAAACAGAAATATGAAATTAATTTGATCCGTCGCTATTTATCTTCACTTTCTAGTGAAATCCAGCTGGCTCTGGGTGAGAAACATTAATTTTCATTTTAAAAAACTCATCATACTGGCACACAGTGATTTGGGATGGGAATTCAGGAGACACAACTTCAATTAAAATGTCATAAGAAAGCCATGAAGGCAAAATCTCCTGACCCAACCTGGAGTGAGCTCAGCCTCCTGCAGCAGGCAGGGCTGGTAAGCCCTGCACAAAGTGATTTGTTAAGGTTTGGGTGAGTTCCTGTGATGTAGATACTGGGAGGAATTTTTATGGGATCTGGCCCTGGAATTGAGAGGATTAAATAGCAAAGGAAAAACCAATGTGCTCTTTGTTCGTAACTGATAGCGCACAGAAATGATAGTTCTTGTAGCAACTGGAATTTGAGTCCCAGTTGCCTGTGGGCAGCTATTCCCAACCATCTGTGCTCAGAGCCAGCCTGGGAGCCAGGGCTGGAGGAATAAGCTGCCCCAGCCCTGGATTTCTTCATCACTTCAAGAAGGATGTCCCATGGTGGGAAAAGGAGACAGAGCCCCCTGAGGGTTTTTTTTGAAGCCATTAGTCCACGTGGGAAAATCTATTTTTTTGGGGAAAATTAACCCCTGTGTGCTGAGCTGGAGGTGCCGAAGGGAAGGTCCACAGCACAACGTCAAGCCCAGCTGGAAAATGCATGAGACAGGAGACAAATCATCCAAGGGGCTGTGCAGCAATGCAGCCCACGCTCCTGCCCCGAGTGCAGCAACACGCCGTGCATCATCTGCTGCCATGGGGAGCTGCTCTGGGTTCCATCAGCAGAGCTCCAGGAGCTCCTTGCATTGCTTTTTGCTGTTGGAATTAAACTAAAAGGCAAGGATGTTGTGATCAGGCTTCCAGGAGATGATATGGTCTGAGGGTTTGAGTGCAGGACTTGACATCAGTCCAGGGTCCAACCCTGTGTCCTGGTAATTCAAGTTGTTTTCTGAGCTCGATCCATAACCTGACTGTGCTCTTGTTCTGCCCTGTGTCATCATTTTAGCTTGGAGAAGAGGAGGCTTAGAGGAGATCTTGTTGTTCTCTCCCCTAAAAGGAGGTTGTGGTCAGGTTGGTGTTGGGCTCTTCTCCCAAGTAACTAATGACAGGACAAGAGGTGATGGCCTCAAGTTGCACCAGGGAAGGTTTAGATTGGAGATTAGGAAGAAGTTCTTTACTGTAAGAGCGGTCAGGGACTGGACCAGGCTGTCCAGTGAGGTGGTGGAGTCACCATCCCTGGAGGGGTTCAATCAACGAGTAGATGTGGTGCTTTGGGACATGGTCTGGGGGTCAGGGAGATGTTGGGATGAAGGTTGGACTTGATAATCCAAGAGGTCTCTTCCTGCAGGCATCCCCAGACACCTGTGAATTAGCTGAGTACCACCACGCTCTGAGATCGTGATAAAATCAGAATCACGTAGGTTGAGACAATCAGACAAATCAAAGGTGCTTCCAAGATTGTTGGACTTGTCTATTTTATGAGTAGACGTGGCTCTTAGTGACATGATTAAGTGGTGACTGGGCAGTGCTGGGTCAACGGTTGGACTCAAAAGTTGGTCCATCAAAGGTGATCTTAAAGGTATTTTCCAACCTAAACGATTCTATGATTCTGAAGATCTTAATTAAATGGCCCAGCAAACAGCACACCACTTTCCAAATGCCAGATCCCTGCATCCACCACCACAAGGACCAAGTGGTCCACGTCTCCAGAGCCACATGGAAGTGATGCTGTGGCTGATATGATCAAGGAGATGCTGAGATGGCAACGTTGGTCCCCATTGAGCTTGGGCTCTTCTCCTCTCCCAGCAAACCCGTAGGATGCTTTTCCTCTGAGATATCTTGAATTTTGAGCCAGGCCATTGCCCCCCCTGCAGAAGGTGGTGGGGAGGAGGGAGGGGACACCAGCCCTGCAAATTAGCATCAAAGGCTTGGTGCGAGGTTTATGGGGACATTTACTAGTGGTGTTTTCATTATTTACACCAAGCCTAGATTCGAGGGGTTCTCATTAAAACTGTAATAAATGTAAAAATATTTTACGGGCCAATAAAAGCTCCAAAGCAAAAATAACTTTATGTAGTGTGATTTTTTTTCCCTTCTTTTCCCAAATACTGTGTGGTATCATCTTGAACCTGCTCATTGTTGATGGGATGGGAGAAGCAGGGTAAGGGGACAACTAATTTGTCAGGTAATGCATAACTCTTATGGTCACTGACACTGATGAGAGAATATTAGGCCAAATATATCTTTTCTAGGCCAAATTCTGCTTTATTTATTTTTTTTTCCCCTGGGGAAAAGAAATAAAATCAGATTATTTATATTATTTTAAAAAATTTGGTTTTCTGGTTTAAAAAAAACATGAAATGTACCCAAAAAGGCAATGGAAAATAAGGGAAAATACATTCATGTTTTTAAGTTCCCCTAGAAAATATGTTTGCACAAACAGACTGTGTGTAGCCAGCACTAGCCTATAGTTTCTGGAAGTATGTTAAACAAGGAGGGTGATATTTGCCAAATCCTCTGTTATGGTTCTGGGATGTGCAGAAGGACAGAACTGAAATGAGGAAACACTTTGGAATGAACTCAGCTTGGAGATAATCCAAAAATCCTGTGGAATGGGTGGAGACGAGGGGAAAAAAAGCTGAATTTAACCATTAAATCATCCAGCAACTTGGCATCTGGGGCATTTATCTTCTCATCCCAAAGATAATAAAGTTCCAAAGCCATAATGACATCTAAACATCTTTGATCACAGAGCAGACAAATGGGTCCAAAAATGCTAAATTTGGCTGCCTCACCCGGGTTATCCTAATAAATACTGAGTCAGCCCTGCAAACGGAGTGGTGAGGAATGAATGGAGATGTGCTTGACCTAAAAGAAGCTGGAGGTGTCAGCTGCAGCAGCCAGTGGACCTCCGCTTGCTTGGGAGCAAATGGGTGGTTCCTGCTTTTTGGGCTTTGGCATCTGTAAATGCTGTGAATATTTTATTTTTCTTTATTTTATTTTATTTTATTTTTTAAATTTTATTTTATTTTATTTATTTTTTTGTTTTATTATTTTATTTTATTTGGTTTATTTAGTTTTATTATTTTATTATTTTATTTTATTTTATTTTATTTTAATTT
>VYZX01032489.1:560136-716718 GCA_013401335.1 Brachypteracias leptosomus
TTTTATTTTATTCTATTCTATTCTATTTTATTTCATTTTTTTCAGACTGCCTCCAAAAGCTGCCTTCAGAATTTTGCATGAGCAACGACTTTTTCTCATGTAGAGTTCCAATCCCAATTTTTAGCACTTACTAAAACTGTGTGTGGGTAGAGAGCTCAGAAAGATGCTGATTAATTTGGACCTGAATCTTCCCCTGATGGACTTTTCATGCATGTCTGTGACCAAAAGAAAGAATTTCTCTGCAAAGCTCCTCAAAGGGGAGACAAGAGCCAGCCAAAAGTCACGCAACATTTTCTTCGCAGGAAATAAATTTAGATCCTTGAATTTAAATTATTTTTCTTAATGTTGGGAGGAAACGTGGGGCTCGGAATGGGATGGTGGCTGCAAGAAAACAGGGTTGGTTTTACTGCCCTTCCTATTGTGCCCCAAGGCCACAATTAGGTCTGGAATCCCATTGTGTGGGGCATTGTCCAAACACAGAGGAAGGAGCAGCCCTTGATTAATCTTTATTTGTTTGTGCAATTACTAGTTTATTATTAAACCCTGTGATTTGCTCTAGAAGGGAAACGTTCTTAATTTGGAAATAATGAGCCCAGGTACCCGTCGTAGCATCAGCCATAGATTGTATAGAAGCAACATGGAAATATTTACCTCGTTTTTATAGGTGCCTCATGGAAGTTTGGGGTAATCTTGGGGAGTTACACTCATGGCCAGTGAAAACCTGTGTGACCAGGACACAGGATTCCTGGCAGCCCTTGGGGAACCCATGTCCTAAACTGATATGCCCCTAAACCCATGTGAGCCAGCAGCAGAGCTGGGACTGGTGATATCCCATATCCCATCTCCCATCTCCCATCTCCCATATCCCATATCCCATATCCCAAGCTGCTTCTCTTGAAATAGTATCTCTTCTTTCTGCAAAAAAACCCCATGAATATGCCTCCACAAACCATGCTACTGCTCGATGGAGCTCCCAAAGCTCTGGTAATCTATATGTCCCTATTTCTTCTGCTGGCTAAAACCCCATTTGCTTGCCCATAGGTTGACTGGGGCTTTCCCATTGCCATGTGTTATCTCCTTGGCTATCTCATCCATGATTTGCAGGAATCTGGACGCAATCACAACTCATACTTTGCAATGCTGATCCCTGGCCCGTCACTCCAGCTGTAACCCATACAGCCTGCTCTATGAAACTTTAATGTCTGCCCTAATAGCCATGGGAGACTAGAAATCCAGGGATTAGCTTTGATTCCACTTTAACTACTGATAGGCGCCTGCAGTCTTAGGAAGGACTCCTTCTCTTCTGAGGAGGGCTGAGCATCTTTGGTTTGACTTGTTTATAAGCTACTGAAAGTGGGTCCAACCCAGATTTTTCTCCAAAAAGGGCTCCTATAAACTGGGTTTAATCCAGCACTCAGAGCAGCAGGGACTTGACTTCTCACTCGGTGTGTGACGCAGGGAAAGAGGTGAATTCTCTTCAGCTGTGACATTCAAGACCATCTGGATTCTGTGAGTGGGTGGAAGATGGGGTATGAAGCAACTGGATTGTGTAAGATGAGTGAAAACCTGGCCCTGTTGTAACCAGGGGTAACATTTCCACCAACTGCAGTAGGGCCAAGATTGCCCAGAACATCTTGGATTGGGCTAATGGTGTTTCCATTGTCCAAATAAATAGATACTGGCAAGGGAGGTAATTATTGGGTTTGGTTGTGTTTTGTTGTCATGTGGGTGTTTTCTCCGTGTCGTGTTGGTAGGAAGACAGAGGAAGGTGTAGGAAGACAGAGGAAGGTGTAAGAACAGAGTTCTGGTGTTCTCCTGTGTCACAAGTAGGTAGAATTCATGGCCATATAGATTCCTGACTTAAATGCTGGAAATTACAGAATCATTTAGGTTAAAAAAGACCTTTAAGATCATCAAGTCCAACCATAAACCACTGCCCAGTCCACCACTAAACCACAACCCTGAGCACCACATCTACAAAAAGGATGCTCCTACAATAGTTATCTTCTGTGGACACAACAAGACTTACTTGGGTTGTGGATTGGGAACTTTCTTGGTGAAAATGTCTTATTTCTTCTGCAGGGGAAGATCTGGTGACTGCCTCAAGGGATGAGATTGCAGCTTGTTCTTCAGCATGGAGATCTTGTGCATGTCTGTGGTTACTCCAGGGTGCACCATTGCAGCCCAGCCATCCATCCAGCTTCTCCCAAAGACCACCAAGGACATGTGAGGCAGGAGAAACTGCTCCTGCAGACACACCAACCACGTTGGTGAGCAGAAGAGGACTGTGGAAGCTCAGCAGATCTGCAGTGTGGCTGGAGGTCCATCTTTGGAAGAGGCTTGGCAAGGTTGCACTTCTGTATATGGTCTATAAACCCTCTACAGCTGGTTGGAAATGGGCTTTTATGAGGATGTTTTAAAATTTGGAACGCAGCAGGGAGTTGCACCAGGAAGTTTTTGTTTGTTTGGGTTGGTTTTTGTTTTGGGTTTTTTTTAAAGAAATCTATTATTTTTTATGCAGCTTGCACTGGGAAAGATCTCTTGGGACCAGAGTAGCATCTCTTCCAAAGCATACAAAGCCCAGACAGCTAAAGAGCCTGGCAGGGGTGGCACAAACCTCCTGGTTCATAGAGTTGGTCTGTATGGGAAACACAAGAACCACCTGGTATTGAAGCTTTGGGCTGGAGATGCTCTGGATGAGGCAGAGTTCCCCACAGCACATCATTCTTTCCTCACGGTTACTCAGGGAAAGATTTTTAGTTTTGCCTCAATTTGGAGCAGGACCCACTGCTGAAGCTTGAGATTTATTTATATTTTTTGCAAAGCTGAGTTCTTGCTGTTGAGCCAATCCTCACCCTCTCAAGGCTACGACAACTCCAGGTCTTCATTTTCATGCAGGACCTACCTTGTAGGATCTGGGTGCTTTTCTCTGGTGGAACACCTTGTTGGTTGTACTCCAAGGCAGATGATGAGTTCAGACGAGATTTTGGGGATGACTCAACCAATTTGTTCCAATCCCTGATAGATTTGGAGGATGGCCTTTGGCTGTGAAAAACTCTCCCCCGTCTCAATCCAGGCTTATTGGCTTCCTGAGTGTTTTACAAGGATTCAGTGCTACTTTTTCTTGAGATTATGTCGAGCAGGTACCTGAATTGCTGCTGTGGGTAGGTGGAAATTTTTAATGGCTGCTGTGTGTGGTTTGTAGGGTTTTTTTTGTGCATATTTTCAATAGCCACAATGGTTACGCCCATAAGCTGAAAAAAAAAGAAGAAATCTCTTTCCCGTCTGCTGGCTTTTCTTGCAGCTCGTGTATATTCTTGTTTATTCTGCCGGGCTTCCAAGATGGAAGTTTGTACAAACATTTGAAAGTTTTGAGAAACAACAACCAGAGGCAGAAGGAGAAAAAGCAAAACAAGGAGCAGGGTGCTCAGCTCTCGAGTGGGTCTCTGCATCCTTTGCTTTATCATCTGGAGCTTCAAGCTGGCATCAATTTTTATAACTCTTGGGAGATGTGGAAGCTCCTGTTTGCTGCTCTGTACATGAGCATAACATGTTGTTTCTTTCATGTAGATCCCTTGGAATCCCTCTCCTGGCTGCACAGCTCTGTGCTTCCTGCAGCTTATGTACAAATGAAGGAAATAATCAGAGCAGATGCCACCCAAATACCTGTGGGTGATCAGATAACCCAACCTGCTCTACGGCTTTAGAAAACCCTGAGTCAGGTGTTTGCCATCCAAAGATGTTTCCTGAAAAATGTGATTTCTGGGGTTTGCACACCCAAACTTGTTTAGTCTCCTCTCGTGGTTTTAGCTGCAGAGAGACAAGTGAGCTCCAGAGGCACAAGGAGAGGAGGGTAAGAGGAGGGAGATGGGTGGGTGAAAAATGCTCTTCCAGCTGGCACCAATGGTGCTCTTGTGAGCAGATGAATTTTAAACATAAAGAGAAAGCAAGTGGAGCTTGTTCATCTGGTTTGCCACTTATGGCTGGTCTAGCAGTATCTGCAACGTCCATCAAGAGTACAGTTAATGCTATTTTGTATAATTCATTGATTTCCATAAGATCTCCATTGGCCATGCTACCCGTGCAGGGAGCCAAGTGTGCCAACTACTTTTCGATATTAGTTGTAAGTCAAAAAAAAATAGAGAGTGTCTAATTTTTCACCTGGTCTAGAGGGAGGTGTCCCTGCCCATGGCAGGGGGGGGTCGAACTAGATGGTCTTTAAGGTCCCAAACTATTTTAGGATTTTATTAGCCAGGGATGCTGGCTTGGTGATGGTCTGCAGAAGCTCAGTCAAGTTTTAGGAGACACTTCCCATCTTCCATGGGTTGCAGGCAGAAGGAAGCACAGCTCGGTCTATCTGCAGCACTCTGGATGCCAAGATCCATCCCAGTCCACTATGTTGGGCACCAGAGGAGCACCCACCACCCGTATGCCAGTGCCTGAGCCCTCAGATGGTGTTGAGGACACTGACAGAGCCGAGCTGCCGAAACGGCACAAACAAAGCAGCAGTGAGGAGGAGAACCACGTCCGATGGGTTGCAGCTGTCCTGGCCACCCCCGCCCCTCTCCAAATGTAAATCATCACCCTTTTCCCTTTTAACATAACAGTTGTGTCATTTAAAAGCTCAAAGAGCTGAGAAAAAAAGTCTCCTTGTTTAGAGAAACCATTAAAACAAATTATGAGCATTTAATAAATGGGGAGAACTGTCTGTTTGTCATAACACAGAATTTTTCCTTTCAATATCCAAACAACCGCCCGAAAGGTTACTCCGAGATGGGTGTGTTGGGGGGGGATGTTTCCAGGGTCTGTCTGCACTGGGGTCCTTGCTGGGAATGTCTGGCCCAAATCCTGGTCGTAGCGAGCACAGATGGGTGGAGGGCTCGGGGTGAGGGATGAGGCTGCTCCAAGCTCGTTTTGGGGCTGGCTGTGGAGCTCAGCAGCTTTCTCCAGCCTCCTGGTACCCAGCACGTGTGACCTCCACCCTGGCAAAGGAGGGATGGGACCACAGTGGCCATGTACTACATCATGGCCAGCTCTTGGACCATGCTTGGCTGCTCTGTAGGGAGGAGGGTCTGTCCAGCACACAAATGGGATTTTTGTAGAGCGTTGATGCATCTCTTGAATAAACAGTGGCTTGGCCACTGCCTTTGGAGAGCAGCTCAGCTCTTTGCTCACTTCTCATGTGATATTTCTTTTTTTTTCCCCAACATTTCCTGATCCTCAGCTCCTTCCTCAGGTTGTGGGAACATTCAGGTTGGGATCTGCAGTGTGTGGGCTGGCCTCTCTCCAGTTGTTTAGCAGATGATTGCTTTGAATAGGATTATCTTGGACAGGCAGAGAATCATCTCCCCAGCACCAGGGCTGCCTGGGAGCAACCAGACCATGCAGCGAGATGTTCAACTCCCCTGGCTGGCAAGTGTCACCTCCAGACAGCACATCCAGCCTCTGGAGAACTGTGAGCCCATCTTTAAGAGCTATTAAGTGCTCGGTCCTTAAGAATGATTGATTACCTTATAATGAGCCTCTTTACCTTTAGGACTTAGCAAAGTTTGGGAGAAAACCTGCTGTGTGTCTTGCTGCCTGGTGACTCAGGAGCCTGGAGGTAAAGAAGTCCTCAGCTTTTCCGTGCACAAGATCTTACTGTATCATGGGACTGCAGCTTGGCTGGCCTGAAACCTGCCTGTTGGCTCCTCTTTGGCTGCTGCAGGCATCAAGAGCCATGGGGTGCCTGCAGTCATGGTGTGGACCAGCTCCTGAGGGCAGCAGGCACTGAGACAACCCCTTTGCTAACTGGGAGCTTCAGTGTTGCAGGTTGCCAAGGAAAGGCAAAACCAGGTGGGCTCCAGAAAACACAACCCTGCTGAGCAACTTGATGTTGCTAGGCTGGCTGTGGCATCCCTGACACTGCTCAAACTTCTGATGGTGCCAAGGGCAAGCTGCTCAGATCTTGGGGGTCTCATGTCATATGCCCTATGTGGAGGTTGGACAACTTGCTGGAGGTATCTCAGCTCATGGCTGGCCAATTTGCTGGAGGCATCTCAGCTCATGGCTGACCAGCTTGCTGGAAATATCTCAGCTCATGGTTGGACAACTTGCTGGAGGTATCTCAGCTCATGGCTAGCCAATTTGCTGGAGATATCTCAGCTCATGGCTGATCAACTTGCTGGAGGTATCTCAGCTCCTGGTTGTCCAGCTTGCTGGAGGTATCTCAGCTCATGGCTGGCACCCCTACAGAGCACTTCCACAGTTTCCCTACAGTGCTTGGTGCTGGCAGCTTTTACAAGGTAGTTGGCCAACTAGGGGATCACACTTTGTTCTGCTGTCATGCTGGAACTGGACAAAGCAGAGGGAAAGAGAAGATGAAGACCTTTCTGGGTCTATCTCCACTTTGGCTGTAGGTTCCACCAACATGGGAGGGTGTGAGTTTGTTGGAAGAAGGCATGAAAGGTTTTGCTGAAGCTGTGTAGATACGTGAATTTGAAGATGGGGATTTTTAAAGGTCCATTTAAAGACTTCTCTGTGGGGTTGATGGAGAACAAATCCTGTGAGGACCAGGGTGAGAAACCAGCAGTCACCCAAGAAGACATGACTGTAGGGGTAGGAGGAACTGGCACTGGTTAAGCAGACCAGTGAAGAAGAAGCTGGTATGAGAAAAACCAAATAACCTGGATTTATGATAAGGGAGAAGGCAAAAGAATATGGCCCAAACAGGACTTTGGGCTGTGCTAACAGAGGGAGGAAAGGAAAGAATGGGAGAAATGTCACAAGGGCAAAACAAAAAGGTTTTGAAACAGCCTCAGTGTGTGGGCAAGAGTCAGATGTTTATCATGGTGAACTGCTCAATTACAGGCTTTGTCACAGGCAGATGGAGAGGAGGTGGCTCCTCTCTGCAGAGGTGACAGCCAAGGTAGACACTCCTCTCCAACAACCCAAAGGTCTGTTCCCAAAACAAGGAGTAGAACATTTTTCTCCTTTGCATCACCTTCCTGTGATTCTAGCCCAACCTTCTCCAACCAGCTTCAACCTGGCATTTGGATAAAGCAAAGTGTGGAGACAGATAAACTCTGGAGGGCATCACCTGAAAATAAAAGGAGAGTTGAGAGATGGTGGTTCAAGGGGATGAGAGATGGTGGTTCAAGGGATGAGAGATGGTGGTTCAAGGGATAAGAGATGGTGGTTCAAAGGGATGAGAGATGGTGGTTCAAGGGATGAGAGATGGTGGTTCAAGAGTTGAGAGATGGTGGTTCAAGGGGATGAGAGATGGTGGTTCAAGGGGATGAGAGATGGTGGTTCAAGAGTTGAGAGATAGTGGTTCAAGAGTTGAGAGATGGTGGTTCAAGGGATGAGAGATGGTGGTTCAAGGGATAAGAGATGGTGGTTCAAGGGATGAGAGATGGTGGTTCAAGGGGATGAGGGTTGGTGGTTCAAGGGGATGAGAGATGGTGGTTCAAGGGATGAGAGATGGTTCAAGGGACATTGTCCTTTGGGTACACCCTATCCCTATGTGAATATTGACTCTCATAATGAGAGAGATGCTGTGTCACAGTCTCCATTTCAGCTTGATAATTTTATTACCTCCCTATCATTGAAAAAAGCAGAAAATCCTTCTTTGGCCTCCTCAGTTCTTTACTCTCAGAGTCCTCCTCGGTCTGATGTGTGGAGACTTTTCTTTGTGAATTAGGAACAAATTCTGCAGCTTCTCTCCCACAGGTTTTAATCCCTTCTTTTGTTTCACCGGGTGGTTGTGTAAGCCGTTCCCTTGAGAACAAGGCTCCAGGAATATATAATTAAACCAAAAGTTTGGCACTAAGAAGTGATCTTATCACTTCGTTGGGCTTTTTTTCAGGCCTTTGTGTGATATTCCTGGGCCGCTCATTTGGAGTTATTTAATTACAAGGTCCCCACAATAGAGCCAGGGCCTTGGATGGGGTTGGTTTTTTTTTAATGCCATATTATATCGTGTGTTATGATGCTTTGTGTACCAGGTGACCTAGGAGGGGCTGACAACCCTTCAGGACTGTCACTGACAAAGCTGACTCTGCAGAGGTTGTTTGTGCTATGAGTAATTACCAAGGAAAAACTCTTCAAGCCCTAACAAAGCAAGTGGGTGAACCCCACAATAGCTGTCACCGTCAAGCTGGGTGCTGGAGTCCACTCAGGACTCTTCTGGGGATAATAAAGGAGAAAGAAGGTCAAATCTTATGAAAACTCCCATTCCCAATGAGTTTTCCTGTACCTTCTCCTGATGTCTGCAGGCATTGGAGGCGTGTGGCTGCCGTGACCTTCTTGGGGTGGGACGGTTGCCCAACGCAGGTTTCTCCATGGGTTGAACCTCTCCATTGTTCAGCTGGGAGCTGTGATGAGCTATCAGGGTGCAGCCCTCACCCTTGAGAAGCCTCAGGGCCTGAGTTGACTAGGTGTGAAGTTGTTTGAGTACTTCAAGATGAAGATAAGATAGGGAGATTTTAATAAACTCTATTAGAAACCTGCCATCTACTCAAGTGCCTTCGAGGTAATGGGATGTGTATGCTTGGGATGGAGCTAAAACTGAGGGAAACCCAATGTTTTTGGAAGATCCTCCTCTAGGCTGTCCTCAAACCACTCAAGCACCTCTCTGTGTCTTTCAATGCCAAAATAATTTTGACAAGTGACCTGCATCTCCTCCCTGGATAATGCGCAATGTGACTGAGAACGATGTGAAACGTGAGTGCAGTAACACCAAGGAAGACATTGGTGTGGTGGTGTGATGACATGGTGGCGTGGCAGCACGCCCAGCATGGTGCTTTCAAAACCCCAAAGCATGTTTTGTTTTGGTTTTTTTAAGGAATAATATTTTTCTGACCCTCATCTCCATTCCTGCTACTGGTCTGCTGGAGAGGTGAGAGCTGGGCTGCCATGAGAGGTGGGGATGCTCAGCTTCCAACCTCAGGTGAGCTCAGAAGGAGCCACCAGGCAGGTGGAGGCAGGAGCACAGACTTCAACCATGGTTCTCCCTGTTAGATAATATTTTCCTAAATGCAGCCAACTATATTCTCCCCTTTTGTTACTCTTTGGCCCATGAAATGCACGAGATCCCTCTGCTTGTCTCCAGTTTTAGGCTCTCAAACATTACACAACTCTGTGATGGAAAAGGGGCTTTTAAACTGATCTGTTTGCTTGCAAAACCTTCAAAATCTGCCCTGGGGAAACCCTTCCCCCTCTTCAAACAGCAAATCTGTCTCAAGAGCCTCAGCAAAACCAGCATCATCTCGGGACATGGCAAGATCTCTACTTGCCCTTGGCCATGGGACTTGGGGGAAGACCACTGTTATTTTAACCCATCCACTAAGAACCTGCTGATTGATGCTCTGCAACTGCCTTGGCATGACTTGCTGTGCACCTGAGCTTGGAGCTGATTTGGGGGCTCCATCCCCTTGCTATGCCCAGAAAACATCTGAAAGTGAGGTGCTAATGAAATCATAACTGAGCAGAGGTTCCTGTGCCCTCACGGAGTCATTCTCAGGTCTCATTCTGTTGCTTTTCTGTCCACTTGGAATGCTGCTCCATTTACTAACTTCTTATTTGCTTTGCTTCCAGCTTGCTTACCTATCATCACTAATTACAGAACAAACAATTGCAGCAATACTGTCATGAATAGTAACCTTTCGGTTGGGTTTTTTTTTGTGCACCTGGTTCAAACATTTAAGATAAATGGGAGTGATTTTCCAGCTCTCCTCTCCTTTGCCCAGCAGCAGAATTTCTATCAGGCCATTCTGGGATGGTATGAGCAGGCAGCAGGAGGGTTTGCCAGGTTGAGCTGCAACTCCTTAAAACAAGCCTTAGTGCAGCCCTAAATTCATAATTTCACTATTATAGAATCATGGAATGGGTTGGGTTGGAAGGGACCTTAAAGATCATCAAGTTCCAACCCCCCTGCCATGGGCAGGGACCCCTCAGGTTGCTCAAAACCCCGTCCAACCTGGCCTTGAACACCTCCAGGGATGGAGCATCCACAACCCCCTGGGCAACCTGCGCCAGTGTCACCACCAATTCAGAGCAAGAAAAACTTCAGAAGGGATTAAAATCCTTCCAGTACCAGCGTCCTAATACAACAGAGCACTTGAATTAAGCACAAGCACAACTTCATTGATTCCACTGTAAGAGCATCTCAATCTGGATTTGGGATTGCAACAGAACAAACCCCAACATAAATCCACTCTTAAGTACATCAATAAAAACCCTTCACAAATGAAGCTTAAGTAAGACTTAAAAAGTACCTGGAAATAGGAAATGACCTATTGGAAGTGAAATGTCGATATAAAGCATTTCCTTAAAATGGAATTAGTGTTGTGGTTAATCTTTCTGTATTTCCTTTTATTTTTATATGGGTTTGTGCAGAGATAAGTCCCTGCCTGGGCTGGGAATGGCTCTGACTGGGACTGACTTCCACCTTGGACCTTCACAGCCTTTCAGACAGATATTTTGACCAATCTGAGATGATTCAGAAGAACAATTTGCTCTCAGTGAGTTACCATAATTTTTAATTTTCATTTTAAATCCTCTTCTACTCCAAGGACACCCAGTGCCTCCATCCTCTGGAGTTCTAGCATGTCTAAAAAGCAGGTGTAGAGTTCTGCTACAAATCTGCTTAGGGGGAGATATGATCTTAGTGGAATCAACCTGAGTCACCCACTGAGCTGGTCTGATGTTATTTTGGTGTTGTGCTAACTAGCTGGGCACCAGGATAAACCAAGAGTCACTTTTTGAGGATGCAAGCACCCATCATTTACGAGCCTCTCATGAATCACCCTCTCTGTCTATTCAGACCAACCATTAAAATTACTGCCAGCACTGCAAATAAGAAAAACTTTTGAATCAGACCTCAGAAAATTGTAAATTTGGCTTAAAGGTCTTGAGCTCCTCCTCCAGCAGTGGGAGGAAGGTGTTTGTACCTTGTCTTTTCATTCCTGAGCTTTCAGCTTAGAAGTGGGGTGGCTTTTTCAGGTAGGAATATGCTTTTGGTGAAAGGAAGGTTGAGTTGCCCACCTCTCCATGGCTCCATCACGTTCAAAGTGTGGTACCAGGGCTTTAGATGTTTCTTTGATGTGGTCTCCCAGTGGGATGTAGGCTGAGTCAAGGTGCTCATCCCTTCTTGTCAGGCTCTCCCAAGGTCCTTGATGCATAATTGAAGGAGCACATCTGATATAGATATAAAAGTTCTTTAACATAAGGGTGATAGATCAGTGGAATGGGCTGCCCAGAGAGGTGGTGGAGGCCCCATCCCTGGAGTCCTTTAAGGTCAGGCTTGATGGAGCTGTGAGCAACCTGCCCTAGGTAGAGATGTCCCTACTTATGTAGGGAGGTTGGACCAGATGAGCTCTAGAGGTCCCTTCCAGCCTGAAACATTCTATGATTCTATGATAACAAGGTCCTTGCTACTGACTGCACCACTTTGCACGTCCTGGTTTTGTGTCTGTATTTCACTGGTGTAAAGTTCTATGAGACACTGGTCCCACTGGTGCTGGAGCTGAGGAGCAGTAACTACCAGCATCCCGTGGTGAAATGCTGGACTGCAGCACGGAAACGCCCTGGATGAGGTGAGTATCCCGAGGCTGAGGAGGGCATGCTGAGGCCAGGCAGGAGGAAGGACGCGCTCTCCTGGAGCGGGAATCGTGCCTCGTCCTCGGGTCACGGCTCTGCCTCGCGGGAACAGCTTTCATCACCTGGCCCCAGTGTTTCCCCAAGAGTCAGGTACATCGACCTGCTGGGACCTGTCAGCAGCCTCCAGAGGTGAAGGAAAGACCAAGGCTGGGGTGGGGCCACCCGTGCCCCTGTCACTGCAGTGTTTCACAGGGCACGGCATTGTCCTCGTGCTGCTAGAATCATAGAATGTACTGGGTTGGAAGGGTCCTCCAAAGGTCATCTACTCCAACCCCCCTACAATAAGCAGGGACATCTCTACCTAGAGCAGGTTGCTCAGAGCCCCATCAAGCCTGATCTTGAATATCTCCAGGGATGGAGCCTCCACCACCTCTCTGGGCATCTTGTTCCAGTGGTTGGTCATAGAGGAGGGTGCACAGGCTGTGAGGTGCGTGGGTGCTCCCCTGCACCCATCCCAGGTCCTGCAAGAGCTGCACTGGTGTCCAGCCTTCCCCACTGCTGCTGGGTGATGATTTATCACACCTAGAGATAGTGCGCAAGAAAAAGGAGGTCACAGAATCATAGAATGTTTTAGGCTGGAAGGGACCTCTAGAGCTCATCTTGTCCAACCTCCCTACACAAGTAGGGTCCTCTGCATTCAGAGGAGGAGGTCTCTGTGTACAGCTCCTAAACTTCAGCTGGGTTTGGTGCTGGAGCTCTGAAAGCTTCTCTCCCATGTGTAGGTGCCTGTCAGGCTGGGTGCTGTTGGGGTGATGGGTGGAGAAACCTCCTCTGCAGATGCCAACACAGTTTACGTGTGAGATAAGCCCTGAGCTGCAGTGCACAGAGAGGAGCAGAGAACTTCTGGGAATTTTAGACATCTGGAGAACTTTAATGCAGAAAACACAGATGTTTATAGATGCTTGCTCTGAGGTCAAGGAGGTTCGAAGATCATAATTTTGTGCTTGGGCATCTAAGTCCTTTTGTAGATTTCTTGGCTCCACCGTTCGCTTCTGCAATGGTAGAGGAATGATCTGAATTAGAGCAGCACACAAGCTGCTCAGGATAAATGGGCTGGCTCCATCCACATGCAACAAATCTCTCCGTGCTTCACTTTTCTCTTAATTAAAGTTAACATATTAATAATTACAGAGGTGCTGGGATGATCGTTCCTGTGGCCAAAGCCTCAGACTCGTGTGTGAGGTTGCAAGGGAGTTCAAAGTGCTGCGATTGTCAATTTATCACTCATTGCATTAATCCAATTAATTCATGTCCTTTTAAAATGTTGACTGGCAGATATTCTGCGTCTGATATTAAATAAAGCACATGATGCTTAGAGCCAAGAGTCCTTCTCTTATTATATTGTTATATTATTATAAATCCTTCTCTTATTATGAGAGCAGTTCTCATCATTTGGTCACCACCAGGACAAATAATAATGGGGATATTTCAACAAGAGGCAACGAGTGTGATTTTCTTGACTTGGATAAATTACACCGGGCAAAAAACCCCTTTCCTACAGCCCCAGCAAGTACCAGGGGGACTGGAGTGGGGACAGACATAAATGGGAGCTCGGAGTTGAGGCCACCCCTTTGCCATGTAGTTACAATGCTGCCTTTTGCTTGAAAATAAGACTTAGATAGGATATATTCCAAACACTGCCCATTAATTAGGTAAAAAAGCTAAGCCCTCCTTTCCTCCCCAGGTCCAGGGGAGCTGAGGGCACCAGCCTCCCCAGCACAGGGTGAGAGGTGATTTACTGGAGCCCCAGCACCACGGGTATGTTCTGGGGCTGCAGCACATAGACAGGCCATTGATAATTCTGCCTTTGTTTTGATTGCTTCCAACTGCAGAATGAGCGAGGCTTAATTGGCAGGAATGACCTCATTCCTGCCTTGATTAAGGCCTCCATATGTGTTTTACAAATAGAGTAGTCTTTGCAACTCTTTTATCACTTGGAGGTTCCAGCAGACTAAATATGATTTATGGTGTTTTGCCTCTTTCCCCCCAAAACGGGGACTACTTCTGAGCATCCACCCTTCCAGCAGCCAAGGCAATTGGCACATCAAGAGCTGACGGGACCATCTCCTGTGCTCGCTGCTGCTGCTCTGGTGGCTCTGGAGATGGAAAGTCATCATCCAACCCCTCCCTGGGGTGGTTGCCCAGCCCGGAGAGCAGCTGAGTGAAGGGTTCCCATGGGATTTGCATATGGCAGTTGGCAGCATCAGCCCCATCCGTGCGGCGTGACCCAACAGGGCTGGGAGATGCTGCCTGCAACGGGCTCCTCCACGGCACGGACAGGGCTTGCCCCGACAGCACCCATGGGCGATGGTTGCGTTGGCTGCTGGCTGAATTCCCCCACTCCCTTTCTTATTGTGTTATAAGAAAGGAATAAAGCAAATATATGCTTTAAATCGGGCTTTCACTCATGATTTGGGCTGCAGAGTGCAGCCTCTTGCAGCCTTGGGAATGGGTCTTCAGAGGGGAACCCCAAGGGGCACCTCCATCCCAGTGAGCTACTGGATCACAGAATCATAGAATCATTAAGGTTGGAAAAGACCTCTAGGATGAAGTCCAACCTTCAACCCAACATCTCCCTGACCTCTAGGCCATGTCTGGAAGCACCACATCTACTCATTTGTTGAACCTCTCCAGGGATGGTGACTCCACCACTTCACTGGGCAGCCTGTTCCAATGCCAGGAGGGATCATCCCCTCCACACCCAAGGGCAGTGGCTGAAGAAGAGCTTCAGCACGGGACCAACCACCAACTTAGTCCTCCTAAATCATCAAGTCAGAGTCGGAGGTGGAAAGATGAAAAGCAGCCGGATGATGCTGGCCAGGTGCTAAGCTGTGAAACCTGGAATAGTGCTTTTAAAAGACATTGTCATGGAAAGAAAAAAGAATGAAAAGAAATAAAATCAAGGCCTCACGTGTCAAATCCTCTGCTTACTCCACTCTACATCACTCCAAGTCTCCTTGTTTTCATGTGGCTGGATTGCTTAATCCAAGCTTCCAGAAATCATGAGCTTGGCTTAAAAGTAGAGCTGGGAAATGTTTCCTATCAGGTTCTTCTATTCGCTCTCTGAAGACTGAACATTTTGCACTCTTGTGCCTTTCAGAAAGACTGGAGGAAAGAAAAAAAACAGGAAAGCTTAAATTGTTAGGTTAAAAACTGATCCAAGCTCTAAATCACCGGTAAATAAGGGACAAGTCAGGATAAAATGGTGAGAATTGAAAATGCCGTTAGACATTTACAGAGATAAAGAGAAGGGGTTTATTTAGTGGGATTCTTGTGTCTTAGCATTTGGTATTCTGAAGTGTCTAGAGAGAAACATGCTGATTTCCTGGGATTACTTGATCATGGTTCACTGAGTTCAGGTTTTCTTTCCTTTCTTATTTTGCTGCTAATTCAGGAGCAGAGAATATTCTTGTGAATGAATTCATACAGCTCAATGTGTTTTTTGAGGGAAAGAATATCTTTTCTAACAAAGATCATTCCCTATCTGAAATAAAGTCAAAATAATATAAAATATAAAATAAAAATATAAAAGTATATATATAAATAAAATATAAATATAATAAATAAAATTATAAAATAAAAATATTTTTTTTTAAAGTATATTTATTAGTTCAGAATTTAAAAAAGACAAACACAATAGGAAAGCCAGCCTGAAATGGATGTGAAATTGAAAACAACAGATTTGGGATTGGATTGGATGCAGCTCGCTGACAAAGCAGCCATTGAGAGCCAGCATGGGAAGCAGCCAGAGAGGATGATGAAGGACTTGGATGGGGTGAAGGACAGGCTGATTCTGCTTTGCACCCTTAGGCTGCTTCAAAGAATCCTCCTGAAAAATGAGGTACCCATCCCATAGTCAGGTCTGCCATGAGAGGTGGTGCTCAACTGCAGCTCAACCCAAATTTATTTTGGAAATGGGGAATTAATGACATTAATGAATTAGTGTGAGGGTGTTTTACAGCTGCCGTGCATGCAAGGACAACACAGGTGGTTTAACCCCATCCCTCCGTCGGGGCAGGACAACCTGACAGCCTCAGGTTCATCTCCAGGAGTGCTAAAAATGGGAAAATTCCTGCAGTGAAATGTCAACGTGGTGTTTCCCCTGATGGAAGAAAGGCAGAGGCTCCACAGTCAGGTTTTCCACGTGCTCCTCTCCACGGGGAGTGCAGGAGAGACTGGCTGAGGTTGGATGAAATCCTCCCTTTGTGGCTGGAGAGAAGTTCTGGGTTATTTCTGTGCTGATGACGTATCTCCAGCAAGGTTATTTTGGCTTTGGCTCCCCTTCCCTCAAAGGAATGTCACCGTGTGGCAACCCAAGGTCCATCTGTGAGCAGAAGGGTTTTGGGTTGGGGATGAAATGAAGCACTCTCCTGCCCTGCTGAGGTGGGAGGAGAAAAACACCCAGAGCAACCTCTGCTTTTGCTTCTCTTGGAAGTGACAGCAGCAGCTTCCCAGCAGGTGGTGAAGGTTTCAAGGCAACATTTGAGATGTGTGGAGTAGAATCCCAGACACCACCAGAGAGCCCCAGTGGGATTTTTGTCTCGGCGTAGCAGGGGCTGGTGCCAGGGTGAGTAAGGGAGCTCTTCTCCTGGAAACCACCACGGACACAGCTCTCCACAGATGTTCTTTCATGGAGGACTGATGCAATCTGCTGTTGTTTCCAAGCAGGCTTTTCAGAGCTCTCCTGGATGCCCAGCTCAGCACAGCACTGGTCCTCCTGGGGCAGGGCAGGGGGTGTGTGCCAGAGGACATGGCCTTTGGGTGGGGGATGATGTGAACAAGTGGAAAACTCCCTAAAAGTGCCACTTCTCAGTGGTGCAGGATGGAGAGAGGGTCTGGCATGAAAGGCAGAAGCTCTGAGGAGCCCCAGCAGCTCCTGTACCCTCTGCCCTTCCCCAGCCTGCAAAATTACTGCCCAACCTCCTCCCTTTGGCACAGGTTGACTGCTGGGGAGATGTGAGGACAATTGATGAAGGCTTGCAGGACAATTCCACGCCTGTCCCGTGTGGGTAGGAGAAATATTCCTCCTCTCTCCTGCCGGAGCCGCTCTTTATTCAGCCGATTCCTCGGGAGAAATCTGGAGAGAGGGAGTGTGCCTGCCAGGGATGTGAGCTGCATAACAATCCTGACCCCCCCCTGCTCCTGCTGCTCCATATTCTCTGTGGCAGCCACATTTGAAACAGATTTTCTGGGTGCAGGGAAAAAAAAAGAGAAAGGGAGCAGCCATCAAGATGCCAAAGGACAGGAGATATTTTCCTCACAGTGATAACGTTTCTCATTTTGCTAACGAACACCCAGGTTTCCCTGGGAGCCTTAAAACCATCCCAGAGTTTTTATAATAATGTTTGCATTAGGCTTCTGGTGGGCTCGGGCTTTTGGAATTATAGTTGAGCTTCCTCAGCTTTCAGCACCGTTAAGCATATTTAAAAAACACATTAAAAGGGATATGTCAACTCGGGTTAGGCTGAAAGTTACGTTGGGGAAAGGGGAGGAAAAGTGGTGGCAAGAAAGAATTTCACAACATACAGATGAAGAGGGGATGTTTTCATTAAAGGGGAAAATAAAGAAAATATGTTAGTCCAAAATAAGTTCCTTTCTCTTTTTTTTTTTTAACCTATAGACTGAGCAACTCAAATGTGTCAACTTTGTGCTGGGGAATGAGGAAAACTGAGTGACCAGAACCCAAACTGCTCCAGGTGATGTGAATCACAACTTGTTTCTGGAGAATAAAACAAAAGGCAAAAATATGTTAAATATCACCAGGAGCACCTGCAAGTTTAAACTGAGACATTTAACTGAAACACTGTTTGTTTCCTTGGCAAAGCATGTAGGAAATATTCCTTTTATTTGAATATTTCCATCAATTAAAAGACTCAAACTCTTTCCAGACTTCAGCCCGTGGTCTTCAACCTCCAGGGACTGTTCCTGAGGAACCCAAATGCTCAGTCCTGGCTCTGCACAAAGGTTACTACAAGACTCTGCCTCTTTCACCACCTTCTGTTTCTCTGAAGAAAGGTACATTCAAAATCAACATGGGAAAGCAGCACTGGATGGAGCAGGGAACTGGTGGAGGGGGAAGCCCGGGAGCCAGATGCAGGTGGAGCATCCTCCACAGCATCCCTGGTCCTCATCCTCACCTCCAGCCCCATGGGCACCATGACCTGGTGGGGTCAGCTGGGATGTATATGTGGACAAGAAGGATGCACATGAGGGATGGGAGATGTTGGTGGTCTCTCAGCTCTTGGGGTAGGTTGTTGTCCTCCCACCAGGTGCCTGTGTCATGCTCAAAGGGGATTTATTTCTCCTTTTCAGGAAGTTATTGTGTGAAATCTCAGGTTTTTTCCATGGCTCCTAGTTGTAAGAGGTAGAAGAAGGGACAATCTTACTGACAATAATGACACNGCTTTTCAGAGCTCTCCTGGATGCCCAGCTCAGCACAGCACTGGTCCTCCTGGGGCAGGGCAGGGGGTGTGTGCCAGAGGACATGGCCTTTGGGTGGGGGATGATGTGAACAAGTGGAAAACTCCCTAAAAGTGCCACTTCTCAGTGGTGCAGGATGGAGAGAGGGTCTGGCATGAAAGGCAGAAGCTCTGAGGAGCCCCAGCAGCTCCTGTACCCTCTGCCCTTCCCCAGCCTGCAAAATTACTGCCCACCCTCCTCCCTTTGGCACAGGTTGACTGCTGGGGAGATGTGAGGACAGTTGATGAAGGCTTGCAGGACAATTCCACGCCTGTCCCGTGTGGGTAGGAGAAATATTCCTCCTCTCTCCTGCCGGAGCCGCTCTTTATTCAGCCGATTCCTCGGGAGAAATCTGGAGAGAGGGAGTGTGCCTGCCAGGGATGTGAGCTGCATAACAATCCTGACCCCCCCCTGCTCCTGCTGCTCCATATTCTCTGTGGCAGCCACATTTGAAACAGATTTTCTGGGTGCAGGGAAAAAAAAAGAGAAAGGGAGCAGCCATCAAGATGCCAAAGGACAGGAGATATTTTCCTCACAGTGATAACGTTTCTCATTTTGCTAACGAACACCCAGGTTTCCCTGGGAGCCTTAAAACCATCCCAGAGTTTTTATAATAATGTTTGCATTAGGCTTCTGGTGGGCTCGGGCTTTTGGAATTATAGTTGAGCTTCCTCAGCTTTCAGCACCGTTAAGCATATTTAAAAAACACATTAAAAGGGATATGTCAACTCGGGTTAGGCTGAAAGTTACGTTGGGGAAAGGGGAGGAAAAGTGGTGGCAAGAAAGAATTTCACAACATACAGATGAAGAGGGGATGTTTTCATTAAAGGGGAAAATAAAGAAAATATGTTAGTCCAAAATAAGTTCCTTTCTCTTTTTTTTTTTTAACCTATAGACTGAGCAACTCAAATGTGTCAACTTTGTGCTGGGGAATGAGGAAAACCGAGTGACCAGAACCCAAACTGCTCCAGGTGATGTGAATCACAACTTGTTTCTGGAGAATAAAACAAAAGGCAAAAATATGTTAAATATCACCAGGAGCACCTGCAAGTTTAAACTGAGACATTTAACTGAAACACTGTTTGTTTCCTTGGCAAAGCATGTAGGAAATATTCCTTTTATTTGAATATTTCCATCAATTAAAAGACTCAAACTCTTTCCAGACTTCAGCCCGTGGTCTTCAACCTCCAGGGACTGTTCCTGAGGAACCCAAATGCTCAGTCCTGGCTCTGCACAAAGGTTACTACAAGACTCTGCCTCTTTCACCACCTTCTGTTTCTCTGAAGAAAGGTACATTCAAAATCAACATGGGAAAGCAGCACTGGATGGAGCAGGGAACTGGTGGAGGGGGAAGCCCGGGAGCCAGATGCAGGTGGAGCATCCTCCACAGCATCCCTGGTCCTCATCCTCACCTCCAGCCCCATGGGCACCATGACCTGGTGGGGTCAGCTGGGATGTATATGTGGACAAGAAGGATGCACATGAGGGATGGGAGATGTTGGTGGTCTCTCAGCTCTTGGGGTAGGTTGTTGTCCTCCCACCAGGTGCCTGTGTCATGCTCAAAGGGGATTTATTTCTCCTTTTCAGGAAGTTATTGTGTGAAATCTCAGGTTTTTTCCATGGCTCCTAGTTGTAAGAGGTAGAAGAAGGGACAATCTTACTGACAATAATGACACAAAGCCTCCAAGAAGGTATCTAGAAGTCTTCCTGCATCATGAGCCCATGGCCCCCAAAATGCAAAACCTCCCTGGAAATCACCACACACCTTTGTGTGGCTGCCCTTTACACCAGTTTTCCTTTAAATCCAGCACCAACTAATGTAATAATTGATAAACACATGCACAGTATTGCCTCTCCTCTGCAAAATGCCAGTTTTTCTGGTCTCTGGCTTAATATGGGAAACACAACCCGGGCTGCCAAGCTCTGGGTGCTACCATGTATGGAGAACAGGAGTGACCTCCCCAAGGCAGAAACATAAATTCTGCTGCTTATATAGATGAGGAGTAAAAAAGATAATACGGAGCTCCAGCCCTCTCCTTGTTTGGGTCAGCAGAGCAGGAATGCCCAGTTATAAACAGGAGAAAATGTGCTTTTTGGGGCAGATAAGGAAAGCAGCAGTTTACACTGATTTAGGGGAACTGCAGCTTTTTCCTTGTGGAAAGCCTGAATGCATCAGAAAGGCAAGAATAAAATAATGACAAAGAAGATGATGTCTTTTAACTCTCTAAATACGTACTTATCTGGTCACAGATATTTAAGTTAAGGTTAAACATTTTATTATTATTATTAATATAGTCAATATAGAATTATATATGGTAATATACTACATATTTTATAATATATGGGTTTATATAATAACATATTACATTGTTGTGTTGTATTCTATTCTATTCTATTCTATTCTATTCTATTCTATTCTATTCTATTCTATTCTATTTTGTCCTATCCTATTCTATTCTACTCTCCTCCTATTCTGTCCTATCCTATTCTATTCTATTCTACTCTCCTCCTATTCTATCCTATCCTATCCTATCCTATCCTATCCTATCCTATCCTATCCTATCCTAAAACAGCACAGTATAGCATAGCATAACATAACATAGGACTAATTATATTATATTACTAATATATAACTATTCTATATTGTTAGCATATAGCTGATTAATAATATACGTGCTGATGCTGCTTGGAAAAAGATAATGTTGGGAAAAAACCCAGGTAATAATGTTGGAAACTTCATATTCCTGGTCCCTTTGGAAGGGGATGGCAGTGGAAGGGTTGCTGGGCAGATGCTGCCTGAGCTGAGCTGACAAACTTGGCTGAAGTGACAACCTGAGCATCCACTTGTGTCACCTTTAAACATCCCACACATCCTCATGGTACAGAAATTATTTTTCAACTTAAGTCCAGGCTTGCTCTCCCCATAACTAAACCCCAGACTGAGTTCACGCCACGCTGCAGGATCTATAAAATAATCTTTGCTGTGACCTTTATTGAGGATGCTGTTCCCTGGGAGGAAAACATGTCCAGCAGCCAAGTGGTTAAATCAAAATAACAAGGCCAATTCCTCTAGTAGCTTTCCCTGGCTATACTCAAGGGGGACATATCTACCTATTTGTCAAGTCATTGACAATAGCCCATTTCTTTCTTCCTACCCATATGCTTTATTAAAGAAACACTTGACCTACCTGTCATATCAAACTGCTTCCTTTATCCAAAACAGAATAATATAGACATTTCCCTTAAGGGACTCCTGATGCAAATATATAAGGACAGGTTGCCAATTTGTTGAGCGTATTAGGGTACAGCAAACTGTCAAGGGAAACAGCTGTAATACAGACTCTTCTAACAAGCTCATTTTTCTTTTTTTTCCGGCCGTACTTTTGCTCTCTCTTTAGTTTATATTATACCATTTGTACGTGGCAATTTTTATGGACAGCTGTCAGCTGCAAGCCATCTTTTTCACCCTGAAAAAAAAAGGAAACCTTCAGATTCCCAGCTCTCATCTATTGTTCAGCCTTTGACAATAACTCACAAACCCTTCAGCTGCACAGCACTGGAAGTTAGGGGGTAGGGGAAGGAAAAAAGCAGCAGAGAAGGCTCTGGCTGGGATTTAAAAGGGGGATATTTTCACATGAAGCCACTTCAGTGCATGGTGACACTTCCCATTTTCACCTGTCTGTGGGACAGAAAGGAATCACTGTCCTACCCTGCAAGATGGGTTGGGCAATGAGTTAATTCTGAAATGATGTAGAAAGGTCCCAACGTGGTGTTTTGTGGTGGTTGGGGGGCTATAAATAGGAGCCAAGCTGCAGGAATTCAGGATTCTCAGCTCACAGTCCCCAGCACTGGGTCTGGTGCATGGACCCAAAACGTCACCAGCTTCCCAGCAAGGTGTTTGGGTGATGTTGTACAGACCCCCATCACTTTCCAAGTGAAATCCATAATTTTCAGCAAGTGGAATCTCCCGAGAGCAGAAAAGATTAAGAGCCAAATCCATATAATTAGAGGTCTCCTTTGACTCGTGGACAAGGCAGAGGCTGGGCTGCAGGAACAAAGGGCAGGCTAAAGATGTTAGTCCTGTTTCGCTTTGGCTGCTGCTTCACTGGGGTTACCCCAGAGATTAATTAGCCAATTTATGCTTGTTTGCATAAAGGATGACATAGATCATCAGCTGAATGAACCAAAGTTCAGGCAGGGCAAGTCAAGGTGAGAGGGGAAAGATTTAACCATGTCTGGACTGAGGTCAGAGCTCGGGCTGGAGCATCTTGCCCATCGTGTGCCTCTAACCAGTGACCTGCCATGAGAGGCAACCACTGGTTCCTCCATCTCTAATAAAAGTCAGGTCACCCTAAGCAAATGTCTTTAAAGAGTCATACAAATATTTGGGTAGAGAAGAAAAGGAGCCCTGGGATCACGGTGTGAAAAGGTGCCCAGCAATGACCTGGTGTTTCTCCTGGTCCAAACTTCTGCCCTGTTCCTGCTTCATAATCCAGCAACATGTCCCTGCACTCAGCCTTGGGCTTCTCTTCTCAAAGGTGTGGAAAAGTGATTCCACTTTAACCTAATCTAGTGGGAGGTGTCCCTGCCATGGCAGGGGGGCTGGAACGAGATGATCTTTGAGGTCCCTTCCAACCCAACCCATTCTATCATTCCTAATCTTGTCTTTTAATGTGGAGCACCCAAATGAAGACAAAGAGCAGTAGGTGGCATCCTGGTCCTGCTGAAATCCTGGGGAGTTTTCTTGTGACCCTTTTCAGGGCCAGGAGCTCACCCATATGTTGAATATTGTCACCATGGATGGAGGGAGGTCTGGTGGGCTGGTGCCTCTGCCATGGGCCAGGCTGCCAGTGGCTTTAGGGGACGGTTTGCTGGCACATGGTGTATGGAGGAGAGCAGTCAGAGATACCACTGTGATTTCAGGGTATACCCAGAGATGAGGAGAAGATCCTAGAGGCATATTTGTAGCACTGACTCTGCCTTTAGGAGAGGACTTGGATAGCTTGAAGTCATCAATAGACTTTCTAGAGCAGACACTGTCCGAGCCAACAAGAAAATGTCACCTCCAAAGCTTGACAACGTGGAGATGGAAAAAAAGAGCTGCCTGTCCCCCTGGGATGCTGCAGAGAGTAGGGGAGAGGGGAGTTTCCACAGGAGTGAAAACATCAGCTTGTTTTTGGACACATTTTGGATCTGCAACGCATTTTATGGGGCCAAACTGCAGCTGAGACGTGGTGAGAAATGCCTGTATTGGTGGGACTGGAGCAGAGCCAAGAGCTTCTCCTCTTTCACCCTGCCCCTGGCACTCACCACGACATGATCTCTTGTCTAAATAGTGATGCACTGGAAAAAAAGACTTGAATACCCAAGGGGGTGGCATGGAGGAGAATGTGTTCATGGCCATGGTGTAGGCTGGCGTCTGCAGGATGGTTGCAGGATGTCCTGAAAATGAAGGATGTCCCAAAAATGGGGGGCAATGGGACAAGTTGGAGCAACCCCAGTGAAGGATGGGAGGGGGAAGCTGCAGCAAAGCCTGCCCAGGGCCACCAACACCAACAGCAATGAAATGTTGATCAAATATTGTCCTAGGAGCTGCTTGTCCAAGTCATGTGAGATCCCCAGTGGGTCAGATCCCCTGGAACAAACCCAGTGTGTTCCAGTGAGGATCTGAGTCACAGGTCCTGGGGAGAAACTGTTAATTAGCATTAGACAACTGTTTCCTGGGATAAGTTTGACAAACAACTATGTCTCAATCTTGCTTTGGAACAGCCACATCTTGCCAAGAGAGGGAATTTTTATCACTTTTTCTCAAAGGGCTTCCAGGTATGAGTCCTGAAGAGTTCAGGCAACGTTGGTGTCAACAGATTGACTTGGGGATTTTGTGCTATGGAGAGAAGTAGCTCAATCATTGCAGCATCCTCAGCAAAATCACACTCGAGGCTGTTTATACCCCAAAGTAGCTCATTTGGTTTTAATTCATCCTGTACCATGAGGTTACAGCCTGTGTTAGTTCCTGCTTGCTTTTGAGCTGCCTTTTTTTTTTTTCTTCCTGCAGCTTGTGAATTGCAAGGTCAAGCTAAAGTCAAACTTTACCATTTCAGTGATGAAATGCAAGCAGATGTGGCTGTTCCATGGGACACTGCTCCATGCTGGGGTCCATGGGTGGTGCCTGGCACCCTGGACCACGTCCACTCCCTGGCACCTCTGCCTGGCCAGTTCTCCCATTCAGATTCCAACACTGGTCCCAGCTTGGCTGCTCTTCAGCCCAGGAAGGTGAGCAGGGAAAGTGCTTTAAAATTCAGTGCCAGCATAGTTTGCTTGGCCTTGGTGACCAATGGCTTGTGATGGTGTTTTCCTCCATAAAATGTCATTGCATCAGAGCCTGGTTTCCTTGGGGACATCAGGCTCTGCCTGCTGGCAGGGAGCTACATGGTCCCAACTTGCCTTTTTCAGAGTTTCCTTTGTCTCCATCACTTTCTGCATCCCTTGTATAGTTAACAAAGAATAATCACTTGGTGTTGAGTAGGATGGAGTCTCCCACCTGAAATAAAACTAAATTAACTCACCCGTTGCTGAAGCCAATGATATATTTTCATGGAGGTGATGGTGCTGCCCATTGTTAGGCTTGTGCCCATTTGTTTCATCCCACTCATGAAATAAAACACTGATTTCCATGAGGTTAGGAAGATGGCACAAAGTGCCCAGGCATGCTGGAAGGACAACATCAACCACTCCTCCTGGGACTCCTGCCCTCTCCTCCAGCCACCTCCTGTTTGAGAGTCATTGGTGGATTTCACCACCAAAACATACAGAATCTACTCCTGAGTTTGCCTCTAGAGCTAGAAATAAAAGCACAACCCACTTACAAAGGACAAGGTGGATTTGGCAGAGAGGATTCCACTCAGCACATCCTGCACCACGGGTCTGGGTCACTCAGTGCTCCTTATTCCTAGGTTTGAAAACCTCATTAAGTTATTCTGCATACAACTGGGAAAAAGTTGAACCTTACTGGTCTATGTTCATGCCCCCACGGTGTGCAGTGATTTGCAATATTCCTCTTGGTTGTCTTGCTGAGGTCATTATCTGGGCAGAAAACTACATAAGGTCCTTCACTTTTGTGGCAATAATGAGAAATAGAAGCTTAGCAGCACTGCTGAGATTTAATGAATTTCTGCCAAAATTTGAGGACGAGTCCTGGACATTTTTCCTCTCTTGCTCTGTGCACACATGGCTCCGTTGCCTGCTCACAGAACGGGATGTAAAGCTCCATATCAACCATCCAAGTAACGCAGCACATTCCTCCCTCACAAAAATCACAACCAGACAAGATTTTTCCCCCTGTTTCCAGCCTTACATTTTTCTAGGCCTGGGAGAAATTTTTTTTTTCTCTGCTAGCTAAAACCCACATCCCCAGAAAACTACCAAGCCCCAAAATCCCTCTGAAAATTTGAAGTAAACTAAATAAATAAAGAAGCTGGGAGCTCAAGCCTATTCTTGGGTCAGCAGGGATCACAGCATGTTAGGGATGCTCTGAAGCCAGCCTGCTCCCCCTGATGTTTCTCTCCAAGGTCTTTACTTGCTGTTGTTTTTATTAGGATTAGCTTTACCCACTCAGTGGTGTCGGAGGAAAGGCTGCGGAGATCCGAGGGCTGGATGTGTCTATGGGGCAGGAGCACTCGTGTCCCACTTCTCAGGAACATCGTGGTTTTCTCGCCAAGATGCGTGGAGCTGAAGCCTCTTCCAGACATGTGGTTGTAATTTCTGGCTGGGGCTGCCTGGCTTCTGAGCAGTGGTGCAGGTTTTGATTTGCCTGCTGAAAGCGTTTCGCACTTTCGGGGCGCGGCGTTTGGTTGGGTTTGATGCTAACCACAGTAGGACCACGCTGACTCCCAGATTGCTGACACTAAGCAGCCACCCAGCTCCAAGGCTGCAGAAATTCACACGTGCCTTTCATTTCTGCTTTTGATGAGGATGCAAAGGAGTGTAAAATGCTTGCCACCAAAAAATTAGGAAAAAAAAAATAAATCACATTTCTCACCCCCCCATTTCGGGTGATGTCTGTGTGAGGCTGGTCTAGTAAATAGGGAGGGATCTTTCAAGAACAGAGTGGCTCTAATTCCTTCTTTCATCATCCCCACACACTTGTTATCTGCCTGAGCAATTTTTACAAACTTTGTTTAATGAAGAGCTGTATTTGTCAGGCGTGCGTGATTTAAAAGAGCGTCGCTCGACTTCAGAAGGAAAATTACTGGGAATTCTTGCCTGGAGATAACATAATATGAAGATGACAGAAAAAAAGGAGGCGAGCATTTCTATCACCCTTTTTCCCTGCCTACTAATGGTTTTGATTCTCATTATTTCTCAAATGCCAAGAGTAAAAACCCTCCAGGGTCCCAATTAGCTGTGCCCAGTCTGGATCCGACTGCTCTCATCCAGGGCATGTTCCGAGATGCTGAAGCTCTCTTTGGGAAAAGGCAATTTGTCTGCAGCTATCTTTGGTGTTTTTCAAGGATTTCATCTTGTTGGGAAATAGAGATGGACTCGGACTTAATTTAATTAAAACCAAAGCTTTTTAGTAATTGATTTCAAATATAACCAACCGCCATAAACGGGAACTTGGGATCTGTGTTTGCAGATCATTTTTATCTGCCTTTTATTTAGAAAAAGAGTAAGTGGCACTTTGAATTTACCTCTGGATGAGCTTCTTCACCTTCTTCACAGCCTTTCCCATCTGCTTTTACATTCTTTTAAATTTAGACAGTTGAGCAATGACAGTAATGGGATTTATGACAGCGTGCAACTCTATTTTGCATTCCTGGTCCTTAAGCACACTGTGTATTTAAGGCACATTTTCTCATTTCAACCAGCAAACAGAGATAATTTAATAGTTAAAATAATACCAGTTTGGGCTGCAGCTCCCAGCTGAGGTTTGCTGAGGTATCAGTGCTTGGTTAATAGGTGCTGATAGAGGCTCCATCTCTCCCCTGCATTAATTACAAGAGGCAGCACCTCTCCCTGGGTAGTGCTCTCCCTGCTTTGGAGATTAGGAAGCAGATCTGCTAAGACCGACGCTTTACTCACATGAATAGCTCCATTGAGTCCAACGTGGCTATTAAGTGAGTTAAGTTCAATAATATATTAAAGCTTTGCAGGGCCTAAGGCACCTTGGAGGAGGTTACTCAGAAGCCTGCCCTGGCCTTTTGCTGCAGCCACAAACCCATCCTTAGATCCTGCTGCTTTCCCATCCCAAGTTTCGTGGCTTGGGCAGGATTTTGCCCCATTTTTCTTGCAAACACAGCACCTCTCATGAGCATCCTTGAGCCTCCCCTCTATAGCCCTTCACATCATCTCGCTTGAATTTTATTTCTCAGTAATGGGAGCAAAGAAAAGAACCCCCAAGGAGCAGCTCCCACTGCCCCTCCACAGCCAAAATAGCCCTGGCTTGTATAAAATTGCAATATTGGCAAAAGCAATAGAGGGAGCTGCTGCCAATGGCTGAGCTCCAGTAAAGCTCCGTGAGCTGCACACTCCTAATCCCCAGCAGCAATCTCCCCCCACCCCTCTGTCATTTAGGACTCCTTGAATTGGATAAAAAAGAAAAGCAAAAAAAGCAAGAAAAAAATGCAACAGCCTCAATAAGATTTCTTTGGATCAATATTTAAAGTGCTGGAAAAATTAAAAGAGAAAGATATTTGTAAAATCCCAAAATATTTTCTTAGCCTTCGCATAAATATTTGTAGAGGAGGCAATTATTGTGCCTAAGAATTTTCTGTTGTGCCTGCCTGGGATCTCGCAGGGAAATGATGGCTTTTTTGGCCTACCCCCCAAATAACTAAGTAGAGGTGATTAAAATCCTTCAAGCCCTTCAAATTTATTGTAATGTAACTATTTTTGCAAGCAGCTTTAATATCAGCGGGCTATTTATATGACCCGAGAGCCAACATTTCAGAGGCTCCGCCGATCTATCAATGCCTGAGGCAAAGCAGCTTGCACTGAAGATGTGCAAATGTATACAAGAGGAAAACTGCTTATATTTAATAAAGGAGCGAGACATAAACATGTTGTAAGACAATGGCAGAAATGGCTTTGAAATCACTACTGGTTTACTCCATCCACCTCCTCGGTGTTGCTCTCCTGCATCCCATGAGCGGCGTAGAGATGCTCCAGCCCAAGCCTCAGTGGTACCTAAAGGAGACAGCAAAAGCCAGGCTGATGTTTCCTGAGTGATGTCAGCCTGTTTTCTTCTGTACACTTATTTTTGTCCCAAAATGCATTTTCTCTCCCACGCTCTTGCTGCCCACCCCAGGGCTGCCCTCCTGCCCTCCCCTAAGCTCTCTCACCCCAGGCAGCTCCTCCCTGTCCTGGGATTTCTTGAGGGGACCCCACAAGTTCCCCAAATACCATCCTTGAGCTCTTCTTGCCCATGGACACCTGCCAGGGAACTTGCTGGAGCATCAGCTTTGGATGAAGGTCTGGCTGCCCCGTGCAGTGCCAGGCTCTGGGGATGGGGTGGCTGTGGATAATCCTGGTCCCAGCACCCCAGATCCTCTCTGAGGCTGAAGGGAAGAGCAGGCAGGTGGCACAGACATGGCAGAGAGGCAGAGGGGGCTGTTCAGGCCATTGTCAGCTGCTCACCACTGAGGGGCTCCTACCTCCAGGCTCCTTTCTGGACTCTGGTTATCTTCATGGTAGAGAGGAGAAAGTGCTCCCTTTTTATAGGAATATTTAATTCCCCTTGGTCTGCACATAAAGCTGTGGCTGTAGGGGTTTAGGACAAACAAATCCAGCCTGGCCGTGCTCCTCATGGGTGTTCCTGGTGCTCTGCTCCATGCCCACACCATGGCAGAAGATTGAGACCAAGCTGAGACCTCCTTGCTGCTCTTTCACCTCTTTTCCATCTCCATCTCTCTCATGTGGTTTCACACCCGGCTGCCTCTACCTGAGACACCCAAAGATGCAGAAACCTTCTGGTCTCTCTGCTAAAACCTTCCAGGCTCAGCCCAGGGCTGTGGAGCTGAGCTTAGCTGAGCTCAGCTGAGCCAAGCCGGGGCTGGGCAGCCCAGCAGCTGGCTGCAGCTGCCTCCCCACTCTGCAGCCCCCATGGCCCAGCTTGGGATGTGGATGATTTCACTCCAATCCTCCCCCCTCTTTCCAGGGAAGTCCACCCACTCTGCCTTTGATGGTTCTTCCTTAATTTCCTACCAGCATCAACCTCCTGCTTTTCCCAGGAACCTTCTCCCCTCTGCCCCCTCCAGCCAAGTTTATCCACATTAGTGTCCTGTGGTCCTTGGAAGATTTCACAACCCCCTTTCCTTTGGCCATGAATACTCTGTTTGTATTAAATCCTTCCTTATTTCTCACTTCTCTCCATCTCTGGGTGGTCAAGCAGTGAACCAACCATCACTGACCCTTATCTCTGCATCCCACCATCTCTCTCTGCTCCCCATTTTTTCACCCCATCACTGCCTCCCGTTTGCACCCCAATACTTCTCCTCATCTCTGCACCCCTTTTTCCATGGGTGTCCTGCCATGAACATCCTCTCCTCGCCCCCAACACCCTGGCTGTGCCCTGAAGAGCTGTGGAGACCTCCAAAGCCTCCACCACCAGCCTGTCCAAAGAAATCCCTTTTCTTCAAGCCTCTGTACATGATGTTCAACCACAGCCTGGAGGGGGCAGACACAAATGTCCCAAACTCACATGATCAATGTCACCTCTCCAGGACACTTGGGAAGCAGTGTGGGTGCTGCTGGGACCCTCCATCCCTCACCATCTCCTGCAGCAAAGATATGATGGGAGGCATTAATATTTCAGGCGCTTTCCAGCGGGGATTCCCTTCGTGCCACCTGGTGGACAAAGGGGACATTTCCCCCTTTTTATTTCACAGAAGAGGAAGGAGAACCTGGGAAAATCCATTTTCGGTGGAGAATCTGGCCGAGCATCACTCCAATTAAATTTTGTGTGATGAGAAATTAGATCTTACAATCCCACATACCCCTGGGTAAGCCCAAACCCACCCCAGCATTAATTAAATACTTATTTCTTACCCATTGCTGATTTTATACTTAAAACTGATTTTTAATTGCAAGCTGTTCAATAAAACTCTATTCCTACAACGACCTTAACAAGAAAATAATTTTTCCCCTCCATGAGCTGCAGAAAAATTCTTATTTTTATTTAGCTTTGAGCTGCAGCTTTCTGATTTTCTAACAAATGTGCAGTTTGAATCCCTCCTGTGGCCAGTCACAGGCAGGCTGCAGGGATGGAAATACTGCTAAGAAGTCTGTGGAAATAGAAAAAAATTAAGTAAATAATATCAGATATTCCTGGCAAGTGTTGTTGTTGGTTGCTTGCTTTTTTTTTCTACAATTTATGAACAAAAAATATTGCATGAGACGCTCGGCTCTGAGAGATATTTTCGTTCGAGGATTAGAAGTAAAGCCCTGAATTGAGGTGCTTAATGAAATGAACCAAAGTGGCTTTTGCTCTCAAATCCCTGCAAGGAGAAGTGCCCAAAGTGAGCTGAGAAAAAGCTTCAAGCCATGAATAAATAGGGAGAAAACTGCCCTGTGCTCCGAGCACAGCTCAGAGCAGCACAAAATGGTGATAACCCCTCAGGAAATTCAGAGTTTTTACCCACTAGCAGCAGTTTTACATCCCTCTGCTTTAATCCTCCAGGAGAATTCCTGCCCTTAGTGAAGCCCATGGAAATTTTAGCTGTGATTTGACTCGGGCCAGGATTTTGCCCCAAATCTTTTCATGAATTCAGCAAAAATTAAGTAGCACGGAGAAAAATCACAACCAGCAGCTGCTGGTCGGTAACGCCGGGGATAACATGGGGCAGGGTGAAGCAACACTATGGAAAATGAAGAATTTCTTTGTGTACATAGCCTGGAATCCCTGTGGGCAGAAGGCAGCTGAGATTTGGCTGCAACCCTCTAACTGATACCCCAATGGCTGCCACAAAACCCCTCTGCCTACAATTAGTTCTCAGCTTCATTTTATATCTCACTTGAAAGATGGTGTCTTCCTAATATCTCCGATTAAAAATATTATTTTTATCTGTGTAAACACATAGATGATATTATTACTACTATTATTATTATTATTATTATTATTATTATTATTATTATTATTATTATTATTATTATTATTATTATTATTACTACTACTACTACTACTATTATTTATCATCATCATTATAATTTTTTTTTCTAATATCCTGTGGAATCTTTCAGGGCATTAATGCTTCTTCTGCAGCACATTTGATTTTGTTTTTCTAAAAAGAAGGAAAAAACAAGAACAAGTTAATAATATTTCGACTTCAGAATGAGGAAAATCCTATGTTCTATTTGGGAAAGAAATGAATTGCTTTTATTTCCTTCCGTGGCAAAACCCCTATCACTTAAACTGTCCAGAAATGGAAAGTTTTTCATTTTCTAGGGAAACAATCTCCTTCCCTCTCAAAGATTCAATTTGCACTGAGTCAGAATAACTTGCCGTGACTGAGATTAAATGAAATATTTTAGTTCATCTTAGGCTTTTTTAAACTGCCTGCAATCGTTTTTAAAAATAATATAATAAAAAACAATAATAAAAGTGAAACATGAATGCATTTAACCTGAAAAATACAGAAATAAAACCTGTAGGCTTTCCTCACCCTCATTAATTTATTCCTCCCTTGTCAAAATTCTTATTTAATAAAATATTTGCTCTGAAAGATGTTGGAGGACTTGGCTCCAGGGAAGAAGCTGCTGTGCAGGGGGTGCTCAGTCACCTCCAGCCTGGCTGCTCCTTCATCCTCAGACCTCATCATCATCCCGATGTGCCCAACCAGGACCATTATTGCCTGGGGAGAGGGGATGGAGACAGGCAGTGAACTGGGAAGGGATGTGGGAAGTGGTGGAAGGAATGAGAGGGGTCATTTTTGGGGTGGGGGAGCACAAGAGGCTTAAGGGAGGTTTATCAGTGTGTTATAAACGGGTAATCAGCAGGGCTGAGGTTTGGCAATCGGTCAATAGCAGCTCAAAAACAACCCGGAGAAGTGAACCTGGGACCCACTTCAGGTGACCTTTGGAAGGAAGAAAAACAAGTTTAAAAGAAAACAAATGTTTTGCAGTGGTGTTTCAAAGAGCTCTGTTTGACCGAGGGTGTGTAAGGACATTTTTCCTCTGTGTGCAGGAACTCGGTGTGCCTGGAGCTTTGTGGTGACACGACACATTTGCAGCCCATGGGTGCCCCACCTGCCTACACAGGGGACCCATCTGCTCCTGGGAGCTCCCAGTTGCCTCCAGTCCAGCCCAGTAGAGTCAGGCAGATCTGCTTCACCCTTTCCTGGGACAATCCAGGGATATATGCTAACAGAGATGGGTCTAAACCTCCCCTATTTATTCTCTTCCCACATGAAAGCAGCCGTCGCAGGTAGCCCATAAGACAGGTTGATGATCAGAAGTGGTTGAAATCCCACCTAAGCTCAGTCCCAGGTTTGCATTCCAGCCTGAGCTTGGCTTGTCGTCTCCTGAGAACCACACGAGGCCGTTGCACAACACAGCTCAGGAGCTCTGCCTGCTTTTCACCCCCTCAATTCTGCTGCCCTGGGCCTGAACTCCCCGTGAAACCCCCAATTCCTCCCCTCTCTCCACCAGCAGCCGCCTACATCTCTTCCCCAACCTGGCCTTCTAGCAAAAACCCAACAGTTTGCAACCAACTGCCCTTCCAACGCCGGATATGAAGCTCTTCTTCTGCCCAGATTCTCCTTAAAAACCTCCTGAGGAATATGGGAACGGTTTGAAGGAGCTGCCGTCGCCCAGTTGTGGAGCAGCCCCACGGAGATATCTGGTTTCTGTTACGCGTTGCTTTTCCTTGCATTATCTGTATTAGAACTTATAAAATGGATGATTTGTATCAGCTGGCCTGCTTTGTTGTCATTGCCATGTTCTGCTCAAATGATAACGAGCCGCTGCTCCCAAATCTTCCTCTGCCACAAAATATCCCAGCTATGTGAAAGGAAAGATGCCATTTTATTGCAGGGCTGAGGAAAACTCTCTCAAGAGGCAAAATGAAGGGTCTGTGAGGGCCACGGCTCCAGGGAAGGGGAGGAACAGTTGGTGGAGGTGGTGGTGGCAGGGAGTGCAAAAAGCAATTATCAGCTTGGAATATATAATGGATAATGTCATTTTATAAGCATAATCAGGAACCTCATATCTTCCTGGGCTCTTGGGTTTGGGAAGATATTTCTCAGCTTTCATAGGGGGTTTCACACTAAGGCATTTTGGGGAGAACTTATAATTTGCTCTATGAATCTTGAAGCACCTGGTTTACCTGGATTTCCAGGTGCTGGGTGAAATTAATCCTCAAATACACCTATTTTCATGAGTGGGTCTATTCACCCAAATGGATGTTCTTGATCCTTCCCTGGCAAGCCTTGGCCAAGCCATGTCCATGGCCAGGCAATGACCACCCTATGTTTTTATACAGTAATTCCTTCACTGTGGGAATTTTTTCCTGCCACATCTGGTGATGGGGTTTTGCAGGAGGAGACAGCAGAGCCTGTGAGCTGCAAACCCTCCCCGTGGGTGTTTCATTAGATTAACAGCCATATTTTCCAGGCTGCAGGAGCCCCTGTGCAAACACAACTTTGTCGTGGATCACATCCTGATTTCAATGAAAACTGTGCCTCAAATCATGACATTACTTTTGGTTTTGGTCTGACTCCCCCACCAGACTTTGTGGTTGCCAGAGAGGAGGACACCATAAGATTCCCTCAAAATACTTAAGGTGTTTATATCCCTTCCTCACTTTATTTCTCCTTTCCACCACTTGTGTTGTGAGGTTGGAGTTTTCCAGACTCCAAAAAGGAGGCAGAGCTGAAGTGATTTATCCTTAAGGGAACTGAGGTCAGGTCCAGACCTACAGCTCAGCAGAAGCTGTGAACACTCCTCCATTGCCCAAACCTTTGAGCCAGACCCTCCTTAGCTCTGCTAGTCCCACTTCTGGAAAGAACTTCTCCCAGGAGCTGCAAATACCCTGACATTTCAGATGAAACCTCCTCAACTTTTCAGAGGAAATATTAAGGAACTTAACAACTTAACACTTCAACAGTGATAAAAACATATTTGTCTTTTATGCAGAGAAGGGCTGGCAGCCAAATTCTGTAATTGAGAATACTTCCTTAAATGTGTAACACTGAATGAGCAGCAAGAGGGTCAATTCAGATTTTTATGACAAACAAGCAGAAGGGACTGTGCTGTTTATATCATATGTGCCTCCAGCGTGGGCATCTCGTCTCGTTCCTGTCTTAGGAGGCAATGCTGGAATGTCTGAGTGCAAAGAATGCACAGAAATTGATTTTTGAGACAATAAAAGGATTAATTTATCCTGAGAAAAAAAAAGTGCAGGGGTCAGAAGTTGTATTAGCACCCTGGTGAGGCTACACCACATTGCATTGGTGGGAGAGAGGGGGTTAGTGAGTGTTATTTTAAGTGGTCTGGCTGAAGAATATCTCCTTGCCTGGCTTTGCAGATTATTATTAATTATTATTTAAAAACTCTGGAAAGCTTTTTTTTCCTCCATCTTTCCAGTCTCAGCAAAAATGTACCTTATTATAGACCTATTATGGCCCTTCTGCAAATAGGTGGTGATGTGTGTCCTGCTTTAATCAGACATTTTTGTTTGCATCTAACTTCCTCTTGAGCATTAGTGACTTCAAAGGATTAAAATTCCTAATTCTGGTCCAAAAATAAAATCATTTCTTTCAGATGATCCGAATGAAAACTTCATCTTTCCCCCCCCTCTTTCTTCCCTTCTGCCTCCATTTTCCCACATATTTCAGGAAACTCTTGCTTTGTAGATCATTTGGAAGCACTTCTCACAATCCTGTTGGTTGAGTGCTTAATACCCCAATGGAATAAAAACCTAATAAAAGACATGATTATAACTATTAATTTTTGCAGCTGTTGGATATAAACCATTCATCTGTTGGTGGTGACTCTTTCTTTGCTGATGACACCCATTTATCCTCTTTCCCCTAAATGCCAATCCCTTCTATTTCACTTCAGGACAGTCAAGACCAAATCTTCCATTAAGGAGAACTGGGAATTTTCCCTTTGCCTGCTGAACTGCTGGTCCAAAATGTCCTGGTTTTCCTTGCTAGGCAGGGGAGGACTGGAAGGAGTTGGTGGAATTTGAAATGAAAACTTCTTGTGGGAATTGCTCTGCAAATTTGTCTCCAGACCCCCTGGATTACAAAGGGAGAGGCAGAGAGAACAAACCCTCCTTAACCCCAAATGCAAAGCACAGGGGAAAACTATCCAATAAAAGAGGAGCTGCAGGGGGATGGCTGGAAAATTCAGTTTCATCAAATTGCAATTGTTTTTGCATGAACATGTTCATTTAAAAAAAAAACCACCAAAACCCAAACAACTTTGCTAGGAAGGCTTCTCAAATCCAGGATGTATTTTCCTGCCAGGGCTAGAAAAAGCAAGGACTGATCTTCCTACACAACAGCCCATCCAAACCTCTGGCCAATGTAATTTCCCAAAGATAAGGGTATTTAGGCTTTAGAATATTCCTCTGACCCTATTTTTTCCAGCCAAACTTAGCATCACTTTGGGCTGGAGCCAAAAGTCAAGCCCTGATTTCCATCAAGTTTGGAGCTGGGCATTGAAGAGCTGGGATCCAACCTCCATGCCAGATCATAAGGTTGAAAATAAAGAAGGTTTAGCTTTTTCCTTTTGCTCTGCCCAGCAAGAATGCCTCCCAGCAAAGTCCCCAGTGCTTGAATTTTAGATCAAACCCATTGCTGTGCCCCCAAAGCTCACCCACTGCAGACAGGGAGGAGGCCAAAGGAGAAAACTCTTCACAAGTCAGAGCAGGGAGGGAGTAGAATAAAAGCTACTGCTTGAAAAATCCATTCCAGAAGATGGGATTTGACATCCCACAGCTGCCAAGCAGACTGTCTGTGTGGCAATGGGGCTTGTCTCCAAAGTGCTGGGGTCTGGTCTGCATGCTCCAAGTTGGAGTTGACCTGTGCATGAGACACAACCCAGCAATTTATTTTGTTCTCCAAGTGGTTTCAGGTGTCAGAGGCAGAACCTGCCCCACCTGTGTGAGGCCCCCAGGTGATCATGGTTGGGTGGTGGGTGAGGTCAGATTATATTAACCAGGTACTGACCAGTTTGGGAGAAGCAACAAGGAGCTGATCAGTTGGAAGAGGGGTCCTGTGGGGGTCACTTGCTGAGCTCTCTCTCATGGTGTGTTTCCCCTTGGCTGATTGGAGATGGAGAAGAGCAAACAGATGAAGAATAAAAGATGAAGGTATGTTGAGGGGATGTTGCTGGGTTGGGTGTTGGTCAGCTCTTCACACCACCCAGGACCTGTGTTGTGAAGCTTCCACATGCAGGAAAGTTGGAGGACTGGTAGTTTTGGGGGGCAGGAATGAGCTGCAAGCTCCAACACAACAGGGAGGGAGGGAAGTAGCTGCTCTACATAGGGTCACCTATGTATGGCCATTGGTTCTCAAGAGGTGGTGGCTGCTGAACTCACTGGGTTTAATCACAATTCAGAGCTCTGTGGGGTCTTTCTAGAGCTGCTGTAGGATGAAATAGGGCAAAAGCAAACTTCATGTGATGAGAAGGTCCTGCCAAAGGGTATCTGAGCACCAGCTATTTGAATAGACAGAGATGGGCATTTCATGGTGCCCTAAACTCTATTCCAGCTGGTGTATTGTTATTTCATGTTAATTTTGAAGTCATTGAATGCATGGCAGTTATCCCATTAGGAAAATGGAAAATAGGAATAAAGAAGTAATTAGGAAACCACAGGTACAATGTGCCCAGAGATATTTGGCCAACACTTGTCCCCAGTGCCCAAACTTCTCAGCAAGGTGTCAACTCTTGACCACTCTCAACACATTTTTCCTCTGCAATCCCTTCTGAGTTCACTTTTTTAAAATGAGGCATTTTCTTTATCATCACTGCCATGTTTTTTTTTTCCTATTTTTTTAATTACCTTTATTGTGGCCATCGAGCCTGGTGAGAAAAGTTTTGCTCTAGATTAGATGAAGCAGTCAATGTTCTTCAGATGTCACTGTAGCTTCCTGGACAGCACATATATATCACTCTTAATTATAACATAAATTAAAATAACAAGGCTCCTTGGGATACTACCTCAGGAAAGGACAAGTAACAATAATGTTATGGAGGAACATTATCCACAACCTATTTAGATCTCAAAAATAATTTGAAATGCTGCCGACCACTCAGTGGCTTCTTGTTTTGGCAGTAGAATTATGGCCACATCCAGTTTTCCTGCACTATTTCCATTTCCCATCATTGTCATGCATGCATGATAATGACTGAACATTTTACAACCAAAAAACCCCCAGCACTTACCAAAGAAAAGCTGTTTAATGAACATTTGGGGTCCAGTGAAGCGGGGACAGCAACGCCACGGGCACGTCCCAGCCCAACCTGCCTTCCCAGGGATGCAGATATCCTACAAATCTGCCCTTCCCCACCTCGGGGCACCTCTCCCGTGCCCTGCTCCGTGGTTCTTGTGTGCACAGCCCCATGTGCTGGGATGTTATTGCTGGATAAAGCTAATAAAACCCTGGAGTCATGGTGAGGAAGCTTTCCCATCCCACCGCACGCCCGCTCCTCAGGGTTCCCCTCCTCACCTCTGCATCGGGGGATGTTATTCTAACCTCTTTCATCTTTGGCTTTTGGCAGCCTCTGCTGCTTTAAGTGTAGAGTTATCTTAAGTTGAGCAAGATGTTGCAGGCTACAATAACGGGCTGGTGTTTTAAATTGGAATCTCCTAATATGCATTCAATTTACATGCACTGAGGCGCTCATTCAATCCGAAATACCGACCGAGTATAAAATAATAGTGACACTTGACATTTGCACAGAGATTTGTGACTTCAAAGGGCTCTGCAATCTAAACAAACTCCCTCTGTACTTATGAGATGGGTAAGCAAATAGTATTAAGATGGAAAATGGAGGAGGAGGGACTGCAGAGCTTGCCTAAGGCCAGACAAGGAGCCGGTGTCAGGGCTGGGGTCCTGGCTCTCTCCTGTCTACCCAACCCACTATAGAGCAGTTAAATTTAGAAGCTGTGTGACCAACATGCAGGTCTACACCTCAAGAAGATGTAGGAGAAATTTAGGTGCTGGAATCAGATGCTGCCATCCAACAAAACGCACCCAGTCTCTGCCAAGCCCTGGGAGCTCCTGGGCATCATGGTTCTTGACTTCTGAGGTGCCCCTGCACTGGTGATGCAGCTTCAGCACACAGATTAGGGATGGCTTGGATGATGGCCATGGGGAAGATGATGTCTCCATCTGTGAAGACTTGTTTCCAAGCCACCATCCTACCCTGCAGGTGAATAATAAAACTGGTAGGAAATTTTATGGGCCAACTGCCTCTAGTAACAGCCTGTGCCTCCATCTCCCAGAGTGGTTTCAGCCTATTTTCTCATTAGCAAACAAGAGCTGGGTCCTTCACTTGGGATATTCCTTCATTTTGGGGGAGAAGATGGTTTTTGAGCAGCCCCAGTAGCCTGAATTAGGGACCTTCTTGGTGGATGCTGCTCTCGTCAGTGCAAACAAGTGGGTGGACGTTTCATCAACCACAGCCCAGAAACCATTTTGACTAAGCAAAACCAATATTTCCTCTTTCTCCTGAGTGTGATAGTTTCCTCAGAGCCTTTCAGCCCGTGTGTATGGGCTGGAGAAGGAGTTGCTACCCGTTATACAGCATGTCCTGCCCTTCCCTCCTTGGTAAACACCAGCAGCTCCCTTCCATGATGTGTTCTGAGGCACTGCCAAGAGCCAGCTAATATACTGTTTGCTGTCAAGTATTTGTTATTAATCCACGAGCACTGAGCTTGTGGGTTGGGATTTAATTTAATTTTTTTTAATATAAAACTTAAATTAAACAAGGGTGTGGAGGTTCCTCAAATGTAGCTACTGTTCCTTCCGTGAGGCAGCTGCAAATATGCAGCTCCTCCAATTTCATGGAATTATTTAGTCTGTTCTATTCCTTTATCACATTTATCTTGTCCCAGAAATCACAAAAGCTTAACTGGGTGTCCTCTTCTGATCATCATTAATAAATTAGCATTTTAAAGCAAATGCAGGGGAATGACCTGTGGCAACACTTCCTTGTGCAGGTCTTGCTGCTTCATGTGGCTCCCTGGGACCTGTTGGTGACAACAGGGTGGGTGTCACCAGCTGGGAACTGGAATCATAGAATCATTTAGGTTGGAAAGGACCTCTAGGATCATCAGCTCCCAAACTCAGCAGCTGAGTGACCCACCAGGGTTGTCACATATGACCTAATGGGTTCCTTTTGGTGTATTTTTGACAAGACCCCATCTTAGAGCCTCCATGGTGTTTTGGGATGTGCTCAGGACTCCAGCATAGATGCTTTGCTACCTGGATGATCCCTTTTGCAGGGAGCATCCCATTAACTCATTGCAGAGAGACCTGCAGCACCAATCACAGCTGAGGCCATCTCCAGGAATGATTCATGGGAGGGAAGAGTGTGGAGGAGCACTTGTGTGTGTGTCCCAGGGAAGTTGTAGTTGCTTCATCCCTGGATGTGTTCAAGACCAGGTTGGATGGAGCTTTGAGCAACCTGGTCTAGTGGGAGGTGTCCCTGCCCATGGCAGGGGGGTTGGAACGAGATGATCTTTGAGGTCTCTATGATAGGAGGAGGGGGGTGACATGCTTTGAAAGCCTTCCCAAGCCAAGCACCTTGGAGGTGAACATCTCACTGGCCAGCCCAGCACACGCTGCACCAACAGGTCTGTGCAGTGGGACCCCCCACCACGAGGAGCAGAACGTGCCCCGAGGGCAGATCAATTTTAAGCCTGCTGTAAAAAGATGACAACTCTGTAGGAGCCGAGCAGGCAGAGAACACTGGGGCTTTCATTTCCATGCACGGGGCACCCTTTGCCTTCCACATCCAGCTGACAGCTTTTGAGGCAGCTCTTTGGGGTGACAAATGGCCATAAAGCTCCTGTTTGCACTGGCTGTTGACTCATCTTAGGTGGAATTATGTACTGAAATAAGTAAATAGCTCCCTTTTCAACGGGATCCATACCCAGCTCTGGGCCACAGCACAATGCAAGGCTCCTGTATGGGCAAGACTCTTGTTTGTTGTGTGCTTTTCTAGGTCACTTGGCACTTTGCTTCATGAACGTGCTTTTTAGGAGTGGGGCTCCTGGTGCGAGTGGTCTTCCCGTTGTAGGGAGCAATTCACCCTTAAAAGCCAGCAAAGCTGGGATTGCTTTTTAATTTGCATTGCAAACACATTAAAGATGAGCTGAGTCAACTTAGGATGCCTTGTTACATACCTGAACATGAGGGGCTGTGAGGGTTATTTTGTTAGTGTCTCCGTTTATCTCGTGAGCTTTGGGATTGGTAGAAAAAACACCTTGGAGAAAGGGTCTTGAGATAATTGCACTGTCTAAAATGAAATTGCTTGGCCCTTATATGTGCATGTAGCATTTTCATAGCTCTGGTTGGTGTTGGTCAGACTAGGAGAGGGGCACAGAGCCTATTTTTGTGTTAGGGCAGTATTTCTCTGGGGCCTTGGAAGTCATCTTGGGGATGTTTAACCCCGTTGCAAATGTGTGATTAAAAATCCCTTAAAAACTAAGCAAAGCAATCTCAAAGAGTACAGTCAGCAACATGAAAAAAAAAGTTTATCATGTTTTTTTCTCTTAAACCCACTTAAAATTTAACATAAGCCTTTTTGATCTGGACTCACCTTCATGGTGCTGCTCGAGGAACCCTGAGCTGCTCCCAGTTTGCAAGATAGAAGTCAGGAAAAGTCAGGGAAGGTGAGATGAGGTAATTTGGTGGCTGCTGTGGATATCTCAAGGTTTATGATATATGCTTATGAGCACTCTTCTACTGACTTTATGGCTCTGAAGGAGATTTCAGTCCCATTCCTGCTGACTTCCCCATTGGATGAAGCCATCTTTCTCCTTGGACTCTTGAAGAACTGTGGAGAATCAGTGTCCTACCTTGCCTGGAGAACTCTTTAGGGTATTTTTGGCCACCTACCTGTTAGTGTGAGTCTGAGAGACCTGAGATGCATAGTTGAGGTCTATCTGAAGCCATCACCACTGAGAGGAATCTTTCCCATCTCGGAAGTTTTAGTTTATCTGCAGAGAAGACCATAACTTCAGGTCTGGTGCACACCCACCTCTGTTGGAAGATGATGACCATTGTCTTCTGCTGCTGGAGAGAAGAGAAGTAGGGGAAGGTGTTGGAGCTCTCCAGAGTGCAAAGTGACCTACAGCCCCTCAGTGGGAGGCACGAAGTTATGTAGCTCATTAAACCTTAAGAAAGCAAAGAGAGAAGCTGCTTCCAATTATCAGGATGAAAATTAATGAAATAAAAACTACAGACAGGCTGCAGAATTATGCAATAAAAAGGGCTTTGCTGGCATTAACAAGGCAGTGTGTAATATTTGTGTGGTTCTAGCTCAGCCCTGGCTCGAGCACATGGTGATTCTGCACATAAAGTGTATCCCAATTAATGAATTAAAAATCCTTGATAATCTCACACGATTCTCTGTTCATGGTTCAGTGTCGTTAGCTGGGAAATCTCCTCAGAAAGGTTGTGATCTGTTGTCTGAGAAAATAACCTATTTGTTAGTGCTGAAAGAGTGGAGTGCTGGGATGTCTGGCCAGCCTCATGGAAATCCCAAGTGCTGCCTTCTTGTAGAGAACGAAGGTCTAAAGTAGCAGGAACTGCATTTAATGGGGTCCAGAAGAGACCTGCTGTTTGGAGGACATGGGACCAAAGCAATGTGAGGGTGGTAAAGAATATACGTGAAAAAAGGTGCTTTTAAATATAATAACAATCTCATTTAAAGGCTTTGGTTCACAAAGAATATCTTCCACAATGTCAGCTCTGCCTTGGAATCATAGAATCATTGGAAAAAACCTCTAGGATCATCAAGTCCAACCTTTCTCCAACATCTTCCTGACCCTTAGACCACATCTTGAAGAATCCAGAGTGTTGCCCCATTAGACCACATCTAAAACCATCTAATGCACTCTGCCATAACCAGAGGTGGGAACCTCCAGCAGCTTGCATGCACAATTCAATAGACCTCATGAGTTTGATGCAGAAAATCCTGTTTATTCCTCTAAAAGCCTGGGCCACCCCTTCCTCTCTGCTTTCCTTCTCCCATTTTCCATGAAAGGGCACAATTACCTTCCTAGGTAGCTGAGTGAAGTGTTCCTTTGCTTTGCAGACTCCATAAATGTCACCTTTGTAGTGGTATCTACCTGGCATGGGATATATGTATGATCCAGAAAGTGTCCCCCATGGACCAAAGAGCCTGGTGAGCAAGGTACAGTGAAACTAGTATACATTAAAATGTGTCAGGGAGATTGCTGTGAGTGTAGATACAGAACCTCCAGAGAGGGGAGACTTGCAATCTAAACATTTATATTATGAAAAAGTGGGAAATCATTTGCTTGGACATAAATTAGCCCCTAGGAAACAGATTTATTGAGGCACAGAATGTTTGGATGGAAAGAGGAGGCTCCACAATCACAGGGTGCTTTTTGCATCGAGATGTTTGGCATATAAATAGCATTTGGGTGAAATTTTCAATGTTTAGCACTTAACTGGGGATTTGGAAGGAAGGGGAGGGTGTAAAGTGGTTTCTCAGTTAACTTCTGAGCTGTCTGAAGTCTGATGTCAGGTTTAGGCACGGGAGTTGTGCTGGGATGGGAGCTCTGAAAGACTCCTAGAAATGATGTTTGTGGAGAGCATCTCCCCTTCCTTCCCTCCCTCCCATCCCTTTCTACACCTGGTCCTGGGGATAAGGGAGATGACAGGAGCCCAACTTCAGAAATATCATTTCTCTTTCACCCCCTGCTACCCCAAAGTCACATATTTCACATGCTTCTAAACTATTTGGTGTAGGATAATTCTTGGTGTAGGGTTATTCTTGGTGCAGGATTAGTTTTAGTGTAGAATGATTCTTGGTATAGGATTATTCATGGTATAGGAATCGACTCTAAGCTCCCTGGATGACCCTGAGAAGGGAGGTACAATCCAATGCTGATAGATCAGCCCCCAGCTGTGTGGTGAAGAAAGAATTGACATCAACTGATTCCCAAGGCAAGATGTAGGATTTTTCCTATTTCATATGGTTTAGCATCCTCTGTAAGAAAAAGCCAACGAGTATTCAAAGCCATGAACTGAGAACATCTTATTTCTAACCTGCACTTCTGCCAGGAATAACTTCTTTATTTCCTTGTTAACTTGTGCTTGAGAGATGACAACAGCAACCCCAAAACTGTTCTTCCTGGGCTGGTTTGGTGAAATACACCTGAATAGGAATTGGTGGAAAAAAAAAAAGGAAAGAATTATGGTGTTGGATGTTGTTTGCATTGGCCATTCACTGAGAAATGATAAATATAACAGAATATCAAGGGGGTTGAATTCAGGTTTTAACACCAGAAATTGTAATGCTTGTGCCAATGGGTGTTTTGTAGACTTTCTTTGAATAAAAGCAGACAACTGAGCTTTGGATTTATGGACTTGAGGTGGTTTTCACACCAAGGGCAACTGCAGAGGGGGATGCAGAGCACTGGCACGGGGGACACCCTTTGACTTGGATAGATGGTTGAATATTTCAGATCAGAAAAGACATTTTCAAGGTCTGAGTCTCTTTTTCTCCCTCTGAGAACTCAGCAGAGGTTTTGGGGACAGCAATGGCAGAAGCAGCATGATGATTTCCACTGCCAATCCTGTCTGAAGGTCCCAGAGGAGTTATTCCCCTTCAGCTCCCAAGCTTGGTACTGGGATCTCTGGTTTTTGGTTGATGTCCTGAGGACACAACTTTTCATTCAGAGAAAAATACTCTTGGAGACCTCACCCCAGGAGAGTTTGCACTGAAATCAATGAGAGGCTGTTTCTAGAGGCAGTGGGATGAGCAGGAGAACATTGCTGCTCCTTCAGCAGAGTTCTCCTCAGCTCCTTCCCAAAGGAACCATTCCCACTTCTCCAGGATGAGGGAAAGGAAAACCACTGGCAGAGCAAAAGCTGGAAATTGCAGGTGATGAGGTGGTTAGTGTCCAAAGCTGAGGGGAGATGGAAAAAACCTGGGATATTTCTAGGACAAGTACTCAAACCATGTGCCTGCAATGCTGGCTCTGAAGAATATGAATTATTATTATTATTTGGGTGTGTAACTTAAGTGTTCTCTTTAGGATGCTCAAAAAGACTGTGATGGTTGTTTCCAAGCCATGGTGAAGAGAAAAGCAGGTACATAAAGCTTATTAGCTAGTGGGAGGTGTCCCTGCCCATGGCAGGGGGTTGGAACGAGATGATCTTTGAGGTCCCTTCCAACCCAACCCATTCTGATTCTATGATTTTATGTCATTAATTAAGCTTATTAAGAAACATAGTCCTGTATCAGGTTGGGGAGATGGGCTTGTGATGTCCCCAAGAAGTATTTTAAGCTCAACCACAGCAGTTCTTTGAGTTTTTTTCTTATTTTTTTTTAATGCTAAGAACAAAAATGGGTATTTATAGAATGAAAAGGAGCTTTAAAGGTCATCGAGTCCAATTCTCAGTAAAATAGAACATCTCTCACACTTACAGAAGGCAAACTCCATGATGGGTTGTGTGCCAGGCTGATGACCCAAGGAGCTGGTGACAAAGAGGGTGCAGATGACTTTGAGGGACACCTTGGCCTTGGTTTTCTTTGGCATTCCTTAGAAATATAAATCTCATTTTCTTATCCATGGTTTTTTTTTTTTCCTCTTTCCATTTCACCATCTTTCATTGCTGCTGGCATTTCAATTAAGGAATTACTCTGGATAAAACTTGAATGTTTTTTGTTCAAGAGTAATATCTTCAATAGCACAATATTTGAAGGTAAATTGAAGTGTTTGGTTTTGATGTATATAAATAAGGGGGGGAAGCAACTTATGCTCTTTGCTGTGTTGATATTTTTAGCAGTTTGGGGCAGAAAAAGGAATATTGAAGCTTGACCTTGAATTTGTTGTGGTTTTCCCCTAGAAAAGGTCATGTTTGAACAGTGTCAATGTCTCATCTTTGGAGGAAAAGCTGTTTTCACCTAATTCATAACATGTTTGCAGTTCCTGTGCTGGTAATGAACTGCACTGATTTTGCTGTGTAAGTAATAAATTCCCTGACTAAATTTTGCCAAAAAAAAAAGCAACCCCAGCCAAATTTGCAAGATCTTGGGAAAGTCATGAAAACCCATCAATCCTGGCATTCAAACACTTACAAAGCAAAACTTTGTTTTACACGAGCCCCGTTATAATAATTTATACATTTCATTTAACATTTCTTCTGCTTAATAAGTATATAATTCATACAGGGCCGAAATGAGATTGTGCAACACTTGGTTTCAATTTTGCAGTTCCTATTAGGGGGGTTTTAGTGCTCTCCTATTATTGCCACAGAGGTTTTTCTCCCTGCTCTTGGTGCACGTTGCCCGAAAAGCCACGTTGCATGTGCTAAACCTTCATCCTAATGCCCCCAAATGAATCAATTCCTGCTTGCTGACTCCTGAACCTCCCCTAAGGTGCAGGAAACACGATCCACGGAGGATCATCTTGCAATTAAAACAATTCTCTATGAATCAGCATGACAATGCAGGTGCTAAGCAAGCATCTGTTCAATTAAGTTGGTTTTAGGAGTTTGGGGGCAAGTCTATTTTGCTTTTTTTTTTTTTCTTCTTTATTTCCACATCATTAAGCTTACACTTAATGCTCCCAGCAAACAATAGCTCATTAGTGGATTAGGGGTAATTACCAACAGCAGTCATTATTCCCAAGGCTTAATGGGCCAATTTGCTGCTGTAATAGTACCCCAGTATTGTGGTGCTCCAGGAGAAATATTGGGAGTGGTGGAATGAGCCATAGGGCCTTGAAGGCCTTGGAAATGGCTGAGCAACCCCACCCCTTCCAGGACATCCCACCATGGGGTGGATGGGGTCTTGCTACCAGCTGGGGGGTCCCAAGCTTGTCTTCTAGAAGCTGGGTTCAAGCTGAAGAGCATCCCCATGGGGACAACTGCCTGCCAGGGAGATGCTGCCCAGGTATGAAATCTTTCATGGAGCTCTGCAAGGTACCAGCTTAGCTAAACCTTTGATGGGCTGGAGGAATTCTTAAGGAACATTTATATAAAATATTGAGGGATATTTAAGGAGTAAGTGGCTGATCTGGCCAGAAAGGCCCGTGCCTGAAGTGTTTAGAATTAGACTCACCATTGTACCACCTTCCAGTTGCATTCAATGACTATAATGAAGAACAAGCGGCCAAAAAATGTTCCTGAGGTGGAAACCTGGTACTATAAGGGATAAGGATGAATGGATAAGGGATAAGGATGAATGGATAAGGAATAAGGATGAATGACTCAGCTCCATCTTCAAATTTCCCAGACTTTTTGCAGGTCTCAGCATCTCCATCCTCATGGAGCAAGGGTCAAGCAGAGACACCAGGGACCTGTGTGCAGAAGACCGAAAGGACCATGTAGAAATATGTACATGTAGTCCTGGTTGCAAGCAGAGTAAAATGATATTGAGGGCTGTGTTTTTGTTGTTAGCATGATATTTTCAGTCACTCGATTCAGCCTCGAGTGCCATATCATTTTTCTGCTTTTAGGAAGGGGATTAGAAGGAAAAAAAAAGACATAATGCTAAAGTGGAGTTAAGTGCCACCTCTTCAGGCTCCTGTTAAATCTTGTAATTTGGAATAATTACCAGTGTCAGGTTGGGGGAAGGAGTTTGATGTAAATTGCCTTGGTCTGAACTCATCCTGGGAGAAAAGAAAAATAGTTTGGTAGAAGATAGACTGGAAAGGGCATCACCAGGAAAATCAATGTTTAAGCAGCCTCTCTTTAATATACACGACTGTATTTCACCTCCATTTTTCTCCATGTCACTCAGATCTGGGCAAATCCTGCTCATGCTGAGGCCAATGGTGAGCTCTCATTTATTTTAACAGCCCAGCCTATAGACTCCTGCTTAGCAGGAGGGCTCATGGGCTGCTGAGTATTGTGTTCATTACTATATATGATCCTTTAAAAAGCAGAGAGTAGCTACCCAGACTGATTTGTAGCTCCATGCAGGGGAAAGACCAACCAGCTTCTGCCAGCACCCTCCAAAGAGGTCTGGGGGAACCTGTCTGGGTTAGGTCCAGCCCTGAGAGTCCAGCCTTGGTGTCCTGATAAACCTTAGCAGTGAATTCTGGGTGGTACAAGTGAGGATGATGATGGCAATTTTGTGAGGGAATGTGTCCTCTAGATGAGATGCCCAGGCTGGAGCAGGAGAAGGAACCATTCTGGCTTTGTCCTGCTGTCATCTCCCACCCAGTTACTTTCTTGCATCTGCAACTCATCTACATTTTTAATTTAGAATTATTTTTTTTGTGATGGGGGAAAAATGTCCTTCTCAGAAGCATTTGTATACTTTTAGTGAACAGAATCCAAAGCCCAAACCCCATAAAAACTTGAAAATAATCAACCCACTGTGTCAGCTCTTCACTACAAGCATGCTCAAGAGCTTCCCCAATCCTGCAACACTCTTGGTGTTCTGTGGGCTGCTCATCCAAATATTCCCTTGTTACAACTTGTCTTAGGCAACAGATAATCTGGGAGTATCATAACACATGGGTGAGGCAGAGAGGCAGCCAAAACAACATCCATCTGCATCAGAAGTGACTGGTGAGACCAGGAATCCTGCCAAGCAACAGCCCATCCTGAGGTTGTGAGCTCCACAGTGGCTAATCCTGTTGTCATCTGAATTAACTTATAAACGGGGGGGTGGGAAAAGCAGCAGTTGTATAATAAGAGGCTTAAGATCTTGAGCTGTGTGTATTTTGCTGAGCAGTAGCACCACGAGTGTCATTTTGCTGGAAGAGGGTTGTGTTCCTGGGTGAGATGGGTGATGCTCTTCAACTTGCTCCAGCCACGAGCTGTGTGGGTGCTGAGGGGCTGTGATGACAATTAAGGATCCCATAAACACCAGCCAGCAGTAGATACCTCAAGGAGTGGTTTTTGGCAAGGCAGTGGTTGGTACTTCTTCTGGGAGCCAGCACTTCTCAAAGGAAACCTTGGTAGAGGTCTTGGACACAATCATCACAGGCTGGAGCTGCCCGGTGGGATTTGGCATGTCTGGCAGGATATTTCAGGTATGTTTTCAAAAATAACCACTCAACATATCATGCAATGGTTCATCTGGCTCTTTCAGAGCTCCCCTGGTCCTTGCCAGTGGAAGGTACCAGGTTGCTCAAGTACAACCAGCTGCTCACGTCAATGGGGGTTTTTTGCAGCTTTTTGGAGATAACTTTCTATCACCATTTAATTTTCTCTAGAAGAAATCGTTACCAATATATGCAAATAAAATAGACAACACCAAGGTAGGCAGGGGAGGAAGGTAATTCATGGAATCATAGAATGTTTCAGGCTGGAAGGGACCTCTAGAGGTCATCTGGTCCAACCTCCCTACACAAGCAGGGACATCTCTACCTAGGGCAGGCTGCTCAGAGCCTGTGTTAGACTCACCTTGTGATACAGAACTTGAAGAAGCATGGAAGGAAATTGCATCTGGGAACATTCCTGTGGCCAGATGTTTGCTGCTGGGTCTGGACTTTTTTTTTCTTGCAGGCTGGTTGGTTTTTGTCCTGGTATGGGACCTGCAGAGCACGTTCAGGAGATAGAGCAGTTTTGAGGGAGTTGCTCCTCTCTCAGCTGGCCAGGGAGATGTTTCTGCTGCTGTGATTTGCTTTAGAAGTGAGAAGTGGAGAGATGTCGCTGATAAGTTATCAATCTGGCTCTTCCACCCCCTCTGCTGGCTACTGAGACATGGTGGGGCTTCAACCAGGAGAATGGGCTGGAGCAGCTCCATCCTGCTGCATGTTCCTTGCTGTCTTTGTCCTCTGTGCCATGAGAAATGGGTGTTGGTAGGGATGGAGGAGGGACCAAAACCCACTATTTGCTTCTCTGCTGCAAGAACAAGGAGTTGTGAACTTCAACACTGAACAGTTCAAGGGATGATGAGACTTTTGAAGCCAGTTTTTACCTCTCTTGGTTGGATTGTTCTGTACCTCACTGTAAATGGTCTTTTTTTCCCAAAAAATTTGGGATATTTGTTAATCTCTTAGTGGGATATTCGTTAATCTCTCACTGGGATATTCGTTAATCTCTCACTGGGATATTCGTTAATCTCTCACTGGGATATTCGTTAATCTCTCACTGGGATACTCGTTAATCTCTCACTGGGATACTCATTAATCCCTCATGCAGATACTTTGGTGCCTTAGAGCATCACTGGGCTCACCCTTCAGTCTTTCCTCTGGTCTAAAGTCTCTTATGCCCATTTTTTGCAGAATTTGTGGGGACTCAGCATCTGTGAGACCTCCCCAGCTCTGTCACATTTCGCTGAGTGGGGCCACAGGTTCGATATCAGCAAAATGAATGAGAAGTGAGTTGTCTGGTGGCTTCACACTGGGCTGTAGCCATGGGCAAGACACTTGTTGTTCTCTAATATTAGTGAAACAGAAAGAGTGATGGTTTCTTTGTCTGAATACACCCAGATTTATCTATCTAGTAAAGGTGGAATTTTTTCTTTTTCACTCATTTCAGGAATACTTTCAGTATCTGAAGGGGGCTACAAGAAAGCTGGGGAGGGACATTTTAGGCTGTTGGGTAGTGGTAGGACTGGGGGGAATGGGTCAAAACTAGATGGGGAGATTCAGATGAGACATTAGGAAGAAGTTGTTGCCCAGGAGGGTGGGGAGACAGTGGCACAGGTTGCCCAGAGAGGTGCTGGAAGCCCCATCCCTGGACATTTTGAAGGCCAGGCTGGCTGGGGCTGTGAGCAACTGATGGAGTGGGAGGTGTCCCTGCCCATGGCAGGGGGGTTGGAACTGGATGATCTTTAAGGTCCCTTCCAACCCTGACAATTCTATGATGTTCTATTCTATGAAAAGAGGGATCCTTGACCAGAGGCACCATTGGAGGCTCCTGATTTACTCCTGCTCTGCAGATCCAGGGCACTTCTCTTCCATTAGTGTCAATCTACATGGGAAAAAGGGAGCAAGTCCTGACCTCTCTCCTCTCCTTGCTGGGATGAATCAGAGGAAGACTTTGCTGCCCTTTCAGCAACGTGATGGGGACCGAGCTGCTGGGTTTGGGACGGGGAGGTGGAGCTGGGAGCTCCCTGAGCTGATGGTCATTTCGTGATAAAGTGATAATGCCAATAATCCCTCGGTCCTTTGTTTCCCCCCCTTTTTTTGCCTTTGAACTGAACACTTTGCCTGTCTCAGCCGTGGTTGCCTTTTTGAACTGTCAGTTTGGGAGGATTAGATGCATGTTTAGGCTGGGTGAACTCATGAATGAAAATATTTTCCTTGGCAGTTTTCAAAATGCTTCCCCCCTTTAAGAGCTGAAGTCTTTGGCAACAATCTGCTTTTTGCCCAGATTACCACTGTCATTTTGGGAGGTCTTTTCCCGCAGAACAAACAATGGAATTTTAATAACAGAGTGAAATAGATTCAGGCCCGCTTTATTTATATTTTCTTTATTTATGCTCGAATACTCAGTGTGCAGCTCCAGCAAAGACAAACCTAAGCTTTGTATTACTTCAAAATGATGAATTAAGCTCCGCCAGATTTACTTCACCAGGAAAGGATATTTTGATTCGCTGCTTTGAACACGTCTTGTAAGAACAATAAATATCTCAGAAATTAAAAATAAAAAAAGAAAACCAGCTCAGTAAAAATTGGAAGGAGCAGAGACAGGGCTGCTCTTTCTGCCTTGGCACCACAGTTCCTGCTTTAGGGAGGGTTTGACTCAACAATTCAGTGATCAAAAGCAGTGATCACCATCTGAATTAATTCTGACCATTTATTTTAAGCCCTGGGTGCAGAAATGCTCAAATCAACACCAGTTTTTAATCCCTGGGCAACTGGGGGCTGGTGAAGCTCCCAATACCATTTCCTGCAGGGTTCTGTTTGCAGAGCAGCCTTCAAAGTTATCTAGCTTCATATCAGGGTGAAGAAATAGAGAATTGGGGATCATCTGAAGTGAAGCATAGACTCATAGAATCATAGAAAGTTTTAGGCTGGAAGGGACCTCCAGAGGTCATCTGGTCCAACCTCCCTACACAAGTAAGGACATCTCTACCTAGGGCAGGTTGCTCAGAACCCCACCAAGCCTGACCTTGAAGGACTCCAGGGATGGGGCCTCCACCACCTCTCTGGGCAGCCCATTCCACTCATCTATCACCCTCAGATTAAAGAACTTTTTTGTAATATCCAGCCTAAATCTCTCCTTTCCTAGCTTAAAACCATTACCCCTTGTCCTAAAGCATAAAATAACATCTCTTCAGGTCTAACTATGACCAAACTGAAACAGTTTGTGTCTTGTCCAAGCTCTTCTCATAGGTTTGAACATCAGCTCAATGACAAGGGTTGCATTGACTGCAGTGGTAAATATTATTCTACTTGCTGATGAATCCCTTAAGGTTGCTTACACAGCTTTTTTCCCCCTTGAGAGAATTCTCTGTTGTTTTATTTTCCCTGCACGCTCCCTTCATTCCTGATGCACCATCCTCCCCACTTCCCAAGCCTGAGCAAGGAGCTGAGGGATGGAGATGCTCACAGATCATGTATAACAAACCTGTTCCAGGGTTTTCAGTGCTAAAGAGCTCTCTGTCAGACAAGCCATTGATAGGCTGCTGTAGTCAATTAGACAGATGGCACATGGTGGAGATGGAGAGCAGCCAAACCTGCCAGTGCTTTGAGTCTGGAGATGGACTAGATTGAGAGAGCCAGACTGGTCGGACTGTGGGAGCTGTGGAGAGAGAGAAGGAATTAGGGTGTTTTGAAGGATGCCCTGGGTGTTATTTGTGCCTCATTGCTCTGCTTTTAGCACTGCTGGTTCTATCCCTGAAATCACCTCTGAGTGTGTACAGAGCATGGCCTGGAGCTCATTGCTGCAGCTCAAGGAGAGCTGGGGTGAAGCTGGAGAGAAGCAGGTCTATGAAACACCCTTTGCTGAACACAAGTTTGATTTTTCACCTCAAGCCTTGTCAGCACTTGGTGGCATTTGAGACAAACTGGAGTGATGTTGGCACTGCCTCTCCTGTGGTGTGTAACCTGCCATTTGCTGCCCTGTGCTGGACAAAAGGTTTCTGGAAAGCCTCATGGGTGCCTGCTCCTGAGGTCTCACATCCACATGGTGGCTGACATGGTGCAGGAGGAAGTACCAGCTAAACCCTGCTAGAACTTCATTTGATGCTGCCATAACAAAAACAAAGGGGTTCAGCCACCTCACCACTGAGCTACTGTAATTACTGAGCTACTGTAAAACAGCATCTGCCAAGGATGTTACAGCTGCTTTTCCATGTCCCTCATAAAATCAAGGGTGAAGAAGCTGCAGAAGGTGGCTTGTGTCCAGGAATGTGATAAAGATGCAAAGAAAAGCAACGATTCCTGGGGGAATTAACCTCCTTGGCCATTTGCTGTAGCTCTGCTTGCCTGGATCAAAGAGGCTGCTGCATCTGCACAGCACAGTTGTAGAAGATGCTCTTCCCCACTGCCTGGATCAATGGGTGGATGGTTATTGCTTAGCCAGGACTCTCTGTTTGTGGTTCGTAGATAAGAAGAAGTGCTGCTGGTGACTGGGGACCTTTGCTCAAGATTTTACCACCTTCCCCAGGCTAAGGTATTTGCCTTCATGCCTTGCTGGAGCTGGTGGTGGAGCTTGCAGGAAGAGAAGAGCTTGTCTGCTCTCTGGAAAGCTGTTCTGTTCCTACCTTGACATCACACGCTGCTTTGGGGCAGAGTGAGGAAAGGCAGCACTTGGTGCTCTCAGCCTTTGGAGGGGGTATGGGGAAGAGGAGGAGGAATGTGAAGGCTGGGAGAGCTGTCAGCACTGCTGCTCCCCAGGGATCCACACACTGCTCTTGCTCTGCAGCCGACGGGAAGCAACGTAATTGGCAAAGTATGCACAGAACAAGTGCTGCAATTAGGGCTGTGAGTGGCTTCAAGAGCAGAACATGCCAGCAACAAGATACCAGAGCTTTTGGACACAGGTTCTGTGGCTCTCCAGCACAGCCTGGGCTGCTTCCAGACCCACCTTACCCAGTGGAGGGGGGGTTTAAACTCTCCCTGGAGCAGTGGCACCAACAACCTGTGTCCTGCTGTCTCATGGGGCTGTTGGGGATGGACCAGACAGTACCTTGAGCAGCAAAGGGCACCCAAACTTTGGTGGTTAAATGCTGATGTTCAACGCTTTGGACTTCTCCTGGCTAAGGTGGTGACTGCCTGTGGCAGCTCCAAGAAGGCTGATCTTTCAATATGCACTAATGCACGTTTAAATCAGGGGCAAATCATCTTTTAAAAGGCTTCTATATCAGAACAGCATCCAAAAGAACTGAATACAAGTAGGTCTTGGTCCTGTAAACCCTCAAACAAGTAACCTCATGGTTACTAGGTTGGGCTAGATGATCCTTGAGGTCCCTTCCAACCTGGCATTCTATGATTTGAACAGTTAGTGCTGGAGTCAATGAGTCTACATGTGAGAGCAGAGTTAATAGAGTATCTCTAGGTCTATTGGTTTCAATAGAGCAGTGAATGACACCACTTAGAAGCCTACCCATCAGTTCATGAAGATGATGTGTGTTTCTTGACTTAATAATAAAGGGATGAAAGAATAGTTGGGCAAAATCAGTGTCAACAAGGAAGAGGTGGGTGTGTTGCCATTACTAAGCCCTTCCCCTTGGTGACCCACCATGTTCTTCCATCCACAAACCTGAGCACTGGGCAGGGAAAGGAGGGAAAGTCCCTCCTGGAATCATGGCTGGAGGTGTGGGCACAGGTCAACTGCAGCACCCTTGATTCACCTTATCTACAGCTGGGCAACTTCAGGAGAAACTGAGGAAACACCTAAATAAAACAGAAAGTGTGGTTTTGAGTTTATTGAACCATCATTTAATTTTCTCAGCCAGTCTAGTAATTTTAATTAGTGGAGCCAATAGCTTTGATTTGGATGATGATTGGTTTTGATTCGTGGTCAATGAAAACACTTGATTTTCTGAAGCTAATGCAAAATGTTAAGTCAGTGCTGTTTTCCTTCCAGCACGTTGTACCTGCCTTCCACAGAGTCTCAGATATCAGAGTTTAATCCACAATAAACTATCCCCATAGCCTAAGTGTTTGCTTATGTGCTTCGAATTGCAGCTTGCACCAAGCTCAGCAGTGATGCCCCTCATCATCTGCCCTCCCTGGGCTCCTCCACACCCTAATTATGCCATTTAGAGGAGGACATTTCCTGGCAGCAGCCCCTCAAGTCTCTGCAGCAGCCACTCATGGGCTCTGGATGGAACATGGCTGTAATAGCTAGCACATGTGAGCCATGGCTACGGGGACAATTAACCCTCATTGCAGAGTGAGCACGAGTCCATTTGGTTTAATATTTCCAAGTGATGGTGCCTTGCAACAAGCAGCAGTAACTCTACATGCTGAGCTTTAATATCTATGTGCCCAGTACTACGTTCAGGTGTAGCTTTACCTTCTAGCATGAGTTACAGCAAATTCTAGTAAAGAAATATTCTGTAGCTCTCCAGAAAGGCTGGATTTGGTCAGGATCCTGAGGGATCCTCCATGAACAGTGACAAATAGTTTCTTTGCAGGTATGAGCTTAAGGCAAACACCTTTGTTAGCAGCAAGCTGTGGGTGTTTGTGATTGTGGTGCACTTAATATGTTCAAATGCACTAAATTTCTGTGCCTACGCTGGATTCTTGCAGGGTTAGAGCAAAGGAGGAAGGTTTTAGCTCACACCAGAGCCTGGGTGGTGGAAGAGGTGGTGGAAGAGCCACATTTGCACTAGAAAAATAGATTCTTTGGGGGTATTTTTGTTTTAGTTGAATTAAATTAACATGCACTTAGTGATATGGTTTAGTAGTGCCCTGGCAGTGCTGGGTTAATGGTTGGACCTGATGATCTTAAAGGTTTCTTCCAACCAAAATGATTCTAAGATTCTGTAATTCTTAATAAGCTTATTCCTACCTGCAGAACTTGGTTTAGGAGTACTAAAACCATGCAAGAAGGTGGGAATAAAGCCACAGTGAACCTAAGTCCACTCCATGCATCATCTATCCATCTACTGACCCAGGTAGGCTGCTGTGTGAATACTATTTATATATGATATAAATAGTTTATATATTTATATATTTTATATATATGTTCCACTGCTGTGGAAAACCCAAGGAACCGTTTTAGATGGTTATTTATAAAACCTTTTTTTTTTTTTCCTCCACATTTATGTGCTCCCAATGCCTTTCTTGCTGGTATCTTTCTGCTGAGGAAATGTGGAGCTCAAAAGTGCAATAAGAAAACAAAATAGCCCCAAATGGTTTAGCTCTTAGTCCTCCTCTTTTCTGCAGATCGCCTGAAAAGCCACAATTTATGGGGAAAAAAAAAAAATATTAAAAATTCATTTGCCAGTCCTAGTAAATAATGTCAACAGAGACTTTTCTGGCTGCCTACAAACACTGAGCATCTTTTCCAGACAAAGGGCTTCCAGATGCTGTGACAGTGAATATTTGAGGAGGTGCCAGGCCAAGCAGTTCCCTGCACTGATGTCCATAATGTCACTACTCTAAGGTCCTAAAATCCAGCTATTTCTCCTATCAGACCTCCTATTATTTTTTATTTATGCCAGGATTGCATGTGCTGTGAGCAGGGAAACCAGGGGGAAAAAAAACAACGAAATACTACTAATAAAAAAAGGCTGATAAATAATGATAATATAAAAATGAAAGATAATTTTCCCTGATTCCTTGAGCCTAATTGACTTTTCCTTTCCTCCTGTGGCAAAGCAGAGGAGCAGCTCCACAGAGATGTGCTGGAAGGAGCCACTTTGTTTGTCTCTGATACATCAAATATGGCCACAAATTATTGATAAAATTGTGGGAAGCCTCAACCAGCAGCTCCCCCAGAGTCAGTATCAAGGTGTTGCTGCTCCTCCTGTTAGTTTACTCAATAAATAACCTTATTAGTAAGGGTTGTAAAAGCCCCATAAGGTGCTTCTCATCTGCAGGAACATCAGAGGTAAAGATTTATGTAAAAGAGATAATGAGAAATCAAGTTGATGTCGTTTGTGCACTGATCAAAAAAATCCTCATCTGTTTTGCATTCACATCTGGAACAGATTCCCAGGGGAGAGCAAGCGACATATTTTTAGGACTCTATTTCATCAATGTCCAGGCTATTAAAGCTCCATTTTTTCCAGGAATGATAAGTGTAATTACATCTCCCTCGCAATAAAAAAACTAGTGCTTATTAAATGTAAATATTTAACAATGATTCAAATACATTTGAAGGGGACTTTATGGCTTGCTTTTATACGCTCCCATCTGGGTTGCCTTTCCTAAAGCACTCTGATTTTTGGGAGAGTTATTAAGTTATTATTTGGAGAGGGACTAACACTTTGTGTGTCCCTTGCTTCAATTTTAATTTCGTGCAGTTTCAGAATTTATTGAAGGCTGGTGGGTTGAGGGTTTGATCAATGCCCTATTGTGTTTGTACATCGAGGGAAAAGTGGCTTTGGGAGGTAGGAAACGTCCCAGTGACATGTCTGGTTTTGATGGCCAGATAGTTCCCTGACTTCTCCAGCTCTCCTTTGTTTCATAGAATCATAGAATGTTTTAGGTGGAAGGGACCTCTAGAGCTCATCTGGTCCAACCCCCCTACACAACAGGGACATCTCTATTTAGGGCAGGCTGCTCAGAGCCCCAAAGGAATCACGTTGGTTCCTGACATGGGGTCCTTCAGTTTTATGTATGATCCTCTGAGGTTGTTTTAAAAGCTTCAATAAAAGGTCCCAATCTTAGAAGTTGCAGAGATGTCCAAGGAACATTGTGTCCAACTCGCTGACCTTGGGCACAATTTGTGGTGATAGAGGCAGGACTCAACCTCCACAAAGAAGAATTCGAGGAAGGAATTCCCCAAAGGGTTGTCAGATGCAAAGAATAAACCCCATTTCCAGCAAAACCCTTCCCAATGGAAAGTCCTTTCATGTCCCCAGAGATTTTAAGAGAGTGAAAATCAGTTTTCTAGAAAATTCTGCAGTTGATTTAAAAATTGCATCGCAGGGATAGAAACTATTACACTGCTGTGGAGCAGCTTAAATATTTCCAGAAAGGACACTACTCCCTCCTAAATTTGGAGTTCTTGATATAATTTGTGCTCAGCTTTCACCCCCCTTCCCTTTTACAAGGGCCACACTCTTCCAGCAATCCCTAATTCTATTTTATTTTAATTTATTTTATTTTTTACAATTTTTTTTAAGGAACCTTGTGCAAAGTTCAGCTTCATACCCAAGCTCATTCTAAAATGCTGGAGTTAATTTTTAATTTGACTAATAATTCCAGTCATATAAGCAATAGGACCAAAGCCAGTCACTTACTTGAGAGAGTGTTAACGGGATCAGGCTGCTGGGAGCTCATTAAAACTCCTGATCCTGCAAAGAAGCAGGAGCTCAAAGTGCTGCAAAGTTTCTTCCAGTCACCAGGTGCCTCTTAGTGCAAAAATGGAGCTGAAAAAAAATCACCACTTCTATAATTTTTAAAGAAAAATTATATATATAGAAAAACTCAGTATTTTTGTCTGATATGTTTAAAAATAGCAAATAACTGCCCCAAATTTCCCATTCAGGAGAATTTCTCTGAGGAGAAAAAAATCCTTTAAATAAATATCCTTCCCCTATTGAAATTGGTACATAAAACCCCCCCAAAACCCAGGGAAGAGGTTATTTATTTCTGAACTAACACCCAGGGCACTCTTGTACAACTCTATGTTCAGTGGTTTAAATTACAGCTGATGAAAGGGAAATTAATTGAAGGCAGTGATTTTCCACAAGATAAACCTTTGGGAAATAAAGGTTTCTCTTAGGGAAAAATAAATAGTATTCCCACAAAAGGGCTTGGCAGTGTGGGCATCTTTAATTGCTTGTTTAATTAAATCTATCAACGAAATATTAGTATTTTTTTTGGCATATTTTTGGTGATGAAAGATACTGGTTGCAGTTAGAACAAATGTTTGTTGGGTTTAATTCCAGACTTATTTTTTCCTACAAAGCAAACAGCACTTCTTGTATATAAGGAGGACACAACAACCTTTCCTGGTGGCTTTTGCAGTCTGGAACACGAGGCAAATACTCGTGTATTTGGGGCTGTTCCTGTTGCCTTTGAGCCCAAATGGAAAAACAAGTATTTTCTGGTACAGGCATGACAAAATAATTTAAGACAATCATTTTTCTACCATTTCTGAGCTCTTTTCACATGCTGATTAAATATAATGCATGCTCAAATACACATAGGTGTGTGCACACAAGATTTACTAAATATATTACAATTTCTCAAATAATCCCAGCTACTTGTGGGAAACTGTGTGTGCTTTAATAACCAGCCCTATCTCTGTATTTTACCTATGCAAATAATTTCTCTGAGACCATCATGTCTGCTTGTCAGGCTCAAATAATAAATCATTATTTTGATCTCAGATACACCACTTTATTCCGTGCAGCCTCCATCAGTTTTAACTTCTCAGCACATACATTTAAAATGTAATGTCCACTAAAAAATCTAGTTTTTCATTAGAAAAATAACCTTTCTTCTCTTTTTTTTTTTTTATTATTTTGTAAAAGAAAGTTTTGGGTTGTATTTTTAGATACATTATTCCCCTCCGTTTATAAACCATCCTCCTGGAGGTGCTTTAAATTTAAAGTACAAAATAAAAGCCTGCCCACGTTCTGCATTGGGAAGAAAAGGGCACGAGGCTGTTTTCACAAGCATTAAAGGGGGGAAATCGTTGCCTTCACTGCTGTCCTTTGTTCCCTCAATAGTTTCTTGAATTGAAAATTAAAATACAATGTTCTGGCTTTAACCTGCCTGGCTGAAGCTGCTTTCATCTGTTTCCTGAGAAAAATTAAATATCAACCTACCAGCATTGCCAGCTACATTCAGCGTGGCTGGTAATTGCCCTGTCTATAATTCTATAATGGCAGATTTAGTACTGAATAATTACACATTATAAGGGAGAGCAACTGCCTATAGGAAAAAAAAAGGAGCTGATCCAAGCCCTCTAAAATCATGGATATTTTTTTCTGAACGCTGCATTTTCTGGATGTTAAATAAATTCCCAGCACATCAGGGACAACGTTTTACCCTCCGTGGATGTTAATCCAAATATGAACCTGGGAAGAGGGACACAGATAGAAATTCTCTTAAATTTTCTTATTTCATCATGCACAGATAAATATAGTTTAATTTAGGGGGAAAATCTGCTGAAGAAAACACCTAACTTGTATTTTCTCTGCTGCTTCCCATGCACGGGTCAAATCTGTGACTGCGAATAGAGGATTCCCCGCAGAATTTGCATTTTTTGGTGGAATAAATCATTTGCAACCAAACCCATCCCCATGTCCCTGCTGTTTGGGGCTGCAAAACCAGATTTACCAACAAACAAATTCCACAGGGCTAATAAACCCCCCTCTCTTACTAATGAATTATTTCATCGCTCCGCTGTCTGCCGGCTTCTCGCTGCCCTTTGCAGCACTGGGGAGATTTAATCTGTGCTTTCCTCCAGTGGAGACCCTGATGTTTGGGCTTTTCTGTAGTGCCTTTGTATAGCTGGGCTGGCTCTGCAGAGGTCCTGCCGTGCAATATCTGCAGCTCTCAGGGCTGGGGAGGGAGCCTGAGCCTCAGGTTCTGAGTTACTTGGGTTGTAGTGTTGGTCCTGCTGCATTTTTAGGGGCTGTAATGTTGGTTGCCTTTTTATCAAGGGTTTTTAGCTTCTTGCTTGGCAGCTTCCAGCCTGATATATATATGTATATATAACACTTTAGGGAGCTTAATAAGGGAACATAGTGAGCACTGAGATCAAATCAGTCTTGACTCAACTAATTCTCAAAAAACAGGGAATGCCTTTAAATGCTTCGAGGATTTCTCACTTCTTGATGGGAAAACGTTAAAAGCCCCAGTTCTTTAATCTTGCTGCATAGCCCCAAGTTCAGGGCTTAAAGCTGAAAGCTCAAAACTCCAGCTCCTGCTCTTGTTGCACAGGTTCCTGACAGGACAGAATGCAGCTCACGGAGCTATTAATCCCCTCCACAGCCTCCAGAATGGTGACACCTCCCCATACCACCCAGGCTGGCTGGTCCCCAGGCTTGTGGCAGGAGGAGATAAGGCTCCTCCAAGCAATCCGAGCCCCTAATTGCTCGTATTTATTGTCATTAGGAAATCTGGGAGAGGGCCCAGCCCGGGTCTTTCTTGTGCTTTGCTACAAGACAGGACCCACAGATTTCAGCGGCCGCAGGATCAGCCCCGAATTTCTCCATCAAATCCAAAGGAGCCCCCACACCTGGGGAGGGAGATTTAGGAATCCAGATTTATACGGCTGCAATTAACTGCAAAAATTGGCCCTAAAAATCCCACTGATGTAAACAGCCCGGCTGCAGGTCAGCCCCAAGCACACAGCCCGGGATTAACGGCAGCTCACTACCGGAGCAATTATCTCCTGGCAATGCCAAAAAAACTCCCTTGTTAAGCAACTTGTGGGGCTCTCGGTGCTCTCCTTTCCACCTGTAAAATGCCAGAGGAGTTGTTTTTTTGTTTTCCTAGAGTTTCACTCTAGTGAGCAGCGTGTTCTTGGTGTTGTTTGGGAAGTAAATCTCAGCAGCCTCTGAAGAAGAGTCGAGCCCGAGCGGCGTGGCTGGAGTTGATGTTTACTGGGAGGCTTAACAAGCCTGGCAATAAAACCCTGGGTAATGATGGCTCTGAAGAGCTACATTTGCTTTGGAATTTGCTTTTGTAAAAGCATGAAATTTTATGTAGGAACAAGATCTATAACCACCCATATAAAAGCGAAGGGGTTTAGTAACTCGGAGAATGATGGACTCGATCCTGCAGGACAGAGCTTGTAGCAGGACGGGAGGATCAGAGCTCAGTGAGTAACTCAATACTGGTTATTTCAGAAGCTTTGTCTTTGGTGAGCATAAAATACGATTTTCTTGAATTAATTTATTATATGGCTTTTTCTTTTTTAATGCCAATCTCCCCTTGACAGACTTATCTGAGCATTTACTGCTGGAAATCCGATCGGGGTTGGTTTCTCTGTGCAAATATGATTTCAGAAATGATTTTCTTTGCCTTTCTCTTCCGTAGTGTTTGCATACAATTCCTTGTTTCCATGACTGTGTCAGTCAGCAAGGGGACTAAGGCACACGAGAGGTAAGTTCACAAATTAATTTCTTGTAAACCTGAAACAGAGATGAGGGAAGAATGTTTGTGTGGCACTCGCCCAACTTTATAACAAACATCCAGCTTAATCCTCAGGCTCTTCACAGAGAAATGAGGCATTTGCCTCCAATAGCTCCCCCCACTTTTCACTCTGCTTCGTGCCACAATTTAACAAAAGCTCTGATTTTACCACTGTAGCCAGGCAAAACTCCACTTAGCAGAGACACAACATTTACCTGAAATATTGAGGATAACAGGGAGGATAACTATTCAAATCCAGAATGAAAAGTGCAATTAATGGTGCCAGGTAAAACTCCAAATTAACTGAAATCAGAGCAGGAATTGGGAGGGAATAGAGGAATCTACTTATCTCCTTAGGCAAAAGCCTGGCTTTCCTGAAGAGAGCAGGCTCAGGAACTAATGGCATCAATTTTAATTTTTCAAACCCCTCCCATCTCCCTGGGATTTCCAGCTCCAATGGCAGAGCAGAGCAGGGGGGGTACCCGGGCATCCCATAGCTCTCCAGCCAGGCACCCTGCAGCTTTGCAACACCCCCTCTTTGTTTTTTAATCCTTCCCTGTGTTTTTTTCCCCTCCCAGATGCTGTTGAGATGTGTCCCACAAGCCACCCATCCTTAAACCAACGGTGTAACGCTGGAGCACATTTATATTCCATCACAATATCCTTGTTACTATAGGAGCAAAATACATGTAAATATTTAGGTGGATTCCTTCCAAGTGCAAGGGGCAGCTCGGAAAACATGGGGTGCCCTGAGCCAGGACATGCTTGAACACACGTGGAGACCTTGGGCAGGTGAGGAACCGCTTAAGATGTGCAATGCTAAATACCAAAGTGTGGTGGGACCAATGTCTGGCTGCTCAGGGGAGTAATCCCACCAAAGCCCCCTAATAAATGTTTGCAGGGTCAGGCCTGGAATGATTTGGGAGAAAGTTTCCCTGGTTTCTTTTGTTTCTCTTCAGTCTCCGAGTGACAGATGACGACGTGTAAGAGTCAGTCCCTAAAGATCCCCAGCATTACAGGCAGACAACAGCCATAAAATTGGCCCTTGCCTAAAGTCTCTGAGCTCTGCTTTTTCTGCAAGACCTGATTTCATGTTTATGATGGTTGGGGAGAAGCTGTAGAAGGGCTGGAAGAGCCTTTCCTTTTACTCTGTAAAGAAATAAGATTTTAGAACAACTGCTTGACTGCTAAACTATTATTAGGCAGAAGAAGACATTTTAGATCAGGAAAAATACAATAAAATGAAAATCCTAAAGCTGCATCTACAAACCTACAAAGCTGCATCTACAACCTACAAAAATCCTAAAGCTGCATCATAAAAGAAACCTACAAAGCCTATGAAAAAGGGCTGGATTTACCCCCCTGCTCCAACAGATAATGATGCTAAAATTCACTCTGAGTCATTCAGAATTGAAATGGCTCTTTCTTGCCTGTCTCCATTGCTGAACTGGAGATAAATTGGTTTAAGCCATTTAGGGGGTTTCTGGTCTGAGATGAGCGGCCAGTTGTCTCTGTGCCGTAGTTTATTCATTGTTCTGGAGAAAAGTAACAAATATTGGCTCCCCACCAATAATTGTCTGAGAAAACCAGATTTTGGCTGTGTCTCTAGGCCTTGTATAAGCAAAGGGGGTTGTTTCTCAAACACTGCTCCTCCGCACCAAGCACACAGATGGTATTTGTACTAATCAAGCAGATTCTGCCCTCCGTGACATCCGCCCAAAGGCCACTGCCAAGTTTGCAGCCAGGCACTGCAAATTTATCCCATGTGAGAAGCATGTGTGTGGAAGGGGGAAGGTTTGGTCACCGGCGAGGTTCACCAGTATGGGTAGAGATCTTCATTTCCCTCCTGCAAAGTTTCCCAGAAAGAAAACCCTATAAACCCTTCAGTGGCACATACCATGGCTGAGCCCTCAGCTCCAAACCCCTTTACAGGTCCCTCCAGCTCTCTCCCTGAGCCATGCCACGCACTCCCTCACCTATGATCCCCCCATTTTGATGGGAAGGGGATTCCCACATGGGATGGGGGTCCCCAGGGTCTCTATGGGCTGTGACCATCCTACACCCTCAGCAATCCCTGCAGCCGTGGCTGATGCACCCTCCCCACGGCCGGCTCCAGAGAGCAAACCAACAATGGTGCACTGTATGTGTGCTGTGGGAAATGGGAGAGAAGACAAACCAACTTTATTTTGTGACATAAAGAATGTTACACCCTTTGGCAATACGTAAGTAATAACTTAAATCCATTTAAAAACTCCCTTCTCCACTCCACAGCTCGCGAATGGAGCCAAAGCTGTAAAAATTCATGAAGGAGTCGGTAGCAGGCTGGCTGGGGTTACAAAATCTCCCAGACCTGCTAGAACTCACAGTTTTCTCCATGAAAGTCATGGCCATAACAAATATACCACACAGCAGCTCTCTTTCTAATCCTTTCCCAGGAAGCTGCATTGTGTGAGGCTGAGCAGATCTTGACGTCCAGCAAGGCTGGAAGGCAGCGAGAGGCAGGGAGGAGGGTGTGAGGGGATGAGATGGATGCAGGAACCCATTGGGTGTGGGCTGCTGGGGCAACAGGGGACCCTGAAATGTCCCCGACACTCTAGACCTGGGTTTGGCCCGTGCTGGGTGAGGTGGAGCTGGTGGTTGACTGATCACACTGGAAAACAAAAGCTGTGCCTGGAAGAAAAAGGCTCCTTTTCATTTCTGCTCCCCGTGTCAGGCAAAAATTAATGACTAAATGCACCTTTCTCTGATGTTGTCCATCATGCAAATAGTGGTGGGCAGGAGTCAATATGAACTTTAAACACACCTGACACAGGTGGCTCTTGCCTTTCAAGGCTAAATGGCCACTGGCCAACAATTCATGGCGCAGCATAAAGGGATCCTTGTGGCGAGCAGCCTTCCCCCTGTTGATGTTTGTTGTTCCAGAATGAAGCTATTCATGGGGGCTGAGATGAAACTGCCCAGGTGAACAGCTTCCTGAAACCCCGAGCTGTGACCAAAATCAACTGCAGAATGAAGGTGGTGGGGAAGTTGGAATATCGGGGAGAAAGCACAGGAATGAGAGGTGGTGGAGGGCAGGATGGAGCTGGCAGGAGATGCCCAGTTGTCCAGGATCCTGCTGCTCCAGCATCCTTATAGTGGTGTCTCTCAGGTCAAGCTGAATCGTTACCCTGGGGATTTTCATCTAGCCAGTGAGTCTTCTCTGTGTCCTCCAATGGACCAGCACTCACACAGCATGGATGGAAAAAAAAAATAAAAAATCAGTGAATGGTATTATGTTTCCTGATTTTAGCAGTGAGTCTGTGGGGTTTTTTCCCAAAACTAGCAATCTGAAATAAAATTCAGGCTGTTCTTTTTCCCTTATCTCCAGGAACACAGCCCTAAACCCCATCAGTTGTACTTCATACGTCTGCAATTTCATTGCAAGCTCATACATAATTTCTTTTTTTCCCTTTGGATGAAGCATATCCTATTCTAGTATCATTTAATCAAAATAAAAAATAGATTGCACCCTATCCAAAAAAGATACGCAGACTAAATATTTTGGTGTGTAGTCACCAAAATAACTGTAAAAGGGATTTTGGAAGCAGTTTGGGAAGTTTTCTTTCGGCTTAGGCATAGAGAAATCTTTGCATACTATCAGAGTTGGGATTAATTTATCACCAAGGGCAGGAACTGTTCCCAATCGGAATTAGCCACACTAATGTCTGGAGCTGACAGGCACAGCTGCAGCAAGTTCCCTTATGTTTATTATTGTCATTTTTCTTGTCTTTTAGCTGCTGGTACACTAATGGAAGAGCAAAAACTCCTCATCATTGCTCTCCCATTGCAATGAGCTCATTAAGACACTTAAAGCACCTTAAGGGCTGGTTTTTAAGCTCCTGATGGGATCAGCAGCAGGCACAGAAAATTGTTGTGTGCTCCCAAGTCTTTTCTGACTGTTCTTTTAGAAAATCCTTGAGAGTTGAGTACAAAACGTTGCATCCAGTCTCATCTTTCTGTGTCATTTCATTCCTGGTTTAAAGTCTGCTTTGGAAAATAGTGACCTGCAGCAAAGGGCTGGAGCTACAAACCTTTGCTGAAAGGGGAAGACGAGGGAAAAATAAAAAGAAAACTTGACTTTAGCTGATAAATTTCTATTTCAAATATGGTGAGTAGCAGAAAGATTGCCTCTGCCTCTGCAAAGGAAATGTTCTGACAGCACCAAAATCTTATTTATGCAATAAGAAATTGCCATAGATCAAACTGACAGGTTATCAGCTGGTATGTAATAAAACTTCCAGGCAATATTCATGGTATAATCTAGATCTCAGGAGTTACACCAGGGCTCCACCTTGGCTGTGGGCAAGTCTCTGCACTAGGACCTGTGGCCACATGAGTTCTTTAGGGCTTTGCTGTGGCTTTGGGGCTGTGCCCCCTTTTTTTCCCCCCTAGGAGCATGGGAGCAGGGCAATAAAACAGGTTTGACATCTGTCTCACCTGCCATGGGAGTTGGGAGGCAGCCAGGACAGGCATCTGGATGGGGGGACTTGGCAGCAATTCCAGGTCCTGTATTTTAAGCATCATAATAGGTCGGTCATGTACGTCTATCCTCAAGCTCATTTTGAGCATCACGTGTGCACTAATTCAGCTGGAACACGTCCAGGTTGTCTATCCATTTATACAAGAAAACTGCCAGAGGCAGAGCAGGCAAAGAACAGACAGTGCTGGTGACTGCCAGATGTCACACACCCAGCAAGGTCCTCCTTTGGCTCCTCACCCTGCTTGGACCAGGCACCTCCAGCCTCAGTACCTGCCTGCTTGGCAGCAGGATGAGACCCCCCTCTGCTCCCCACCATCCTTCCCAGCCCTGTTCTCTGCAGGGTTTTGGGGAGCTGTGGAGGGACAGAAGCAGTGGGAGGGATGGAGAAGAAGAGGGGGATGGATTGTAGAGGGATGGAAGGGGAGGGAGAGGAATGGAGGCTTCTCTCCATCATAACCCCAAGGGTATTTTCTCTGTCCTACCTGTCCGGACCTCCCAGGAGGCAGGGCCGGTGCTGGCAGCCTGGCAGGCTGCTTTGGAATCTCTGCTGCTCCCCCAGGTGGGAAAAACCAGAATTAACTCAGGAGCAGCCAGCAGAGGTGAGGCACTTGCCCAGCAAGCCAAGCTCTGAGAAAACACTTCCCCACCTGGCCCTTCTGCCAAATCCCTTACAAGGCTGGGGGTATGTGTGTGTGTGAACTGCTGATTCAGACCCATTCTAAACCTGCTTACTATTTTCCTTCGTGTATAAATATATGTTGTCCTCAATGTCCCAGGTTAGCACCTGTGGGGACCAGGGTACTCCAAGGATATTGCTATGAGCTTATGGAGCCCTTTACCTGCAGCTCATCAAAGCTTAATGGCTGTTTACGTGTATTACAAATGATACAAATACAATTGTATGACAGTTATAAAAGAAAGAATGGAGGAAGGCACCAGTTCAAACAGGGAATCAACTGGGAGGGAAACAGACTTTAACATTTCTTTTGGTTGCTGTTTTTTGCAGGAAAGCTGTGAGGGAAGAGGGATGAAGTTCTCTGGCAGAGCAAGGGGGTGGAAAATAACTAAATGAGGCTGCTTGTTAGGGAGATGGGGAAGGAAAGGAATTGCCTTATCACCTTGGCTTCTTTTCTCCTGTCCTTCACTGTTGTACTTTATCTCTGACAGGTCATCACAAAGATGTCAGTAAGGCCATAGACACGCAGGTTCTTGGTCCCTTGGGTGGCTGCAGGACTCGGGAGGTTGTTCTGTGTCCCGATGGGGTCCTGGGCTTTGGTTGCTTTGGTTTTTCTTGCTGGTCTGTGCCAAAAACAAAGAACAAGCAGATGAGCAAATGAGGCAGAGGTTTGAGTTCCTGCCGAGCAGCATCACTAAGCCTGGGAGTGAATTTGTGCAGCATCCCCCTGTGCTGTGCCAGTAACAAGTGAACACCTTGAGCTGCCTTTTCCTCCCTGTCCCTTCACTCTGGGCTGAGACAGGAGCTGAGCTACACGGGGAATGGGTGACCTGGATGTGTCTGTGTTATATTGCCTGGGAGAAGATGGTATCACAGCAATTAGAGCTAATTCCTGGTGCTGGGTAGCAGAGGGAGGCTGCGTCCCTTCCCTTTGCCTCCACTGCTCTGCTGCTTTCCTCTAGTTATTTTCATTTTAGCTGCATGCCAAGTTTAAGGCTTCAAGGATTTTTCTGTGGTGACCTCTAAATCCCTTCACTGGTCAATATGATGCATCACCATTCAGTATAATATCCTCCTGTCTGGTTTGCTGGCCCCAGGCTTATTATTTTATGTTTCTGTACATTAAACTGCATTTTCCATTCACTGGCCCAGGCAACCAGTGGATTCAAATCCCTTGTTCCTCGTTATTTGTTCCCTCTCCAATTTTGTGCCCTTCCACAAACTTTGATAGTTTGTGGAGGTATTTCCATGCGAGTCATTTGCAGGTATTACAAATGAGGGAAGTCCCTTGGTGTTCTCATTTGTTGAGCCTTTCCAAGAGAGGATAACCTTTTCAGAGGGGGTTTAGCAGCATGACTAGTGGATATTAATAGATACCTCTTGGTGCTGATCCTCTGAAAGACACTGTCACAGAGGCTTTCCTACCTTTGCACAGATGAAGGCTCTAAATCAGAGCAAGGGCTCATGGCTTTGGCTAAAATTGCTCTGGAGTGTAAGGTCTGGGAGAAATGGAGGAAGAAAAAGGGAAAGAGAGTCAGGCATTAGGAATAGCTGCTGATTAGGGAGTGGAGAAATGGGAATTTGGGGCACCTGAAGTAATGCTGAAAAGGGGAACTTGGATGTGAAATATGGACAAGACTAGGAGGGAAATATTTTCCCTCTATCAATGCATTTATTTGGCCCTGTTGTGCACATCACCATTGCTCCAGTGGTTAGGGAGCTGTTGGGATGAAGGTTGGACTTGATGATCCTAGAGGTTCTTTCCAACCATAATGATTCTATAATTCTATCACTGTCAGCTTCCAGCCCTGCTACCTGCCCTTGCTCCTCTGCCAGGTAATTCCTCATGTTATGGTTGAAAGAATGGAATTGTAAACCCCAAAACTGCAGAACCAACTGTACCCCCAAGCCTGGTGTCCTGACCCCAGCCCAGTGCCAGTGAGGGCACAAGCCACAGCATCATGGCCACCACCATGACATTATGGACTAGGTTCAAGCTTATGGATATTTACAGCCACCTCGGCACCACAAAAGGAAACAAAAACATCCCCCCCCACCTCAACCCTGCAGGTTTTATTAAGCATGTGCTTTGGTCCAAAGCCAAAGTGTGCTGAGTTGTTTTATCACTGTTTATTCCTGTCCTTCCCAGCCTTTATCAGTTATCCACATCAGACCTGTGAGCACTGCGAGGGCTGAGTCACACAAACAGTACTTTTATCTGCAGGCAAATCTATAATCAGGCAACAAACCCCCCTCCTCTTGCTCCTATTTAGAGTCCCAACTCGGGCTCTTAAAGAAAAAGGGACTCCACAAAGGAATTTCAGTAATTATCCTCTCCCCTCGGTCCCCCAGATGTTGTTTTGTAGGATAGAGGTACCTGAAAAGAGCTCTCAGAGCTGCAGCCTCTTTAAGGGAAGACTTGTAGGAAAGTGAACTTTAACTTTTAAACTTCCCTATGAAAACCAGACCCATGTTAAGTTTGATACCATTCGCCTCGGGATGATCTCAGCTCTTAAAATATGATGGTTTTAGTCGGATTAAGAGCCTATATTGTTGCTGAAGAGAAAGAAGGGTGCCTCTTTAATTGCAGCTCAAATCTACCTAACAATTGCCACATGTTGAGCAAGATTTAAGAGTTATTAAATATGAAAGCCACTCTTGCTCCTCCTCTAGGAGCAGCCTTTGTTTTTTTAAACCTGGAAAGCACTAAGGGGGGGAGGAAAATGTAAAAAACAAACAAAAAAGCTCTGAAAAACTGAAATCTGAAGAGATACTTTTGCTTTCTGTGAAGGCTGAAGTTAGTGCAACGAGTTTTTCTTGTTCCTGGCAGTGCCGGGGATCTTACTGGGAGGAAAACTCCACACAAATCCACAGCAGTCATTGGTTTGATTCTGTCTGTTATAGAAGATTATTTACAAGCAATGAGTGGATAACCTGACCAGAGCTGTGCTAAGCAAAGTCTCCTCTGACTCTGGCAGGAAGGCTCCCAAGCAAAGCCCAGCAAAGAAACCAAGGATCCCCATCCATGAAATCTTCCTTAAACCTCTCCTGCTCTTTGGCATCTCAGAAAGAAAAATTACCCCAATTTTTTATTTTATTTTTATTATTTCTTTTTTTTCTGTCTCTATTTATATGATGTGGGAGCATCTTTCCATTGTAAGTGTTTATGGCTGAGTAGACCTGAAACACCTGAAGCACAGCAATGGTGGTGGCTACAATTGACTTTGGCTTTGCAAAGCTGAGCCCAGCCCTAAGCCCAGGTACCAAGGCCAGGGTTGACAGAAGCCAGCAGGCAGAACAGACCCTGCAGCCCCTGAGCTGCTGGGATGGAGGTTTCAGTAGCTCAGAGTCCTCACTCTGCCTAAATACTTCTGCAGGAGTGGGGCTGTTTTGGAGAGCTCTCTACTCACTTTGCATCCCTCCGTGCTGTGAGTGACTCTTTGCTCCTTAGGACACTGATCCCCACCATAGCTCAGCTGGCTGGATGCCAGAGCCCTGACACTGGTCTGGAAGGATCTTCAAAGTGGAGAAGGAAAATCTCCTTCCCCAGCTGTGCTCAGAACAGCTTGGGTCCTTCAAGGGGCTTCTACCCATTGCTCATCAATGTGAATTTTCCACCAAGCCTGCCACATTCTTTTCTCTTTTTGCATTAGGGACACTTCTCCTTGGACAGAAGCTCTGCTGGGCTGTGGTGCCTCTCTGGGAATGGCCTTTGTGACTTGAGCCATCAACTTGAGTCCCAAAGTAAGAAGCCAGCACGTCTGCTCAGCTCTGTGAGCCCACAGGATACAGCTGTGGAGGAGGCGAGAGCAGACATAAAATAGGTCAAGGCAATAAGGGGTGTTTTTATAAATCATCTGTTATAATTTGTAGAAAGTTAATGTTGGGTCAGACAGAGTTGCAGCTACTGTATCTGCAAAGGAAAAAAAAAAAAGAAAGAAAAAGCTAAACCGTGGTTTTCAGAGGTCAATGATTAAATTTCTTTTCAGATGTTAGCCCTCTACTCCCTTCCCTTTGTGCTTGATAGTATTTCAGAGAGATCTTCAGCCTCTAGCAGCAGGATTTTAAAGTTATGGTAATAGAGTTTTCATACCATACATTATTCATTTTGCTAGGTCTCCATTTAGCAAGCCTGGCAGCTAAGTAGGATGGTAGAGTTTAGGGCAGGGGCCACTGCAGATCTCTGCAGCCTGGCAGGAGAACTTGGCTAAGCCTCTCAGGTTACAAAGAAAAAGCAATTTTCATTTTCCCTCCTGCTCAGCAAAGTGAAATTCAGCTCCTAATTTTCAGTGAAGGCATCACAATAGTTGGATTTTTCCTGTCTGATCTCAGACACACCCCTGTAAGTCTGGAGGTGCTTACGGAGCTGGGAACCTAGTTCCCTCTTTGGCAAGGTGGGGGAAAGGGGGAAGCAATTGGCTTTCCACCATGTTTTTAAGCTTCCCTTTCTATAGGGCCAACAGAAGCCATTTATTCCTCCCAAGCATCTTGTCCTGGCTCAGCACTGCCCCTTGAGACCTGCAGCATGTTCTCCAGCCAGTTTCCAACCTGTCCTTGCCATGTCTTGATGTCAGCCCCAGCCCTTGTCTCCAGCTCTCCAGTTCCAGATCTGTCTCATCATTTGTGCCAAACATCAGATCAGCTGCTCACAGAGCTAAGGCTGAGCTGAAGGGGTGGAAATTTCAGATGCTGGTAGAGATGCAAACCTAAAATCTCCTCAAAAAATCACAATTTGTGCTTGCAAGGCAAAATTAACCCCCTTCATTCTTACAGGAGGTGGAAGTGTTGTTCAGAGGATGAGATTTCCATCAGGACCCCCAAGTTCTGCCTTTGTCCCTTCTGTTGTATTTCCTTGGATGGCACTTTCCCAGAGGTGATCAAGATGTTTTGGAAATGTCTTTGACCAACTTTCAGAACAAAACCAAACCTTTGTCCTCTTCACCATCCCCATGACAGAGCTGGAAACCTAGAAGAAAGATTTCTTGACTCATTGCCATAGAAAGGGAACAATTGAGGCATTCAGGGAGTAAACAACTTTCCTGAACTTTCATTCTTTTGCTCCACCCTTTTCCCCAACAATAAAACAGACCTTCAGTTGTTGTTCTCCTTCTTCCTCTTCTTCTTCCTTTTTTTCTCCTTCTCCTTCACCTTCTCCTCCTCCTTCTCCTTCTTCCTCTTCTTCTTCTCCTTCTCCTTCCTTTTCTCTTTCCTTTTCTTCTCCTTCTCCTCCTTCTCTTTCTCCAACTTCTCCTTCTCCTCCTTCTTTTCTAACCTTCCAACTTTTCTTTATTACAAAATTCCAACTTCCAGCTCACCCTTGAGTAATTGGTTTTGCTGCAAGGGTTATTTGAGGTCTAAATGAGCCCAATGACATCTGTTTAATTTTAGATGATTGGAAAATGTTCGAAAATTAATGAAACCCAAATGTGCGACACACTAATAGGACAATTTTATTTATTAAAAAGACAGTTAAAAATAATTCTAAACATTTCAAGAAAACAAAAGAGGCGAATGGGATTTGTCATTGTTTAAATTGTACTTATTATATTACATTTCAGTGAAATGCCCTCTCAACCTTCCCCAGTTTGCTCGATTTCCTCGTCAGGCTCCTTCCAGCTAATTTGCTTTGACATAAACAAAAAGGAAAGAGCTCAAGAATCAAATGCAGTCATCCAATATTTGGGGGCTCGGTGCTGATTATAGCCAGATACAAATAAGAATGAATGGAACTTGCTAAAAGCAGGAGCATGTTATTAATTCTTCATGAATATTTGGATGGTCATGGGAAATGTACGAAGCCACACAAATCTCAGATGTGTCACAAAACGTAGCCTGAGTGCTCGTTCCCCTCAAAAATGTGTGGCTGAAATGCCTAATTTGCTATTTTCATCCTGAGTGAGTTTTACCCCACCTTTTTTGGGCTGCAGAAACATGAGGTGGCTTAAGGGAGCAATCACAGACCATGAGGAAAGGTGATTTATCCATTTGATTTGCTACATGTATTCTTCTGAAAGGAATGTTTAGCTGGAGGAATTACAGGCATCATGGATCACCCAGGGGACAATTTCCTCTAACACTGGTGATATTCTCAGTGTGACTGGTGCTGGATGTCTCTGTGTGGCTTAAAACCCTCCAAAACAAATGCAAATCACAGTTTGTGGGAATATATATACACGCATACCATCTATGTCTTTTAATAGGAAACAAAACAGACCAACATGGGGTTTTATGTTAGTTTTGTACACTATGGTGTTATAAAGCATGTGATCAATAGCAAATTGGGCAGCATGAGAGACTCTGCAGGTAAACATGATATTGTCAATGAGTAAAATGAGAATTCTCACACACCTCCACCTTTACAAAGGAAATTAAACCTTGTATAATGAGTTTTTAAAGTTATCCGCTTTCTGGGAGCCCACCTGGACTCCTAGGTCACTTCTGAACTGGAATTTTAACTCTATTTTGAGAATACAGAAGTTTGAAAAACTAACTCCAGAGCTAGGTATCTGGAAGCCTCTTAAAAATTATGGGGTGCAGAACTGCTCAGAAAAGGGATCAGTCTAGATTAGTCCCTTTTGTTTCCCCTCTTTCTGAGCAAAGACAAATAAAATCCTTGTGCAAGATAAAATTATTGATGATCCTGAAGAGCCATTTTTGCTGGTAACAAACCTTGCATGGAGATGAGTTAGTTGATGCATGTAACTTGCTGTTCTTCTGGTCTACAAATTAGACTTACACCCTTCCCATTTAGAAAAAGCCAATGAAGAATCAAGACTTTAAAAGTCTTCTGGCACCAGCCACGTCTCCAGTTACCATGTTTGAAGTCTTCCATTTTAGGGGGCTTTTTTCTGATTGATCTTTAGAATATCTTTTTACATGGGCTTCTCTTGACTCCTTGGTTGAAGTTGCCAGACAAAGGTGTTCATGTTACAGCTCTGCTTTTGTATTCCGGCCATTTACAGTTGTTGTTGAAGGTTTTTTTGCTTTCTAGGTAGAAGTTACCCTCAAACAGTGACTAATTCCTGTCACTTACAAGTCAAAAGCTGTCTAACCTTTTCCCAAATTCTCTGAATTCTGTTGTCAGCTAGTTTGGTACTTTCTCAAATAGCTGTGGATATTTGGAAAGAATATCCCACCTTGCATAGAAACCACAGGTGATTTTTCATGCAATTCCAAGATTTCCATTGGGGGTAGGCAGAATCCACACTGGTGCCTGTGAAATCTCTAGAGGAGAACCTCTTGAGGACCAGTGATTGACTGTTGGCAGTGAATTAAGCTAAAGCTGACAAATACCTAAAAGATTGGTGGGATCAGAGTGATCAGCACCATGCTGGAGGCTGGTTGTATTTGCTGGGCTTCTATCTGATAACAAAGTAAAACTCTTTAACCATAGTTTATTGGGCATTTCTCTGTAGTACAGGTGCTGAGCCCCAGATAACTGCGTTACGTGGCTCAGTGCTTAACCTTATCATCCAGTCATTTTTAGCTCAGTTGACAGAGGGATCACTGGTGTAGCTGTAATTGGAGTTTACAATGTTTGCAAGTATTAGGTGACTTGTAGCTTAATGCCATAACTATAGGGACAATAAATTACATGGTCATTAGAGGGCTTTAGCTATTCATATAGTATTAAGCGTAAGGACGGACAGTAACATTTCTCTAGCAACACATAAACCATCTATTCCAATTAAAACCATAATAGGATAGACTTGGCATTATATTACAGCCTCTCATGAATTTTGCTGCTTGGAAATTATTACCGTTAAAATCATGGTTTCAAAGACCTGCTCACAGGGATAATAAATTCTCACGAGCAGGTTTAGACCCAAGCATTTTGCTGCCATGGAGGAAGAGTGTGTTTGAGAGCTGTGAAAACTCACCAAGGGAGCAAAAAGCTCAAGGAGTTGGGTTTCTTGCTTTCCTCCTTGTTCCCCACATTTGGCTGCCTCCCCAAACCAAGTGAGGCTTAATTAAAAGCAATTGGGTAAGCAAAAAGCAGTCAAAAGTGATATTTAGAGGCTTTTATCTTCTTCAAGAAGCAATTCTGCCCCTGGATGTTATTGTGTGTTCTGTTGTGTTCTTGGGAGACTTACCTGAAGGGATCTGTTTTAAAATCCTATTCAGATGTCAGAGCTTGGGATATTCACTATCCCAAGGGGATGTTCCATTTATGTTTGAAGGTGTTGAGTCCTATGAAACTCAAGCATCTGCCTCCCTGCAAAAAAACAAGTATGTGCTTATATGACCTTCCAGAAGAAGGCTGCTGGTCAAAATGGGACCCTATTTTTTGATTTGAGATTAGGCCTCCTTGTTTGTTCACCAGTCACTTCATCCTTGTAAAGCTGTAAGAGATAGGGAGCTGTTTGGAGGACAAACTAAACTGTGCTTCCTTGGTCAGTTCTTCACCTCTCTCTCCCTGCCCATCCTTGATTCTGGGTTGTTAAAATGGTTATAAACTTGCTTTGGGAGATTATGGGTTTGCATCACAGCTACACAAAGACCATTTGAAGTATGGTTAACGTGGACTAAGAGTTATCTCCCAAAGCTGTTTCACAACAAGCAGAGCTACTAAAGACCTCATCCCAGGTTGTTAGGAGATTAGAAAGGAAAGTTAAATGGGTCCCCAGGGTGGGGGAAATTAAACACCTTATAGAAAACAAGAATGCTCCTTGAAACACAGTTGCAAGAATGGTTAAGAGAGAAATTGGCTGGTTTTCCTCAGGAATATTCAGCATCAGACAGAAAGCAACAACAGATAAGCAAGGATGAAGCTACTACCAAGATGAAGAGAGTATCAGAGATTGGATTGGAAACTGCTCCTTTTCCTAGAGCTATAGCAGAAAACAAAACTAGCTGATAACAGGACAAAGTTGTCAGGAACAAGGGAGTCACTGTGATTCCTCTCCTAGTGCTGCTGCATTCCCATCCTTTTTCTCCAGGGTGAGTTCTGCTTCTCAAAATAAACCATCTGGTGGATTTGTTGCACCCTTCCCTCATTCACAACCTCCTCTGGGAACGTCCAACAGCAAACCCACCCACTGGGAGGTAAGGACACCACCTTGGCTTCTGTTCTTAGCCTGCACCATGCAGCATCACACTCCTAAGCTCTTGCACGTAGGGAGGAAGAGGACTTTGCTCTCTCTTACTCCCTGAACTCAAAGGATTCATATCTGAGAAGCTCTGGCTTTGAAGCCCAACTTGCTGCCATTGAGGATGTATCTCCTTCATTAGAGGATGGAGACACAGAGGGCAACTGCACTTCAAATCTCTGCAAGCACCAGCTCATGCTGAAAAAATTACCCTCCTTGCACCATTGAGGACTTGGTTGAACAATGTCGAGTAGATACCACCAGTCAGCTGTGAGTTCCATCCCTCTGACACATGCCTCCACAATGGACTCCCCCTCCTCCTTTAGGAGTTGAAGCACCATCTGCCCTGCTCCTCTGCACCAAAATTTCTGGTATAGAATAAAAATAAACAAGGAATAGTCTCCGGTGCACAGGCCAAAGATCTTATAGTTGCTCTAGGAGACATACACAAGCATCTTCCAATGGAAACAATGTGATGTCTTCTTGCATGTCCAGGAATTTTTCATTCTGTCATAACACTGTAGTCTCTCCACTCCTCTTCATAAGCCCTTCATCCCTCTTTGCTAATGGTTTACAATAGAGAACGATTTAACTGTATATATTGATGTAAATCATGTCACCTTCTCTGTGAATTATAGAAAATAATTCATACTGAAGAACTCATGGATGGGTTTTTAAGGCTGCAATTCATCTTCTCTTTTCCATTACCCTGGGCAAGAATAAAAGCCAGATACAGATTTGGCTCTTTCCTTTGGAAAGGAAAAAATGTAGTTGTTTAATATCTGAAACTAGTAGTTCCTCTATATTTGTAAAATGAGGCAAGTTCTAAGGAAGGTGAAATCAGCAGCATAGTTTATATTTGTTTGTTAAGTGCCAGCTAATCAATAATACTAATATAATTACAGATTAAACCAGTTTCTTATCAATTTTTAAGCTTCCGACCCAGTCAGAAAACAATTTTCATATGGAGTTTGATCTGTTGGTGCATGTACACTTGGAGATCACTACTGGATGGTTTGATGGGGACCTGCTCCTTCTCCCATCCGTGGATTAACATGGACATCAGTGGGGTTGCACCAGGCTGGGATTCATTCCTTGCCCCAGCCTAACTAAGTTGTATTATGAACACAAGAAAATGTTGGACGTGTAGGACTCCAACTTGTCCCTGTGCACATCTCCACTGCCTTTGGGTAGCCATGGAGAAGGGTACCACCAGTAGCAAGCACCCCTGAATTACCCAGCAAGGGAAGGGAGGAGATGTGGGCTGTAGAAGCTGCATTACCTTGGGAGTGAGGAGCTCACCTTCTATTCCCTTGGATGGACACGGTTGGGATTGGCATCATGGACTGGCAACCCCTTCCCTCAACCAACCTCCATGGCTATAGCCAGGAATGACCCTCCAAGTCCCTCAGGCTGAGAAGAAACCATTTTGTAATCTTTACATCCCTGTAGTTAACTGGAAAGCTTCCAGACTTCTTTTAAGGGAGTCATATTTTACTTGACTTGTATTTTCCCAACCTCTGGTTGCCAACACGAGGCCACAGGCCTGGCTGGTTCACACCTAAGATCCAACATTGAAATACAGGCACTTAAGCAAGTATTGGGCATTTAAATGCTCCAATTTAAGTATATGAAATAAGACTTTCATACATTTTTGCTCAACCTCAGCACCCAAAAGTGAGAGTCAGATATCCATTGAGGTGGCCACATCTGAGCAGCTGGCCCTCCAAACATATACAAGCTCATTAAGCGTGCAATTATGGTCACCTAATTGTGGTGTTCCACACAGGGGCAATTGCTTGGATTTCCTGTGGGGAAAAATGAGCACACGTCCTCTGTGGAACAGGAGAACATTCCAAGTGTGTGCAGCTGTACTTGCATGCACAAAACACCCAGAAAATCCTTGGTGTGGGGCATCTGTGTTATAACCAGACAAGGAGAGCCCTAGAAACTCAGGTATTAGGAGTTAACATAATAATAGCACAACTTTCAAAATCCCTCCTTGTCCTGTCACTTTAAATGTTTTATTGATTAAGGCCTAGATTACTTAACCTAAAGCCCTATATTTATATTTAGCCAAGGTAAGTTATGAGTCACGAGTAATCCTTTTGATCCAGAGGTTGCCATGGGTCACCAGAGAAATGAGTTGAGTTATAATATCCTAGCAAACTAGCTGTGTGTACAGAGGAATAAATTAAATAAACTCCCCTTTAGAAAGTCTCAGTGATTCCCTGCTCTGTTTCTGTTTAACCAGAAAATGTTGTGTTTGTTTTCTTTCCTCCTCCCATCTAAAACCCAAATATATTTGCGATGACAGATGCAAATACACTTGCTGATGTTTGTAGCCAGCTGAACTGTCTTTCTGCTCAGGGTGTCAGCACTTTAGTTCTGAGCCTGGGCTGCTCCAGATGGGGACTGGAGTCTTTAAAAACACATGTGGATAAATTGGACTCACGTGACTTCTCTGTGTTGGACTCCAGGTTGAGGTGGCATCACCCAGGGTGTGTTTGTATCTATCCAACCAGGTCTGAGGTTCACTACTCCAGCCAAACAAAACTGATCTTCATAATCTTCAGAACCTGCCAAGTATGTGAAATAGAAGCATCAATGCAATAAGTTATTTCAGTTATTTCAGTTCTCAGGCAGGCCAAGTCTGCAGACCCTAATGAGAATAGGAATTATTTTTTTTTTCCTTGTTTTTTGTAGCCTTGGACTCTGTTAAACAAGGTGGTGAGTACCCACAGCTCCCCTTCAAATCCTTGCATTAGCAGGGATTGTTGCCTGTGATGTTTGTGGATACAAAGAGGACCCTCAAGGATGGTGCTGAGTGTGTTATGCTATGTGGTAGCTGACAATGGGTTAAGGGGTCAGGAGCATCTACTTCATCTTCTTCACTCAGAGTGTGGAGAAACACTGGCACAGGTTGCCCAGAGAGGCTGTGGATGCTCCATCCCTGGAAGTGTTCAAGATGAGGTTGGATGGGGCCTTGAGCAACCTGGTCTAGTGGGAGATGTCCCTGCCCATGGAAGGGGGGTTGGAATGTGATGATCCTTAAGGTCTCTTCCAACCCAAACCATTCTATGATTCAATGATTTATGATCTACACCAATGTGGGCAGCATGTGCAACAAGCAGGAGGAGCTGGGAGCCATCATAGAGCAGGAAAACGATGATATAGTTGCCATCACAGATTCATGGTGGGATGATTGCACAACTGGTGTGCTCTGTTGGGTGGCTGTAAACTCTTGAGAAGAGTTAGGCCAGGAAGGGGAGGCAGTGGAGTACGTTAGGGAGTGTTTGGATTGTCTTGAGCTATGATTCTATGCAACTGCACATCCATGGCTTGCTGGCAGACCCCAAGATTTAGTGCAGACAGAGCCAGAGCCATAGGTCTGAATTCACTTTGAACTGGAATTGGTATCATAAAGTAGCAGAGCCTTTTGCTTTGTTTGCTCTCTTTGGTGTGGTTGGTTTTTAAAATGTATGCATATTTCCAAGAAGCATCTTGAAAATTTATTTTTATCGTGGCAATGGAATGTTTCCTGGCTTTTTTGAGTCTCTTGGTGTAAGCTTATGTCCTAGACCAAGTTAGTGTTAGCAGTTGCATACCAAAACCATGTAGGAGAGATTGAAACAGATGTGACTTCCCATCCAAACCAGGTGGGCCTTGCCCATGTGAAGCTGGATGACCAAAGACTCAGGAAACTGGCCACTGAGTTCTTTTGACATACTCCAGTAACCTACTGGGCAATACACTGAGATTTGCTGGGCTTCCTCAAAATATGAGATGCCTCAGAGTCATCAGAAAATAGATGATGAGTCCCAGATGTTCAACACTCATGGATTACTAAGGAAAGCAAATAGAGAGAGCAACTTATAAGGACCTAAACAAAAAATGTCTGGTCTGGTTTAGGTTCCTAACTTGCGAAGTGGGTGAGTGTCTGTTCATATTCAAATCAAGCACGAGAGCCCTGGGACTGTAAAATCACAACATTAAGAATTCTCTGTGAGTTGGGACTGTAGATCACATGCAAACGTGGCAGCTTCAGCCTCTGAGTCTTCTCTTAACAAGTACTCCAATTTTATACTAGAAAAAAACAGATTCATGAAAGAATCTTCATCCCAGTAACTGGGGAAGGCTGGGAAGAGTGCTGGTCTCAGGGCTCTGAAGTACAGAATTATCAAACCTTCAATTTTTAATCATTTGCTCTTCCATCCATACCAATATGAAGCTGTGCAATTTACTGGGCTTAGTTGCACTCAATCTTTAAGTACAACTCAATGAAAGATTTGACCTCAAGAGACTTCCTGTTTTGTTTCTTGTTTCAGAAACAAGAAGATAATCAACAAAGGAATATTTTACTAAAATAGGTTCTGTATTGATAGACTCTAGTATCCAGCAATGGAAGGTCCATTTGCTACTTCTTCTTTCCACACACCACCAGCATTTTCTTGTTCAGGATACCTATTTTAACCAAAAGCCTGGCAAAAGTGTCCTCTGCTTTTTACCTTTGTGCATAGCTGAGGAGTTTTTCTTTCAAAAACTTTTACTTTCTTTTGCATGACCTTATTTCTCCATAGTTGGTGCTCAGTTGCTGATTAAAATGTAGAGGAAGGAATGGACAGATCTGACCTGCAGCTCACAAAGCCTCCTGCTGACATACTTCAGTGAAGACCATCCCAGAGCTGAATTCCTCTAGTGCAACGTTGAGTTTTACAGGTTAATAGTTTGTCGTTTGCTTGAACACACAGGAACTCGTTGGCAATTCATCATTCTGCCTTGGTTCCTTTTGTTGAAGAGGCTGGTCCTGGCAAAACTGACCTTTGCACGGCTCTAACGTTTCCCCTTCACACCTTCAAGGCTGAGGAGTTTGACTGACATCAATAATTAATTTTTGAACAAACACGACACACCTTCTCCTATGGTTCCTCTCCAAGATAGGAGGCTTTGTACAGAGCAACAACAGGCGTGTTGTGAAGGGGGGAGTCCAAAGGACACTGGTGGGGATTGAAGTCTTAAGATCAGCTTGTCTCAGTGTGCTTGTTAATGTTGTGTCTCACTCTGCTCTGCTGTCTTCTGGGTGCCCAAATCTTCTTGCACAGCATGAAGCCAGACCACACGGGTGACACACAAAGTCCTAGATCCCAGTGCAAGAAATTCAACCATCTCCATTCTCTTTGCTCAAGTATGACAATGCAGCTGTGCCACAAACCCATGCAACCAAGGATTTGGAGTCCTGAGGCAGAAAATCCCCCTGAATCTTGTTTTCATGGTGTTTTGACCTCATTCTAGGTTAACTCTTGTATGTGCTGCCTGAACATAATGTGCTGTAATGTCCAGACACCAAAAGAACAACAAAAGTTGATATCTTATGGCCTTTGTAGGACAAACTCAAACATAGGAGCTACGGCTAGTTAACAATGACTAGTGTTATTTTTTTTTCTTAAGAATATAATTCCAGAGGGTTGGGGAGGAAGCTAAGGAGTAGCCACTGGATACAAGTGGATACTTGATCTGAAACAGCTGATAAAATAGTTGAGTGCTCTTATAAAATAAATCCTGGCTTCTGAAGAAGCTGCAGAAAATGGATTTTTCGCAGCTTCCATAGTCTTAGAGCAAGAATCCACAGGATGGAGGTGGGACATGTTTCTCATCTAGCCATGCTCTCAAGTAATGTTCTTGTCACAAAGTGCTCAAAAAATGGCAGTCAGCTGGCACTGGAACAAATGTCATTGTTCTTCAGCCAAACTCCACTCCTAATCCTCTTTTGAGAGAGATTGTAACCAAAAAAGAGGAGGGAGAAGAAAGCCCAGGAGAAATTTAGACCTTTCTTGCAAACACCACAAAGAGGTGCCACAGTGGAAAGCACAGCTGAGATTTGAGAGGCTGGGAGGCTTGGAAGCTTGTAGGCAGGGCTGCAGGCAGCTTCCTCTTTTACTGGGACTTGGAAAAATCATTAGTCCTGAAAACTGCCAGAGCTACTCCAAAGGGAAGGGAGAAAGGGGAGAAGGGTCATGTAAAATTTGGAGAAAATTCAAATACTTTTTTTTTTTTTTAAATTTGCAGATTGTGAAAAAACTGACCTGGGCTTCCAATTGTAAACTTTTGTCTAATAATAAAGTTGGGTGGGGTTGACCCAGCCAAGAGATGCAGTGATGAAGTGTTGGGCCTGGGCAGTTTCCACTGGCAGGGATCTTCTGGAACCCAGAGTGGATTTTAAAGGTCCCCACAGGAGTGAAGCTGGCCATGGGAGCTCATTCTGTTCTGCTTCTTCATCGGCACTAACCCATACGTGCAACAGCACCCCTGTTATTTATAGTTGACCTATATTCGAAAGCTGGTTATGACTGTGCACCAGGAAGGTGTAGAAGGCAACCTGGAGGATACCTCAGCCAGACGGATGTGCAGAGTGTGTATCCAAAGCATGGAGCAGGTTGATGAGTTTTGAAAGCCAGAATTTGTTGGCCACTGATTAACAAAATGAAAACCCAAGGTAGAGCACAATTAGGAGGATTATTGTGAGCTCCTAACTCCTCCCCAGCTCTGGAGAGAGTGGCTTGGTTTAGGAAACTGACCTCTTGTGGGACTGGGCTGGAAAGAGATAAATTAGCTCATAATGCACAAGTATTTTCATTTAATAAAACTGCCCCCAAATTTGTTTGGAGTTCCCAGGCTTCTCGGGAGAAAAAGAAAGAGAGCTATTATGTTCTACAAAAACAATGACATTTTACCCTCTGTATTTACTCTTCCAAGAGAAAATCTGCAGTAGGCCAAGGTCTTTATCACAACAACACTTGGCACTTCCACCGTGCATTTCACATGCCCTCACAAACCACCAGAGACACTTGGAGAAGCACTTGACTTCATTCACCAGTTAGTGCTTCACCTTCACTGCAGTAAACCTGAGAAATAACCTTTCTTACCTTGGAGAAGGATGGGTTAACTGGGGCTGGAGGACACGGACCAGTGTGAAGCAATCCCTCTTCTCTGCTCATCATAGTTCGAGCCAAGGCACACACGGAGGTTTTGTGGCAGACATAGAATCATAGAATGTTCTAGGCTGGAAGGGACCTCTAGAGTTCATCTGCTCCAACCTCCCTACACCAGCAGGGACATCTCTACCTAAGTCAGGCTACTCAGAGCCCCATCAAGCCTGACCTTGAAGGACTCCAGGGCTGGGGCCTCCACCACCTCTCTGGACAGCCCATTAGCCATGAGACACCGGCCATAAATTGCCCATTGCTTCCTCAACGTCCCCAGTTTAAACCCTACAAGGTGTTCCAAAGCTGCAGGTCAGGCACATCCATCAGTCCCCCAAATATTTTGCAGAGCTTTAGAAATGGATAACCAAAATCTGAGGGGAAAATGTCAGGATGAAGGGGCCATTTTATACCCAAACCAGAAAGGAGAGTCCCTGGGCCAAATCTTGGGCTCTGCCACCTCTGGGGCCCTCTCTGAGGCCTGGGCCGTGAGGCCTGAGGTGGAGTTACCTGTGGATGAGTCACAACCCAGCAACATGTTTTGTTCCTCAAGTGGTTTCAGGCCCCAGAGGCAGAACCTGCCCCGCCTGTGTGAGGCCCCAACTGCCCCCAGGTGATCGTGGTTGGGTGGTGGGTGAGGCTGGGTTATATTAACCAGGAACTGAGCAGTTTGTGAGAAGTAACAAGGAGTTGATCAGTTGGAAGGGGGTTCCTGTTGGGTCTGATGAGAGGAGCTTCTTGTTGGGCCTGGTTGTAGCTCGCTGAGCCCTCTCAGTGCTGTGTTCCTCCTTGGCTTCAAGGTGGAGAAGAGCAAACAGCTGAAGAACAAAAGCTGAAGGTATGCTGAGGGGATGCTGCTGGGTTTGGTGTTGGCCTGAGGAAGAAGAGTTTGCTGGGATGTCCTTGTGGGAGGAGATGTGTGACTGGTGAGGTTATTGGGGCTGTATTTTGAGAGCAGGCCTGCCCGCCTGCCTCCCTCCCTCCATGTCTAAACACTTCTGTGAAGGATTAACATCCATTATCCCCTTTGGATGAATTTTTTTTGGGTTGTTTCTGCATTTTAGCATTTGCTGAGTGCCCTGTAGAGAAGAGGTTGCTGCCATTTCCATGCCTTACTCTTCCTGGGCTGTTAATGGGGAATGGCTGCCTTTACTGAGGGAAATGTAGAAAAACTGAGGAGAAATGAGGCCAATGATAAGTCACTAAAATATCCACTTTCCTTTGAAAACCTCCCCGTGTGGTTTGCTTGAGTACTAAGCAACTTAACCATTGGATGTATTTAAGTAATATTAAACTCTGCCTTTTTTTTCCTTCACGTTCAAAGGGAAAGAGCCTGTATTGGTACAATTCATTTTTTTTAAAGCCTTTTAAAAGTTCTCTTTGGCAACACCTCTTTGAAGTCTAATCCAATCTGCAATATATGTCTTCCAAGTTAATCCCAATTTTTTCAGGACAACCAGTAATGTTACATAAAGGCCTTCCAAAGAATAACAAGAGTGCAAGGCACAATATAGTTAAACCTCCTGATAAGGGGGACAATTCTGCTGCAATTTACAGCAGCATAAATCCACAGCCATGCCACCAGTGGGTTGACCATGTAGGACTAGCCCCCTGGAAAAAAACTTTACTACTTAGCTTTGGTGGGTTTGTTCTGTATTTGCCACTCAAACTGAGATTTAGGTTTAAAATGCTAATTTTTAATAGGGCAGCAGTTTTCTTTTAGAAGCCTCCAGGAACTGGTTCTGGTTTGTGTTCATTGCAGAGCTTTATGGCTTTCTCAGGATGTCTGTAGAGCTTCCATATGCATTTTCTAAGTACCTTTCTACGCAATCTGTGTTGTATTGTGTTTGACCCCCAAAGAATGAAATTAGGAACTCCTTCTGATACAAAAGACAGTAGATAAAGGGTTGGAAAGACCCTTAAGTGGAAGGAAAGATCCATAAGTGAAAGGGTTGTGCTACCAATCCTTAAATATCAAGAATAAAAATCTGTTTAAGGCTGGCAGACAAAACCCCTTGGCTCAAAGCCAAAGGTGGAAAAATCAAAACTGGAGCTAAGAGGTAAAGTCTTAAACACAGTAGAAGTTATTAATGGAACAGCTTCCCAAGGGACATGATAGAGTCTCCATTGCTTGAACTCTGGTCTTGTTGCTTGTTGCAATTTTCCTCACATGACTTTTGTCTCCAGCTAACCCTCCAAAACTCCAGATGTCTTGTCCCCAGGGTTAGGCTCTGATCACCTTCCTCAGCTCCTCAGATGCCAATCACCCTTTTTGCTCAGACTAGTAAAATGACTAAAAATTACACCATGTAGAGAAGGTTTTCTCAGCTGTGTTGAGTTTGATGTTGACTGCTTCTACAAGGGCTTTTGTGTCCCCAAACTGCTCCATTGTTTCCCAAGAATATTTGGTCTCATGAAGCAGCATCTCCTCTCCTCATAGACTGTGCCTCTTCAAATCACGTCTTCTAAAAAATATATCCAGTGCCTCAGCCATGTGTTGTTGTGCTTGGTGCAGGAATTTAAGCAGAGAAGGACAGTCCCATTCTTGCTGTGTTCCCTAGGGCCTTCCAAATGGGCAGCTCTTCACTCTATGTCAGTATCTGTCTGCCAGACTGAGTTGGGAAGACCTTCATAGTAAGGTTTCCTCCAAAACACCTGAAGCACTGAACCATGTCATTGCTTCTTTGTCATCAGAAAAACACCTGGGCAAAAGCCATGTCTGGTCTGAGATGTTTTGGATTTGATTGTTGCTCTTTATGTTCCTGGATGGTGGATGCAGTGACATGTTGTTGTGCTCCTGAGCCAGCTTTTCTGAGCCATAACTGCTTTCCAGGACTTTCATTATGTGCTGCAGGTGTTCTGCATTAAACCACATTTCTCCCATGGCTGTGAGGAGGCAGGGCAGCCCTGCTTATTGCCTTTTTTTTACAAATCATCTCTACTGCTGGCTCATTCAGGCTGTGAATGGTATGACATGTCTAGTAACATGACCCAGCAGATTTACTGCACAACTGGCAACATCAGAACACCCTGAGACCTGGGCCAAAACCCAATGAGGTCCAGAATGGCTTAGGTAGATTGCTATTGCAGATCCATAGACTTCTCCAACGTCCTTCTCAGGGTTCATTTGGATGCTGGTAAGTGCATTTGGCTATGAAACATAAATCTCTTCCCATCTGCACTTATCTACCTTGCAGCATGTATATGCTATTTGTGTTGCATACCCATGTGCTCATGTATATGAGTTTATACTCACAGATATATATCTATTTACCACTGAAATATTTTTTCAGCTCAGGTACCTCTCACATGTGATTCTATCTGTTCCTTTTAACTGACTTCCAAGCCATGTCTACTGAAAACAGTTAATTTCCCCCCACTCTCATCCCTGAAGATGTGCTCTTGGCCTGCAGGAGTAATAGACTGTAATAAAAATGACTGTTTATACGATGGAGACATAAATGAAGAAATGTAGCTCAGGCTTTGCAAATAGAAATCACTGATGTGTGGAGCTGATAAACTATTGGGCAAGATTTTTCTGCAGAAAATGTGATGAAAACAAAATTTCCATTAAGAGCAATTTGCTGGCAGGGACTAATACATAAAATTTGCACTTTTCAGCACAGATACATTTTAGTGCTCAGGTTTTCCTTTTTCCAGTGAAAAGACAAAGTTTTTAGTGGAAGGAAAGCACTGTCAATGAATTTTTTAGTTGGAACAACAATTTTCCACAGAAAAAATAGATTTTAAAAAAAATTATTATTATTTTTCTAAATAAGGCCTTGCTCTGTGTGGTTTTCTGGCTTCAAACAGCAATTCCAAAACTGGCTTAAACTAATAAATGGCTGGATGAACAAACTTCCATTAGATTTAGGTCATTGCTGAGCACTGATGTCCCAGATTATTGCCCTGTAGGAATTCATATTTCACAGTCTGATCCCTTTGTCAGACTGATAAACAGCTCAGTAGCTCATGCCACCATCTTCACTGTGGGCTTGACCCCTTTTTCTGGTCAAAAACCCTACTCATTCCACTTGTGATAAGCAGAGGACTCACCTCATTAATTTATTATGGAAGTACTAAGTTTGTGCAGCCAAAGTGGGGCTGGACATAACTCCTATTCCAATATTGTACAATAACCTGGCACAGTTGTGATATGATTATGGGCTTAGAAATGTCATATTTTGGTCCTGGATTTGATTTTTACCAAGCATGTAGCACAAGGTGATCTGTGCAAACCCAAATTATTGAAATGGATTTAAGTCAAAATAAGGATTAAAATGACCTTGTCCCCTCTGGTAAATATCTGTGCCATTGTCACTCCTTTCTCTAAACTTTACCTCATGGAGGCTTTCCCAAAATCACAATTCCTATGGTTATGGGTTTCTTTTTTCCTGGCTGCAAAAGACCTTGTGCAAAGAGCAGGGAGTGAGTCTCAGCAAAAATAACTGCTCTGCCTTTACCAGAGTTATATTTCCAAGAACACAGTCCCCAAAGAAAAGGGAAAGCAACTTATTATTTTAATTTTAAACTGAAAACCGAGATTCTGCTTCACATTTCTAGGTCTCCTCTGCCAAGGAAAAAAAGTTTGAATGGCTGGTGGCTTTGCAGGACCTACAAAATTCACCCCGAGCTGTTGTGAAAATAAACAGCATCAAAACGAGATGGTTCTGCTGAAATCCAACCCTGCAGTAATAAAACAAATGACTAACACTTTCTATTGGTCTACGTAGCAGAGTACATGAAACATACATGTAAGCAAGTCAAGATGGATGAGTCATCTTGACTTAATAAAGCTTACAAATACTTGCTAAATATTTGAGAAGTCGTATGCCAGGAGCCTTCATCACTTGTTTTGTTAGACTCCTGCTCTGCCAAGTCAAAACAGTCAGGAATCATAAAAAATAATCTGCACAATCTGTCTGAAAATGCACTTTTCTAGCATTATTTTTCTTGGTTTACAGCAGCAAGTCCTTCCTTCTGCCATCAGAATTTTGCAACAGAGAGCACGACTTCCTCTTCTCATAAGGTAAGCAAATGTTTTGCATTTATCAAGTTCCCAGAGTCTAAATGGAGATAGGGAGTCAGCAGACCTCACATGTTTATGTTTCTGTGCTGGAAAAGAGCCACGGGAAGTTGCAGTTAAAAGGTTGTGATGTCTTGGGGTTCAAGGGACACAATGGACTTCAATGACTTTAACATATCTCAACAGCTGAAGCTCTGCTTGCCTTAAATATCAATTATAAGTGCTCAGAACCTTTGTCAACAGGCCCAGAAACCAGAAGCCTACCTCCATTTATTCGTGGAGCCCCCTGCTAGTTCATGTTGAGCAGCCTTGGTTTGTAGACAATCTTGTTTTCCTATTAAAAAATATTAATCGTCCCCTTACTCCCTCCCCACCAATCTAAACTCCATCCAAGCTCAAGCTACTCCTACATCTGGTTTTCCCTGGATGCTTTTTCCACTGTCTCCTGGAAATTTAGTCTGAGTGTAATTTGGAGAGGGTTTTTTTATTTTAGTGGTGGATATCCAGATGTTTGGCTACCCAACCAGGCTATTGTGCCAGTTAAGCTGCTGGCCACCCTGAAATCTCAGCTCTGTCCATTGCCTGTCAATAAATCAAAGCAGTCACAAATGCTCAGTGAGATAAGTGCTTTGGGGATGGTCAGACCTACTGCTCTGGAGCTGCAGATGGACTCTGCACTGGTGATAAACATGAGAAGACATGAGGGGTTCACTGTACCAGTGCATGCACTGGAGGGCTGAGTCCTCCCAGAAATGTCAGGCTGGTTAAATGTGACTAAAAGGGAAAGAACACAATTGGTGTCTGGAAAGAAATATTGTGAGATAACCCAGCAGTGTGTGAAAAGTTCACATGGGCAACAAGAAAAACTTCTTAGTTTGGAGAAAAGGGGGCACTGGAGCATCTGATCAGGCACTGGGACAGGCTGCCCAGGGAGGTGGTGGAGTCACCATCCCTGGAGGTGTTTAAAAAACAAGTAGATGTAGCACTTAAAACTATGGTCTACTGGTTAGGGAGATGTTGGGATAAAGGTTGGACTTGATCCTAGAGGTCCTTGCCAACCATAATGGTTCTTTGATCTCTGTGCCCAGGAAAGGCTGAGAGCCCTGGGCCTGTTGAGCTGGAGAAAAGAAAACTCAGAGGGGATCTGATCAATGCTGATCAAGAGCTAAAGGGTGGGAGTGAGAGGCTGGGGCCAGACTCTTGTCAGTGGTGCCCAGGGACAGGACAAGGGGCACCGGGCACCAACTGGAACCCAGGAGGAGAAAGTTGTTTGGGGTGAGGGTGTTGGAGCCTGGCCCAGGCTGCCCAGAGAGGTTGTGGAGTCTCCTTCTCTGGAGAGATTTCAAAGATGCTTGGACATGATCCTGAGCCCCCTGCTCTGGGTGAGCTGCTCTTGAGAGGTCCTTCCATCCCTTACCAATCTGTGATTCTGTGAAAAGCAGGGACAGGTGGAAGGATTGAAGATTTAGTTGCCAAATTCCCTCCAAATCACGGATGCAGGTTGAACCTGTCAGTCCCAAAGCAGAAATGTAATAACAGCCAAACAGGCTGCTCTTCCCTTGCCACTGTGCTCCATAAATCAGAACTCAGGTGTGGCCCTTTGGCAACAGAGATAAATAAGTGATTGAATGTCAGTGGAACAAAACAAGCAATGGAAAGGGCTAAACATTATACACTGAGTTGCCGGGGAATTAAATTAACTTAATTGACCATGGATGGATAAAATTTCTCTTGTTACCTGACAGTTGTGTTACGTTTGCCATCTAAAGGCTTAGGGTGGATTTAGGTCTCTGCTGTGCACATGCTCAGTGCTGGGGAGGAGTTGGTGTCTGCTGAGCCAGAGTTCTGCAGTTATAAACAGGGAGAAGTATCATTTGGCTTTTACTGTAAAATTTCCCCCCATCAGAACCCATCATTTGTCTCTAACATGGAGGAGGAGCTGCAATGTTACTGGAGAAAGGACAAAAGTTGCTCCTTTTTGGAGATGGTTTGTCTCCAATTTAGCCTTTCTGCCTTGTAACAGCAGTTTATTGAACTCCAAGACAGTTGTCAACTACAAAAGTCAAATTTCTAACTGGTTGATCAGCTTTCCCATGAATGTGCCAAACAATGTATTAATCACCCCTTAATCATGAAGATTAAACATGTAGTTTGTCCCATTGCACATCTTTTTTAGCTCCCTTCTGCACATGAAGGTGGCCTGTGTTCCACAGAGAAAATCCATCAAGAGTATGGACACATATTGTTTTGGAGGGGCTTGTCTGAGCAGTAATACTACCCAAGCCCTTATTCACAGAGGACAAATAATATTGTTCACAATATCTAATTATTTCTGAAGTGTTGCTGTGCCCAACATCTTCTGTCCATTTGTTTTGGGTCCTTAAGGAGGCCACTGGTTGGAAATTATAGCTAGTTCCCCACATCCTTTGTGGTGCACATGCAGAGAAGATGCACAAAGTGATCTGAACTAGAAGAAAATGTTTTGACTAATTGAATATTGTTCCAAGGTGAAATGACACATCTTGGGGAGGAGGAGAAATGAGCATCATGGAAACACCTGAAATATCAGTGGTGGCCACACTGGTTAATTTAATATTTGTGTAAATTATTACTGTTATGATATAAAAGTTACTCCTGTATCAGTGCACATTCACAAAACATCTGGAAGGGGAAGAGATGTCTGTACAAAAAGTTTATATGAGCATAAATAGGTATTTTAGCAATAAGCTTAGAAAAAAAGGACAGGTTTTGCAGAAGATCTACCAGCTCACTGGGATCAGCTGGGACATGCATAGGACCCTTTTGGTCCAGAAAAACATGCTGTTGCTTTATTTAATGTATATCTCCCAAGAAAATGGTGCTGCTTGTGTGAGGAAGGGAAAAAGTGACTATTTGACCTCTTGGAGAGAAAAGAAAATGTGTTGTTGCTCTGGTCTCTTTTTCAACCAATTCTACTCACTTTTTCAGTTATTTTTAAAAAGCTTGTGTGGGCAATATACAGTTAGTTATTAAGTCATTTGTCTATTGCAACAGAAGATTAGGAAGGGTTTGATCTCCACTCATGTAAGGGCATTGTCTCTACTCATAAAAGCTTTCCTTTGAACACATGGGGGTTCCTAACCTGGGGTGGGATCACCCCCCAACCCCTTCCCTATTAAATCCCGGGAGAACTTTTCCCTGTGGACTTGCCCATACATCATCCAGTCAAGAGGGCAGTAGTTGCTGCCCTCTTCTTTCCCAACCTCCATTTCTTCTTCCCTCATGGACTGAGCTGTGGTTCACAAGCTCCAGGGACCCCCTTGGATCCAGAACAACCTGGTTGATCCCACAGGAGATCTTTTTTTCCTCCAAATCACCTCTAGGGCATGGATGCTGCTGCTGCTGCCCAGCATCTTCTCCTTTGGGAACTGACTACCAGAAGCTGCTCCCTGGCCCACCTCAGAGTTCCTCTTTCCACCCTGGAGATAGAAAGACAATCCAGGTTCCCATGTGGGAAGGTGGAAAAACAGACCCTCCCCTTCCTGGGAATTCTTTCTGGGAATTTTTCAGGAATACTAAAAAGCCAAAGAGTTGTCAAAAATGAGCAAAAATAACTCAACACAGGGATTTATCAACATAGATGTTGGAATTCTTTTGTATTTGTTGGCTGCTTCCAAGGAAATCTCTCAGTAATAGATATCAATGGCAATAACTTAATTCATTTTGTTATGTTTTTAACTACTGAAATTCAGGGGCCAAACAGTGGAGAGTAAGATTAACACAATTATTTATTAGTGTTGGGATTTTAATGAACAGGACTCTCTTTCCTTTGCTGGAATACTTGGTGTTTTCCCTTTTTGATAGTGTTTACCTTGGTGTCCACTTCATAAATAGAGACATCAAAGATTAGACACCGCTGTAAACCAGTCTAAAATGATATTATTGTCCAGTGCTTTGATATGCTTGTTTTTCCTGGGATTTTTAGAAAATGGAACTTATTTTGAGTACCTTAAAGCTCTTAGCACCCCTTCTTTTGCAGTAATCTTCTTTCCCTTTGCTATGCACTATGTACCTCCTAATAAAACCAAATATTCAGACTCCCATTTTACAAGCTTTTAAAAGAACACCAGACTCCAGTGACGTGGTAAAATCTCTTTTCTACCAAAGCTTTAAAAAAAAAATAAAAAGAGTAGATAAGTTGGGAATGTGTGGCATTCTGACTTGCCTTGAAAGCCTTTGATTTGACAGTATTTGCAACCACGTTTTGAACGCAGCTGCTCAAGACAAGCAGTAACTGGGTTTTCTTATCTGTCTGTGCAGCTTCTCACTGGGAATAACCCTCTTTACATTCAAGCAAAGATCTTTCTTCAGCAAAATGTGCCTTTGCTGCTATTAATTGCACTCAGAAAGCTAAGTAAACTCCAGAAGTTTTTATATCACAGTGGTGGGAAGGGTGTATTTTTAATTCAATTTTAATGGTTTCATTGTGTTTCGGAGAAGGATCTTTAACTGTTCCTGAAGGGAGAACCTTTTGTCAGTGTAACATTATTTGTAACAGCATTTTTCACTTCAAAATCATCTAATCTACTTAGAGCTTTGCAAGTCTTTAAGATGATCTTGGAGAATTCTGAATCAGGCCCTAAAATGCTTCAAATTAAGTGGAAATAGAACATCAAGCAGAAAACCAGCCAGAAAATTCTACATCTACATGACACTGAAAGTACATTTCCCATCCTCAACAATCTACTTAAGCCAGCTCTAATATTTGGGGTTTTTTTTTATTTTGGTCTTGGAGCATTTGATTTCTACAAACTAAAAGGAATAATTTCAAAATATGGGAGTTATTGATTATTTTCACAGAGAAGATTTCCTCAAGTCCCACATTTCTTGCGTCACTAAAAAGATAAAGATTGAGGTTAACATTGATATTATTTAGAAACCCCTCCAATCAACCAGGCTTTATTTTTATAATGAAAAATGAAAGGGGGTTTTGAGCTAAGGAAATGTTTTTTTCTATGCATCAGCAGAAATAACAGAGAGAGAAGGAGCTTAAATATCAGCGTTGGATCCTAAGACCCTTCTCATGTTAGGCTGTGGAGCTCTACGATAGCAGCTTGTTATAGGGTTTTTATTGAAATACCTATTGAGTAAAAACATAATTCATGCTGCTGTCCCCCCTTAAAACAGGAAATAATATACCCATTTAACTTAATCACAATTTATATTACATGTGCATATTTCTAAACAAGTGCTGTAGATGGAGAGTTTGGTAGCAATAATATTTATGAATCACACTTTTAGTTAGCAAAGGAAAATGTGTGACCTCTTACATTTTGTTTGACATTTGAATTTGGTGTCCTGTATATGTGACATGGGTGATGGATGCTTATTAGCACAGTCTATAAACAGGAAATGCTTCTAAGCTGACCATTTATTAGCACAGTATGTGTTCAAACTGAAATTTGAATTTTAGCTGCAGTATTCTTCCCTGAAAACGGCAGAGCTGAAATATAAGGTGGGTTTCTATTTTTTTTTTTCCCCTGCTTGCTTTCCTGTACAGAATGGGCTGATTTAACAGAGGATAATTTTTATATCTCTATGGCCTGAGCAAGGATAGGAACACAAAAGCTTTCCTATGAATGGTACAAAAATAGAGCTGTAGGAAATGGATCCTGTGGAAGGATTTTGTAGAATTCAGCGTGAATTTTCCTGGGTTAAATAAATATATGCACCCACATTCTCCTTTGCTTCCTGACGTGTGCAATGAGCCATTTCCCCCTTTACTTCATTTCTGGAGAAATGCAGAGAAGTATTACTGACTTCAGTGCTCTGGATCAGTCCTTTGCAGGGCTGGAGACACAATCATTTGTCATTCACACTTAATTGCTTTTTTTAAGAAAACCCCTTAATTTCCTGACAAATATCTGAAAAGCTTTTCCAGTGAAAGTTTCAACACTTCATCTTATCAAAGCAGAAGTGAAAAACTTTATGTATTTAGAACAATTCTTCCAGGCGAGAAGAATTATTTAATATTTCTAAGCAGCAACCCCCCCTCTCCAATTTTCCTGATGACTTACTGGGGAAAACGTAGAATAATACAGAGAATCTATTTCCCTTTCTGTATAACATCTCAAGCCAGCTCTCAGGAGAGAGAATATGAATCTGCCTTTCCTAAGCACAGGCTTAATATTCCAAAGCATTTGGCTAAAAATTATTTGTTTAACCAAAGATCTTTGATGACCGGGTGAAATATCTCAAAGGGAAGATTTTTAGTTTAAATATCTCTGTCCAGAGAGTTCTACTGTATTGTGCAGGGTAGGTCAAGGAAATTATTCTCTATTTTAAAATTGGAGAACCTCCTTCTAGCTCTTGTAAGTAGCAGGTATAAAACCATCTTGACTGTTACTAATACTAAATACCTTTGCTAAATACACAGCTCTCCACATTGCAGGACCCAATCACAGGGAGGTTAGCAACCTGGAAATTGAAACTGGCAGATCTTTAATCTAACATTCTGCTTTTCAGTGGAAAAAAAGTAACGTCTTTATAGATGAGAGTCAAAGGTTAAATTTAGTTTGTATCAAATTACAAAAATATGCTTTTGGTGAGGTTAGATTCTCATGCTCAGAGCAATTCGAACTGTAATGAAAGCAAACATTGAAAGAGATAATCCCATTAAAGATGAACTATTCACTTTAACCTCAAATATTTGGTAACTAAAATAAAACCATCCTAGTAGGAGGATGGAGTTCAGCTCTTAAGGGAAACTGGAGCTCAATATTATACCTCTGGCTGCAGGAGGAAAAAAAGCAGCACTCCTGTTTCTAAAAGAAAACCTTCGTTTGGGGGAACAAATTAACTCATGTTCTCCTCTTGAGGTCTACACAAAACAGTGGTGACCCTTTTGATAGCGTGGACTTATACACTGCAGGGAACTAATTCTGCTGAAAACCTCCAGTCTGAGCTCAAACCAACCCGATTCCAGTTATCCCAGTTTATCCCAGTGCCCCCACAGCCTGGCACAGGAGGGAGTGTAGTGGGGTTACTTACATGGGGCTTTTTCCTGAGTGTGGTTTGGAGGTCCTGCCTCTTTAAAATGCTCCATTTTTCTGACCAAAAAGGGGAGCAAGGAATCTTTTTTAAAGCCCCATTACTAAAGAATTGAGCTCTTTCATAAAATATGACAAAGCTTTGGGCTTTCCAGAAACAGCAGAAAGCATCTCTAATCCCTGAACTTCTGATACCCCAATGAAAACTCACCCCTAAACGTGGCCACAGCCAAGGGCTTTCTCCATTCCCAGAGGCCTGGATGCTGATGTAAAGAATTTGGGAAGAGTCTCATATTCTTCCCTTTTACAACTTAAAAGAGACTGAAGTGATTTTTTTATTTTTATTTAAGGTTAAAAAAGAGGAAAAAAACCCAATCATAGACTGATATTTCTTTTTTTATGCCAAGTTTCAGCCTGGAGAAAATTTTATGGCTGAGTTCTAATCCCCCCCAACCCCTGGTTTATAACAGAAATGCTGACACACTGATAACTATAGCGTTACAAATGCTGGTGCTATGATATTTATTGCTCCCCAGTGCCAGCAGGGGTTAATCCTTATTAAATGCCTTCATTTTCTGGCCTCGTGGAGAACAGATCATTCAGTGATCAGGCAGGGTAGGGGTCCCTGGTAGCGTTAATGGAAGATATCACACAAGACATAGTAAGTGAGGAGTCTTTAAGGGGGCTACTGGAGGTGTTTCTAGGGATTAAGTGGCCTTCTGGGGGGGCTTGAGTTTGGATCCAGAATTTCTATATCCAAGAAGTGTCTTTGCTGCCATAGAAGAGCACACAGGGAGAACTTTGCTCTTATTTTGAGCTTCAGGGAAGAGTATGAAATTAAACATGATATTATTGTGTATTTCCACAACCAGCAGTGGAGCAGATCCCACACTTTAGGAATCATCCATCTCTCTCACGCCTGGATGGCCAAAATCCTCTTCTACATTGAACTCTCCTGTTTAACAGTGTTGGAAGAACAGAGGAATAAGATCCCTGATAAATATTTACCTTCTATTATTTACCTGCAAAACTTACACTTTAATTGCTTTCCAAGATTTTTCACATTTCATCTACACCAACTTTATATTTCAGCAAGAAGAGGAACTGAAAATCTCACCAAAATGAAGCTATGGGGGATGATGGGCAGTTTTTTCTCCAGATGTTTACACACTTTGATGCTATATTTATGTGATAAACTGGATAAAACTGAAGGCAAGTTGCACATTTAGCTTTGAAAAGTATAGGGTACAGTGGATATTTCAGCATTTTTCTCTTGCTCTGGGTTCACCAGCACAAGCTTGAGATCACCTGCCAAGCTCTCAGCCTTAGGATCATTCTGCAGACTTTAAGCAAGGAGGTTTCTTGCTATGAGGAAAAAAAAAAATAATCTGAGGACCCAAGGAGTGAGCATGCGTGCAAAGTTCACGATGAGTTCAGTGAATGATCATATTTTCCCCCCACAATAATAAATACTTCTATAATTTATAAATGCCTCGAAAGGCTGAGATATGTGGGGGATGCAGAATCAAAGTGTCTTGACAGGAGAGAGACAAAGGAATGAGCCAGCGAGTGAACTGACTACTAAAATTCCTCATCTCTGATTTGTTTCTTTTAGAACTTGTCCCCAGAGAACAAGCTGCACTTTCTAGAGAGGCTTAAAAAATAAGAAGAAATCCTCTGGGCTTGTGAACAGCCAAGGAGAATTTAAAAAACCTTCTGTTTGAGCACAGAGTGAAAGAGCAATACTCAAGATTTTCCTCTCTTCTGTTTGATAATTGCTTTTTAAAATATAAGCAATGTGACAGCAAAAAAAATAAGGCTTTTAATAAAAAGCTTAAAATCAGAAATATGCTTTTTCTTTCAAGGCAGTGTTCTGTCTTACTACATGGAGGCTCTCTAGTGAAAGAGAATCAAAAATATTTTCATCAGAACAACTTCAAACAAACCCAGGAGTGTTTGAGAGAACAGAAAGCCATGGCTCCAGTGTTGGGAAAAAAACATGTTTTCATTAAAAAGTCATTTTGAAAGAAAAGGGGCTAATGCACATTCCCTTGATATCCAGAGGAACTGGACGTGAAAATAAAAATAGCTTTATTTTTGTTTAAAATTTCTACAGGGCAAAATAGGATGTCGTGACCTCCTCTCACAGATAGAAAATAGAAAAATGTTCATGTGGAGAAAACAGCCACTGGAAAATTCAGAGACAGACAAGACTCATTTCTGCTTGTCCTCCTGTCACCTACAAAGGTTTTGCCTCGAACCATGACCCCAGGGAAGCAGCACAGACCAAGCACAGGACTGCAAGGTCCTGAGCATCCCCAGAGCCTACTGGTTTTTAATGGGAGCTGGAAGAGGTGAATGCACAACCAAACTAGTCAGGGTGATCAGGATGGAGCTGTGGAGGACAGGCAGGGTCAGACATTGCCCTGTCACATCTGGCCTGTCCACAACACCATCCAAAAGCAAAGAAGGTTTGGGCAAAGATGGGAACTATGCAGTTGACCTGAGTTTGGTAGCCTGCTTCAGGGCTTCACAAAACTTCTGGCACGGAGAAAAGAAGAATATTAAATCCCATTGAAATATTTGCAGGGATGCCAAGAGCTTTCGTGGCCTTCTCTGCAGAATGGAGGGGAAAATTCAGAGGTTCATTCCTCACTTCCAGGGTTTCTTAACCTCACTTGGCCACTAATTTGTTCTTTGCCTTCATTTTGAAGAAGGATTGAGCTCTATGACTGGAAGAAATGTCTTCTCACCCATTAGCCATTTGACACAGAGGTAGATTCCCACAGAAATCAAGCACAGCCTCTTATCATCTGCCCCACCAGCATAGACTGGTCCAGCACAGCTCTGGACATCTTTGAAGTCAGCAGCATAAGTGAGCCAGGTCTTTTTATAAGGTTGCATGTGAAATTGTCAGCAGAATGAAACCATTTGCAGATGGTGGGGTGATAAAGATGGTACTTGCATCACTTGTACCTGCCCCTCGTTTCCTTGGGAAGAGAAGAAAAGGAAAAGGAGGGGGGTGGAAGTAGTGGAAGGCAAGAGAAACTCCAACAAATGAAATTCTTTTGACAACACAGTGTTGAAGGAGTAAGTGAGATTTCTGGCAAAGCCAGCGGGGCTCTGAAGACAAGCTGACTGCTGCAATATTTATGACTCTGCTTTGATGAAACCTCTGACATCAAGGACTCTCTTGGTGACTGAGTTTTGTCAGAATAATGCCGCAGGAACTGGAAGTGACAGGTGATGGTTTTGGACATGAAGCCGGCGCATAATAGCATGAGAAAGAGGACATAAAAAAGTCAGCCCTGAAGCAGCTTAATGTGGCCCTGGAGGAAAGAGCTGTTATCACTGGTTACTGATGGAGGCACAGCAGGAGCAACTCTTACCAAAAACTGGATCCTGGAGTCAGTTCAGAGTGGGGCAGAGAAGAGTCATCACAGCCTCGTGGAGGTTGGGACTGGCAGGAGGAAATTGAGCTGAGGAATCTGCCTCCAGAAATGAAATAGAAATTGGCTTTATTGTCCGTGCCCTGTACTGCAACACTGCAAGAACATGCGCAGCAAGAGCAAAGGTGTTGAGCTGGACACGTGCTGCTGGGGCTTGTGAGAGCTGCTGATGCAGAGCACAGCATCCTTCTGCTTATTCTTCTGTATTTCAAAGTACAGGTACAAGGACACTGATGTGTCCACTGTAGCCCTGCACAGAAACACAAAACTTCTAGAAAAAATATTTCCAGACTAGCCATGGTCTCACACAAGCTTGTGTGCAACCAGCTTCTCACATAGTACCTAATTACTAACCTGGATTATGTGCACATAGAAAAGTTGGGGAATAATTTAAGATGTAGTCTGGAGTATTGAAGGATATTTTCACAGTAACTGATTAAAATATTAACCACCCTTTCCTCAAATCCATCACTTTTTTATCATATAAGCTTGTGTGCAGCCAACTTTTCACTTAGTAGCTCATACCTAATTACTAACTTGGATTATGAGAATATAGAAGAGTTGGGGAATAATTTAAGATGTAGTGAAGGATGTTTTCAAAGTAATTGATTAAAATTTTAACCACCTTTTCCTCAAATCCATCACTCCACAGTCTTGGAGAAACCTGCAGATCAATCTTTGCCTTAGGGGAGATGCTTGTTCTGCTTTTCTTCCCCTCAAAAGGTTCTGAGAGGGAATCAGAGGCAGAATTTCTGTGCTCTACTGTTTTCAAACCTAGAGGCCAGAGTAGCAGCAAGACACCATAATCTTCTCTGGATCTCTCTGTACCTCTCTCTGTGCTGTACAAACACCTTTCTGCTTTGATGGCACTTGCTTTCCATGGGGAAATTGTTAGGTGTATAGTTGGTGTTGATATATTTTGGTGGGAAAAAAAGGCAAGATCTTCCCAGATCCCAAATGATGTATTTATTAAAATCAGGTTTGGGTTAATACTGGTTACATTGAGATGTTGGATTTATTCGAGGCATGAATCTGCCTGAATAAAAGCCAGAATAAAATGTTTTATATTTACTTATATTGTAAGAATAGAAGAATACCTTCCTGAATGGTAAATACAATAGCATAGAGAAGTACTGTTGAGATTGGGTAATAGGCTACTCTGGAATGTGCTGCAGCTCCTTTTGCCTTTTTCTTTATGAAAATAAGAGAAAAATAAGCAACTACTAACTCTGGCAACATCTGCATGTGTGAGGCCTTTAGTGGGAATTTATAATTCACACGTTCCCAAAGAATGTGACAGGATTTCCAAGCAGTGAGAGGGCAGAGACTTAGAGATGCTGTAAATTAACCCGCGCGCGGAGCCGCCGACTCTGTCGTTGCTGCTCCTTGACTCATTTCAGCTGAATTGACAGGGCAGGATTTCTCCCTGGATCTCACTACATTACACACACCTGTCAAGCAGAAGCTTCAAGCCAGCCCTGGGGGAACATCTCTAGGAGACACTCCTGCAATACCAATGAACTCGCCTGTTTCTTTAAGAGTAGCATTGATTTAAGAACACACTGACCAAATACTGTGATTTTCCCCAGCCACACTCTGGGGCGGGCTATAAACACCCAGGTTTGGACCTGCACCTCTTCTTGCACATCATGAGTGAGGGAAGATCTCAGCAGTCAAAGGGCATCACCCTGATGCTGTGAAGAGAGGGCACAGCCCCCTTGCCAGGCAGGGGCTGCTCCTGAAGAAGCCTGGCTTTCAATTATCTAAAGCTCCAGGTCACTCAGATCTTACAGTCACTCTCCTGAGTGTTGTAGGTGTCTCCTAGACAGTATTGCAATATTCTGGCCCCACTGCTTGGCTAAGACCCAGGCATCCAGAGCAGAGCCACCAGCCCAGCTCCCCAGAGCTGCCAGGAACAACCTGAAGGTTCCTCCAAGCAACTGCTCCCTTGACTTCTTTCTCCCAAAGACCCCTTTAGCACCTGGGGACATTTCAGGTGTGAACTTGCCTGACCTAGAGGAGGGATCCAGCAGGATTTCAGTGATTCCAGTTTGTAACTGATGTTCTGAGCCAGGCTGGCCATAGGAGTGGGTAACAAGGGCACAGGGAGCTCATTCAAGAGGCTTGAGTGTTCAGCTGGGTCCAGGGGAGATCCTTTCTCCTATTCCACTGCTTTTATGCAAAACCCCTTGTTTGCTTTGAACGAGATGGGAGGATTCAGCTGACAGTTTAAACCAGGCTTAAATGTGCCACTTTCTTCTTTTTTTATTGTATTTTTGCAGCTCATGCTGGCTCATGAATTTACGAACTATTTTTAAAGGACTCCTTACAAAAATAAGAGCAGTTGGGCGGTTTAAATTTGCTCTTAATAAGTGGAAAGATTTACTAAACCAGGCCTGATGTGATGACTTGGGAGGGATTATTCACCATTGATGCCAATATAGTCCAGACAGCCTGAAGAATTAAGCACTCTGGGTGTCGAAAGCAATCTGAATATCACCTCAAACTTGTGCTGAACGGAGCTTTTGTCTGCAAGGGGTGAAAGTCAAGGGACTGCATGGAGGGTGAGGGCAGGTAAGACCTAAATTTGCATTTTTATATGAGCTTTTTCAGATGGTGATGTGGTCAAGCTCTGCAGAGAAAGCTCTCAGATAAAACCATGAGGCAAAGCACAGCTTTGATAGATGGTGGGCTTCACAATTGCATTCCTACCAAGTGCTGCTGTCACTCACTGAGTGAATTTATTACATTTTATTCTAAAATGAGTTGGATTCCAGGTGTTAAGAATTTTCCCCTGACCCTCTTATCCTGCTGGTGGTTTCACTATTCTTGAAGGAGGCAGATTAACCACTTATAACCAGGAGTTGCTAACAGTTTTTAAGGCTGGTTCCTCAGATGGGAAAGGAATCCCAAGGTATTGCAGAGGCTCCCAATGGATCAGTGCACACAGGTGGCCCTGACATCACTCAGAGCAGAGTCCTGGCAGGATGGCACATCCCAGTGAGATTGTTCAGGCATTGATGTGCTGAGAAGTAATCCAAGGGAACACCAGGAATTAGTCCCCAGGATGAAGTATGGCCAGAGCTAATGGTGTAGGACGTGGTGGTGTTAAACAGGGCAGGCTCAGTTCCATTTGATGTATCTGCTTCTGTAACTCTGAGTGCTCATTAATATCATATCTGATTAATTTTCCTAAGGATTTTCATGGCCTGTGGCAGCTGGCAAGCAGCACAAAGCTTATTGTCCAGCAGTGCTGCCCTCCTCCCTCATGTCCATCTCTTATAATTCAAAATAGACTGCTAAATACCTATTTCAGGGTGAGCCTGATGTATTATTTGTGCTGTAATAGCTACAAAGATGCTATATTATTCTGAATGGAAAGAGAAAAGGCTCCTTTAATTGCAAATGAATAGACTCATGCAGTGACACGACCCTTGAAAATGCTTTTTAGGCCCAGTGTGGATACTAATTTATTTAATTTATGCTGGAAATAATTCTGTACATACCCAATTCTTTGCCTGTGCATGAGTTTGTGTAGGTTTCCCTTGATCAATTGTAAACCACAAGTGACCCTCCCCATCAGAACAGCAGCACAAATCCCATGGGCCTTTAGGTTCATCCCACTCATGCTTCACTTTAGAAGGTTCCACTTGGCCTGTCCTCTTGTATGACATCAAAGCACAAATTCTACATCTAGTTTAATATCTTCCCTTACACAGCTTGAGGTGCTGGAGGTCTTACCCCAGGAAAGAAGAGAAGTTCTTTACACCAAAACCATGGCTTTTTTAAAAATTTGTTATTGCTAGTGTGTTTGTGAGGGGTAATTCAAAGCTACAAGGAGTAGGAGCTAACTGCAAGAGAAACACATTGACATCCTTTGGTTTATTTCTCTTTTTCTCTATCAGATAGTCACCTCTGAAACCAAGGCTTGGAAAGTTTCAGCTGGGGAAATGGTGCCAATTCCAAGCTTGGAATCTCACTTTTGCTGCACACACAGTTCCCCCTGTTCAAGGTGAGGGGCTTGCCTGGGCTTCCCTACAGCTAAACTCCAGCCAGGAGGGGTGGGATCCAGATGCCTGCTTGATTACACACAATCATTTTCCTCATTATGCAGCATCCAAGGATGCCAAAATCCTGGCTTTCAGACTGGAGGGCAGGGACAGCTGATGTAATTTTATCCTAAACTCCCATTCCCAGTGTTCCCCATGGATGGGGATGCAGCCTCATGGTGTATGGGGGATTGGACCAGATGATCTTTCGAGGTCCCTTCCAATCCCTAACATTCTGTATGGTGGAAAACAGGCTGCCAGGGTCAGGACCTTTGTGTTTAGGTGTGTGAGGACTCTCCCTTAGGGATCTGAACACTTCAGGGGGGCTGAGGCTGGCCATAAACCTTAGATCTTCCTCTCTCCTCTTGTGAGAGTTAAATCCTTTATGAGCTTTGCTTACCAGCCAAATTACTTTATATTATTTCTGCAGAAGAATTTATTCTTGTTAGAAGATCTGATTCACATTTGTGAATTTGTGAAGCACCTGAAAAGGGAAGTCAATTGTAGAGATGCTTTAAAGTCACTGGTGATGAGACAATCTGCCCCAGTCCTTGGGGATTCCTGGAACCCCTTCAGTGCAGGAAAACGAGTTGGCCAGCCCTAGATGAAGCAATTCTGAGTGGGGAAAACCACACTCAGTCTAAAAGATACTTGGATATAGTTTCAAGATAACTATTCCTTTGAGGGGCTCTAACTCTAAATCCCAAAGTGCCCGCGAGGCGTTGGGCAGGAGCCAAAAATGCCAAGTCAGAGGGAAATAATTGTTTTCAAATGGTGACAAACCTGCAAGGTCGGCAGAGAACAGAGGAGCTGTGCTGCTGAGCAGAGATAGCCATGAAACTGAGGGCTGTGAGCTCTGTACACTAAACAGAGCCCAACATCTCCACGGGGTGTTTAGCTGCTGCAAACGCAGAGGGGAACTGGTCTGCACTGCTCTAACTCAAGGGGCAGAAATGATATTGAAAGAGAATCTAAAGACCTGGGGTTTAGGCAGAGCGTGCACTGCTAATGCTTTGGCTCACTCTGCTTGTGTTTCCCAGAGGTGAAGAAATGACAGGTTTTGTGTTTTTCACATTCTTGCAAGGAAAAGAACTTGACAGCTTGGTCTGGAGATTCCTGCGTCATTATGAAACCCTGTTTGAAACTGTGCAAGGCAATACAATAATTATCCAGCCCAGCATGTCCAAGGGTGAAGGATCCTTTGAGTGGAGGCTGGGGGTTTGCCACTGGTTTGGATTCGTTGTACCCTGGACAGATGCCTCCTTGGTGTGGGAACAGGCTGAGAGGGGAGCTGGAGCCTCGGGAGCAGCTTTGCTTTGAAACTGCAGTTGCAAGTCATGTGGAATCAGCTTGAGGGAGCCTGGTGATTACTTTCTAAGGATATCTACATATAAAAAACCCTGTGCCTGGTGGTATAAATCAGCCCAGCTCTGCTGACTGCGGCAGAGCTGAATCCATCTACTCCAGCTGAGGGTCTGGACAAAAGGACTTAAGCAACAGAGAGGACTGAAAAGTACCAGAACACCTTTAAAGCTAACGTGCCAGCGAGCAAGAGAGGCACTGGGCTGCTTGGAGGAGACTTCTTTCATCTGTGGTAGTTAAAGCAGAGAAGTGAACTTTAGATTCTCACCATTTTACTGCATCTGTTAAAGCAGTATTGGCTTTCAGCAGCCAAATGAGTATTCAGGCCAAGTGTCTCTGCAGAATTTTGGGCACTCCATGAAGGGATAAAGTTTCACTTGGAGAAACAAGAGAAAGTACCAGACACAAATGCAGCACGTATTACATTCGAGGGAAGACAGTCAAGCAGGCAGGTTACACCGTGGGAATAGGCAGCAGCTGGTGCCTGACCCTGCTCTTATGATTAAGTCACCGACGAGGCCACGAAGAATTAAGAAAATTAGTAAGTAAGGGCAGTCTGCCTTCAAGAAATCCAGGAGGGCTGATCTGCGGGGAACTGCCAAGAGCTGGGCTTGGGCTCCAAGCCGGGTCCCTTGTTCCCAGGCAGTTGGAGTTGGCAAGAGCCCCTATCACTCTCTGGTGGCCCCTGGGGCCAGAGAGAGGAGGTCCCTTGGCAGCCCAGCGAGGGAAGGGCAGCCAGCTCCCCTTGCCAGCAATCAGGTTGTGGTGAGAGAAAAGGTTAAACAGGGCCCCTTGGATGCAGGAGATGCACGGAGACTACCTGTGTCCACCCCGTTGGGATTTGTGGCTCCCAAAGCCCAGGCCAGGTGGGACTCACCAGTCAGACGCCTGCACCATCATCCTTCAGCGTGGGTCCTGGAGGCCAGGAGCTGCTGGGCTCCATCCTCACTGCTGAGCTGGGCTCTGGCGTGGCCTCGGCACTGACTCACTCCCCCACCTTAGCCAGAACTCTTGGTGTGGAGATTTCCTGGAGACATCTGTGCTTCAGCAGCTCCTGCGTCTGGAGCGGGCTGCAGCTCTCCTTCCCCTCCATGTGTCTCTGCTCTTTCCACTGCTGTTCTGGACAGGCCTCCTGCTCACCCTTGCACTTCATTAAAAGGGCCTCGGCCCCTCCTCCAGCATCTGAAAAGACAGCACTGGGGAAGGCAGCAGTGACAGGAGTGACAGGCAGCACTGGAGGATCTGCTGCACCCTGCTACGTAAAACCCCTGCAATTACCTTCTTTCTAGGTGGGAATCCCTCCCAGTGATTATCTGGCTCTTCTGATTCTCATCAGCTGGAGAGCTGCGTCTTTGGGATTATCCTCTCAGCATCCTCGCCTACCCCTTAATATCACAGGCTTGGGCCACTTAGTCCAGTTATAGCTTCTCTCAATTCCAGCCTCACCCTCCTGCAAGAGCAGCTCACAAATAAAGTGAAGTGGGAGTTGCCATGTTAATGTGCTGCCCTGGGGGAAAGGCCCTGAACAGGATTTCTTCCGCTTGGATGGAAAGAGGAATTTCTGTTAGAGCCTCCATGAAATTACAGGCTGCTTTTTTTTTTTAATGAAATGTAAAACAAAGTCAATATTACCTTAGAGTCTCCTATTCGTGTAGCAATAAAATGAGACACTTCCTTGGAAATAAGTTTTAAGACACGAGCCTTGTAATGTTCGTCTTTATTGGAGTGGAGTTCACAGTTGACCCGAGGGCTGGAGGCTTTGGAAGCAACAGTCTCTGTGAACTTCCAATTCTCTTTCTCCTTCTCCAGCACATGAGGTGCAAAACTGGTCAGTTATTCAGAGAATTCCCCACCCCTTGTAAGCTCGTGTGCTCATATATCTCTCTTGGTGCATAAAGAATGACATATTGCAGGGAATCTGCTGAGAATAGCTTGTAAAATACATCATTATATGAATCAGCCTCATTAGAAGTCTCCTTCTCTCATGATTTAAAACAGACACAGTACTTGCAGGAATGGAAACGAGCACTTTTTTTTCTCTCCTGCTGGCATGTTGTGCTCAACCAAATGTTGAAACAGAAGAAAATCATTCTCTGAACTCCAGGCCAGCAGGAGAAAGCAAGTACAGCATTACCCTGATGCCTCTCTGGCACAGTTCAGGCCTTGGGTGTTTCCCTGGATGGATGACTTTCCACCTTCATTAATAAAATATTATAGTGCTCTTCTGAACAGCACAAAGCTGCATTCTTTGCATACTCCAAATCCCCCTGGCTCGGGACCCTCAGACACCTCGCATTCAGCATCCTCAGCCTTTCCAGGCTTTTCTCCCACAGCTGCTGCTGTGTTTATGGAGGGGATTACAGGACATGGTGCCTGGGACAGCAGGAGACAAGACTCGGGGGGACCCAGGAGGCCTCTCTCAGCCTGGATTTCTGCAGGGACTGGTGCACCAGGTGCCACGGCTGCATGGCTCAGACCTCGTCCAAACTGCTCCCACCACTTGCCAGGGAGCTCAATGGAGTCAGTGTTTTACCTCAGACAAGGCTGGAGCAGATGCAATCCATATGACACATCCAAATGACACACCAATAACACATCCAAACGACACACCACAGGTCACAGAGCTCTGGGCTAGTGGCCACGTCGTGCAGGACTCATGGGAGAAAAGAGATGGCTCGGAGGCAATGAAATAAAGTCTTTCACTGGGCATATTGTAGAGCTCACTGACAAACTGCAGGTGCAGCACCTTTGTCTTGTTTCTCTCTTGTCACTTCAGCACCAGAGAACATGGTATTTCTTGCTGCTCTTTCTTTTAAACCATGCCAACACCCCCCCTCCACACCACAGCCTCTGGCTGCTCTCTTCTGAACCACACTGATTTTTTAATTAACCATGATAAATACAACTACTCATCTAGCCCTGGTTGTTCTGGTCTCCTAATATTTTCATTCAGCACAGGATTCAGCACAGTCTAAAGATGAAGTGGTTGTAAAACCCCCCAACCTCACTCAGGTGCTGGTATTTCAGGGCACAAACCAAACCCATTTTCTCTCTATTTCTAGACTCAATCATCCTTTCCCACACATTTGCCTTATTTCTTAGAATGATAGAATGTTTTAGGGGGAAGCGACCTCTAGAGGTCATCTGCTCCAGCCTCTCTACACCAGCAGGGACATCTCTACCTAGGGCAGGCTGCTCAGAGCCCCATCAAGCCTGACCTTGAATGACTCCAGGGATGGGGCCTCCACCCCCTCTCTGGGCAGCCCATTCCACTGATCTATCACCCTCATGTTAAGGAACTTTTTTCTAATATCCAGTCTAAATCTCTCCTTTCCCAGCTTAAAACCATCACTCCTTGGAGTAATCCATTATTTATCATGGTGGTCAGGGAGATGTTGGGATGAAGGTTGGACAGGATGATCCTAGAGGTCTTTTCCAACCTAATGATTCTATGATTTGGAGGAATTCCTTGTAAAAGCAACTCAACACAACCTCTGCATCACTGCTGGGTTTGCCACTGACAGCAGTGGATTTACTTTCTTTATCACCCCCTTTATTTATCAATAACCATTTTACAATGGTGGTGATCCTTTGCAACACAAGCCCTACCTCTTGGGTTTGCTGGGGAGGATCTGGTTGCCCAAGCTGGGATTTCACAGCCGTGCTCTGACTGGTTTCCTATCAGCACAAACAAAAGCAGGGAGCACCCAGTGACAGCTAAAAACCCACTTCAAGCTTCAGGCTCCTTAGCTGGAACAACTGTCGTGGGCTCAAGTTGTTTTGTTAACTTCTTTGGCTGATTGTGAACATCTGCATCCCACCACCCTCCCTTGTCTCCCAAGCTACTTCCAAATGCATCAGGTAGACAACACCCTGGCAGATCTTGGATTAGTGATAGATCATTATAAGACTTTCATAAAGTCCTCTGAGAACTGGGGGGTGTCTTCCAATAGTGCCTCCTTCATAAAGGTTTATTCCACATAGTCACAAAACCCAGCCCAGAGACACTAATAAATATCATTATATTTATTTGGCATTTTTTACGTAGAATCATAGAATTGCCAGGGTTGGAAGGGACCTTAAAGATCATCTAGTTCCAATCCCCCTGCCATGGGCATGATCAAGCTCAGCTAAAAGAACTTTGGATTTCACACTTGTCTCCTCTGTTTTTTCCTTACCACACTTTCCGAGGTCAAAATCTACATTTGGGCTTTAAAATATTTGAAAACCAACCTCTAGTTTTCATTTTCTTTGTGTTACAATAGGTGGATCAGGAACTGGTCTACGTGATATTTGAGTAAATAAATTCCTTGTATTCAGGATCACTCTTGAAGCCTGGTAATACACAGTGACACCATATAGGTCCCAAGGAGACATTAGGGTTGTAATGGAAATATCATATATCTCATATCCCAGGTCTGATATATCAGCTCAGCAATAAAAAGAAACAGGATATTTGCAACTATATTTTAACAGGGATTTTGCTGTTACCATGAGAACATGGATTACTTGGAAATTTTGGTGAGAAAACTCTTTAATGGTTTCATCAATGCCTAACCCCAGGAGATTGCAGTTCTTTCCCTGCTATTGAAGTAGCTCTTAATGCAGTGAAAATCAGAAACGTACGGGTGAGTTTCAGTGGTGTCTTAGAGCCCATCTCAGCCTCAGGTCTCAGTACAGGTCAGATGGTCCCTTCTATCATATTTCAGGATTCCCAAGATCAGATCTGGGAAGATCTGATCCACAAAGAGCTGTCCACAGCTCGACGTCTTCCCACCTTTGGCTGGGGAGAGGCTCCTGGTTCCTTTCCCCACCTCCTTCTTGGTTTGGGGATGGTTAGTGCTGCTCCTGAGCAAGGTCTAGAGATGCCTGCAGGCCCTGTGATGTGCAGGCAGATGATGCAAGCCAAGATTTGAAGGCTTGACGTTGCTCAGCCAGCCAGGAGAGCCTCATGAATTTCCTTGTAAAAGGAATTTCTTGGGATTCAGGGAGACTCGTGTTACCTAATCCCTTGAAACCCCAAGATAGGGCTACCCCCCTTACAAAGTCCCCAACAGAACCTGCAAGAGGCCAGGGGCACTATTATTATTGCAATCCTTTTATTTTGTGCCATTTCAGCATCTACCAAAGGAGTCAAATAAACCCCAGATACGAGTCTCTCACAGCTTCACCTAATGCAAGCTCAACACATTTGGTCTTAATCTGACTGGGATGAGTTCTGCAGGGCTGTAATAAAATAAATATTTTCCTGCACTGAGCATGGCTCAGTGGAAGGTTCAGTGTCAGGTCAGCTCTTGAACCATGTTTTGCTAGACATGGACCATGTCTTTTACCTAAGAAATTGTCACAGCTCCACAGGAGCTGGTGGAGTAGAAGTGGTTTAAATCACCCACCTCTTGCTCATTTTAAATGGGTTTGGTCAGGATTTGGGGAAAACTGGGCAATGGGTACAGCCTCAACTTCCACTAAAAAAAAAGGTTTCCATCAGAAAAATTAAAAAAAAATGAATGAGGGACATTCTGTGATGTTCTTTTCCCTGCTCAAATTGGATTAATTAGAGAAACAAAGGCAACAAGCAGCCCTATTACAGCAGACTAGTCCCAGGTGAGCAAGTGTGAGCTACTTAACAATTAGCAATCTAGTGAGAGCTCTTTTAATTGATTTTCCAAACAAACATGAACCACCTGTTGTGCCAGGAACCAAGGGAAATGGGCTTCACAGGTGTATTATAAAAGGGAAGGAAGTTGGGTCTTTGCTGGGGTGTGAGACAGAGCTTGGAAATTCAGGGGGGTTGAATATTTTGCATCATTGGAACAGCAATAACTTGAACATCGGGAGAATTTGGTAAGGTTAGTGATTTTAAATTCCTTTCTAATAGTGTTGTCTGTCAGTATGTTAAAGATAAACAGGAGAGCCCAACTCCCTGCCTGGTAATTCCAACAACCAGTCCTAAAGAGAAAGTCACTGTGCTAAAACTCTTGGTAAATATATATTTATTTTTTGTCACTTTGCTTGTAACTGAGTGCTGCTGCAGAATCAAGATAATTCCCTTCAATTTAGTGGGAATTATGAACTCTAAAGGTAAAAATTTGCTCTTTAGGTGATGATCCTTTAGATGGAAACTGATTTACCAAGTAATTTTTTCATAGTCTGATACCTCACTAGTTTGAGAAGTAGTTTATCTTCTACTTAACAATGGTTGTAGTTATTAAATGTAGCTCTATTGTGCCAGATAAAAGCATTTTTAAAAATTCTAGGTTTATTCTAATCCATACAACTCAAAGGTTATAAAGAGGACTTTGAGCAGAGCTGGAAATGAATGTGGGAGTTTTTGTTTGAGGTCTTATGCCTTTGACTGACTATTCACTGATGTGACTTGGTCTTCAGGAAGATCCACCCATACTAGATGGACTAGATGATCTTTTGAGGTCCCTTCCAATCCCTAATATTCTGTGATACACAGAATGTCTCAGCTCAAAGTGAAGGTATCAGATGCACACTTGCTGGCCCAGGTCAGCCAGAAAGTCATAGTGTGCCCATAACAGAGATGGATGATGTTCTACACCTGGGCCTAGAGGGTTTACTACTCATTTAAATCCAACAAAATCATTCAATGTCATCTCCTACACCTTGATAGAACCCAGGTCTCCTTGCTCAATGGAGGAGTTATTTGCTGAGGTGCCTCAGAGGCCACTCTAGGAAGAGAAGATGGCTCTTGGTTGGACTTCAAGCAAAACCCTTCACTTGTGCTTTCAGGAGAGGACTTTTAAGGCAAGATTAACCCAAGTATGTGGTGTTGGTTCACTGGCTGTCAGGGGAGAGGTTGATGTGTCCTGTTCTTGCAGGGACTGGTGAAGTGAAAGTATTTCTTTATGGCCATTGCCACTTATCCTTTCATTCTGGAGCAACACTAATCTCTCTCCTTTTAGGGTGTGTCAGTGCATTTACAGACTATGATAAGTTGCCCTGCATTGAAAGGTTTACAACCATATGTATATTTTTTGACTTTTTTTTGGGGGGGGGACACATATAGATCATGTTAAAAACCAGAAGTCCATTGTTCAATCAATCAAGTTAATCCTGGTGCTCCTTGATAACTATAGCTATCACATTTCAGAGTGATTTTACTGGATATTACTGGGATTACTTGTAGTAGCCACTCAGTCTAGACAGGGGTTTCTATTACAGTGAACACAGACAAAAGGGTAAGAAATATTAATGCCCAGCATCCATTAACCATGCACAAACTGCAGATTGGAGAGTGGATCCTGTTCTCCTGCCTGGGCTTCCCCCTCCCTTTTGTTTATCTCTCAGGAGGGCACTGGCTTTTTCAATTAAAAAGAAACAGGTTGTCTTAAAGGGGGGAAAAAAGACCTGCTTGAAAACTTTGCTATTTAGAGTTAAGGGAAGTTGGAGATCTTCTGATGAATAAGAAAAGGTCCAAGTATTTTGGCCCAAGAACCATCTCAGGATGGTTTCCTCTGCATGACGGTGATCTTGGTGAAATGACCAGCTTAGAAACTTGGGTCTCTGAGGACCCCATCATTAAGATCTACTTCACCATATTGCTCACAAGACTCTCATCAGGGCTGGATAAAATTATCCTACTCATTGTTTCTGAAACAAAGCCATCTAGAGAGACAAACCCTCCAGGAATGCTGCTCCTTGAGTAACTCTAGTGTGGCAGTGATGTGTAGTTCCCACCATCTCAAAGACAATTCTCCTGCCACTAAATTAGGGCAGTTGGCTGATTAAAATTATGTCTGGTTAACAAGGCACTGAGTGAGGCAGTAAAGTTAAACTCCAAAGCATTTCAAAGTCTCATTTTATGCCACTCCACGTGTCCAAACTCGTAGCACATGGACAAACATTGTGTTTGCTGCCTGGGCTGGTGGTTGTGCCACAATTTATTTTGGATATGGCATATTTCAGATGGTTGTCAGACTGCCCATCATAACTGGAGCTCCACCAGGTCCTCCACAGTATGTTGGGGGTTAGAGTAACAGCAGAAACACAAATACTGTGCTTACAGATGGCTTCCCATCCTGTATTCATCCACCCAAAGACCTTGATGTCCTCCTACTCTTGGCATCCTTTAGGAATCAAAGCTAATTAGCTATTGGCAAGGGGCTGCAGAGCCTGGGGAAGCAGAAGCTTCCAAAATTTTTTTTTGGGGGAGGGAGGAGAATTAAATAAATCCCTAGTTATAGAAGCAGCTTGCAATTATTTCAAGATTCCCTTAATCCCTGGGTGGTGAGGCCAAGTCAGTGCTATATAGATACATAAATCAAGATTTCCCTGCAGAACTTGAGCTTGGCATAGGTTGGGAGAACATACTCTGCATGCCAGTGCTCTCCACCCCCTGTTCTGTCTGACAGCTGATTTCAGGGTGTTTGAACATGATATAGAAGACCTTGGGACTGCATTACTGCTGCTCTCACAAAGTCTGTAATTTGGTTTCCAAGGCTGGGCACTCTCCACCTCATCTTCTGCAGGAGATTTGCCATGACTGGGGCTCTTGTCTGATGGTTGGCCCAGCTCTGCAGTGGGTTTGGGGGCTCCAGGCAGAGGGGGAGAAGTAATGGGGTTGATTTGTTGGTTTAATTTTCTCCTGTGAGGCAAGAGGGTGCATTTACATCCTTATTTTGCAAATTGAAAATGTTGCCATTGTGATGTTAAGGTCCAAGTTTATCAAACTATACAAGTATCTAATTCTCTGGGTAAACTCAATCAGCAGTTGTGCTCTTAATACAGCTCTGGATATGATAGTTACCTACATAAAACCTGGGCAGCAAGGCAATGTGGTTGGGTTCCCTTAAATTTTAGGCTTACCAATGAATATTTTTTTTTTCCTCTTTCTATGTTCATGTTTATCTTGATGGAGCAGCTGCAGATCTGCTTGTCTTGATACATCTCCTCCATTCAACTCTTTTCTTGGTAATAAAACAGGAGTTCTAGGGTGTTTCTCACTTCAGTGTCAGAAAGGAGAGGGCAGGACAAATTTCTACCCTTGTTTCCATGAAGATCATCACTGCTGGTGGTTTTTGCATCCTTATTTTGAAAGCAAAGCCTGTGGGGATAGTCCTCTTCAAGCAGCCAATAAAATACTGCTTGGAGAGTAAAATCCATCCCTCTTTGGAGCAAGTTTCCTTATTTTCTGGCAGGTGTGTGGATGGGATGTGGCAATTCTTGCTGGTGTAGGATGATCCAAAGCAAGCATGTGGTGTGCTCTTAGTCTGAGAGGAACAGGATCAGAAACTCTCCCCTATGGAAACATCTTTGTCCAGGGTGTCCTGCCAGGCAGCACGACCTGGCTCTGTTGGAAGAGCTGAGTTACATTTATATAGCTTTTAAAACACAGTGTCAAACTTGACAAACAATTTGAGGCTGTATCTAATAACCATGTTCTCCAGCCTGTGGTTCCTCCTGGTTTAAGTGTTCTCAACGTTCTGGTCAGATAAATGACAGCCTAGAACAGTATTTTTAGGAAAAGATGATGCCTGGGCATTCTGTGGCTCTCACCACCCTTCAGCCAGCTCAGATTAATGTATATACTTTTCAAGAAAGCAACAAAAAATGAGCAACTTGAAGGTTTTAGCTGAAACACCATCCAAGCCAACTCATAGCTTTTGCTTTGTGTCAGCTGACATGATTTTTCTTTTTTTTCTGAATATTACTGGACTTTCTGAATCTCTATACACCTACCCACGGATTTTCTTGCTTATTTTTTTCTTACTTTCTACTGTTTTTCTTCTTCCTTGTTGCTTATTCTTCCATTTTTCTGTGTATTCCTCCAACTGATTATTCTTATTTCCCTGCTTCAGTTCTTCTGAAGCTCAAAATTACTTTGTCTTGAACCATTCCAACCAGTTCTGGCAAAAGTCAGCTTCTTGTCAAAGCCAAATTATGCTCCTGATCTAATACTGGGATCACATCTGATCCCAAATCTGCTTGGATTAAAAGGGACAACATTAGGGAGAGGCTGGAGAAGAGAAGGTGGCAGGAAAGCTTGGCCATGGAAAGTCCCATGGGGTTCAAGCTCATTTCCATGGGGCTACCAAGAGCCAAGGGAGGATGATGAGGTGTGACAAGAGCTGGAAGAAACCATGCAGAAAACACAGCACAAGAAACCATGCAGAAAACAGCCTCAAGTCTTCTAGAAGCAGGAGATGAGTCTGTGTGCTTGGAGCTTTAGGATGTACCAGCTCAAGGCCTGGATTTCATGAGTTGAATCTTCTTGAAATGTATCTAGGGGTGGGGAAGTGAATGGACCTGTGAAGGCACTACCAGAGAGGTCCTTACCAAGGAGTATCTGAAGGTTTTTGGCAGGTTCCCACCAGCTTGTGGATGAGGTCACTGCTTTGCTGAAGAGGCTGGAAATGGAGGAAGCTTCTTCCTTGTGCCAGATCCACTTTGACCCCTTCTCTCATCTGCTGGATGCCCCCCAAAGCCTGGCCCTTGGGTTTCAGTGGATGAGAAGAAGCACCAGGAGCTACTTGTAGCAAGGTGGGATTAGCTGTTGTGAAGGATGATTGAAATCCTGAGATCTCCTCTTGTCCTCTTCTGCCCAAATTATGCTTCTTGACAAATCCTTCTCTGGACTGTGCTGTCACCTCCACTTCTGGCTGCTCAGCTCTGGATTTTTAAGCAGCAAAATGTTCTCCAGACCTAAAGACAGTGAAGAACTACATTGATTATATGGCCTGAGGAAACAGTCCCAGGGTTGTCCTTTGATATTTTCTATATTTCTTTTATTAATTCCCTAATGCTGTTCAGGTTCCTGCAAACTGAGCAATCAGTGGTGCTGCACTAATGTCATTAACTTGGGGTTAAACCCTTTTTTTTTTTTCCTTAAACTCTGGACATTTTGGGAATTTCAAATGAGAAGGAGGATTTCATTATCCATCTGGCTGGGGGATCCTGATTGCACTACTTCAGACAGCTCTTGAAAGGCTGTTGAAGATGTCGATGTTTAAATGATAATTAATAACAGTATCCATCTCAGTGACTCTCTTGGCAAAGCCCTTACTTCAACATTAGCTTTCAATAAAGCTCTGTCATTCCAAACTCTCATTTTGAGCAGAAAAATGCTTTTAAAGTTTCAGATTTAGAAGCTTTTACAGAGCTTAATAAAAATTTACTTTTGGGGCAAAGCGCAGTTGACAGCTGGGGTGGTGCTGATGGTTTCTATTTAAAAACATTCCTTTGGGCTGCTCCATCCTTCAGCTGCTGAGATTCTTTGTCTTGCTTCAAGTTTCTCTTGCCATCTCACAGGCTTCAGAGGTGGGGTGGGGGGACAAGTGCCTTCAACAGCACCAATGGGGAGAACTTGGTTTCATTACCTCTCATATAATTCAGCTTTTTGTATTGATGTGGGAGGAAGCACCAGAGATGCTGGAGAGAAGATGCTTTGTAAAGCATGAGGTAGATGATGGTCAAACACTCCATGAGACTTTACAAACTATCATTAGATAGAGGTGGAAGGATGCTTAAGAGCATCAGGTCTTTATGTAGGGGAAATAAATCCTTCATCAGGCTAGATGGGGCTCTGAGCAGCCTGCCCTAGCTAGAGATGTCCCTACTTGTGTAGGGAGGTTGGACCAGATGACCTCTAGAGGTCCCTTCCAGCCTGAAACATTCTATGATCCTTACCCCTGCTCTGTGACCAACCTACCAACTGGGCAAACTACTCCAACATAAACTTGTGGCAGAGGTGACTTATTTTTAAGTTGTGTATTTCTTTGAACTATAAGGTCCTGTGCTGTGGGAATCCTGCTTAAACTGGTGGGTTTGGATAGATAGCACCAGCAAAATGATATCTAGAGTAAGATGGACTATTCCCAGAGAATAATTTAGGAAAAAAAAATTTAGTGGGTAAAACATGTGTCTGGAGAGCCTGGGATCTGGCTGATCCCCCTGTCACATTCCTGGATGCTTCCAGGATGAACTTAGCAAGGTGAAGAAAAGGAAATAAAGTCAATCTCTTGCCTAACTAGTAGCTTGTATCTCTTTCCCAGCTTAGCACTTCTGGGCCATAGATCCGTGTAGGAAGCCCAGTTGTACTTCTTTTTATGTGTATTGACTTAGTGGAGTGCAAACATGTTAAAAAGTTCACTTTCTCCTTTATACGAGTCTATAAAAAAGCTCTTAAAATGGAGTCATAGGGTTTCAATGAGACAAATGAAGGATCAGCCCAGACCTAACAGCCCTTCCCCATGGATTAGGTGCTTTAGGGTGAGGAAATTTTAAGATGTTAATCAGCCTGGAGAGTTTTCATGCCTCCACTGCTACGTAATGACACCAAATATTGTGATGCCTCCAATTTAGAATGGAGCAGAGGAGCAGGATGCAGTAATAGGTATCACTCCTGATATTGGATTCCATTAAAACTCTGTTTTCAGAGGTCTCTAAGCAGCAGAGATTTCAGCTGCATTTATGGGAGTTTGAGTAAAACTAAACTTACACACACAAGCCTGGAAACTTTTCTCACAGCTCTTTGGAAGAGTAATGCACAGAAATAATTGTAAACACATGCAGGAGTGGATCAGGGTGTTTTCAGGGCCTGTTTTTAACAGAAATAACACATTAGCATATTTTCTGAGTTGTTTTTTAAATGCACTGCAAGATTGCAGCTCCAGAAACTTTATATGTTCTTCTCAGCTGATGACACCAGTACAATATCAAGATGTTTTCCAGTTGGGGTTTAGGAAGCTGTAAGACATGACAGGAGTGTTCATAATAGGGATAACTCAGCACAAATTTGAACTTGCATGGGATGGATCCCAGCTCAGCTCTCGACAAGGAGTGTGTCTGTTGACAACACTTGCTGGGGAAGGGATCCCCCTGCCAGAGCAGTAATCAGTGTATTTGCTAGAATAGCACAGAAGCAGTTTGCACCAGAAGGAATCATTTACTGCTCAGAGCTGCTATGTTTTATTTGTACACACTGGGAAATCTTGTGTTGTGCCCTGTCACTTACATTTGCAGGCATGCAAGTGCTCTGTGACATCCCATGTTGGTCACTGAGACAAGACACCAAGTTAGGAAAGGATAAATTTAGGCTGGATATTAGAAAAAAGATCTTTAACTTGAGGGTGATAGATGAGTGGAATGGGCTGCCCAGAGAGGGGGTGGAGGCCCCATCCCTGGAGTCCTTCCAGGTCAGGCTTGGTGGGGCTCTGAGCAGCCTGCCCTAGGTAGAGATGTCCCTGCTGGGGTAGGGAGGTTGGAGCAGATGAGCTCTAGAGGTGCCTTCCAGCCTCAAACATTCTATGATTCATTGGACTCTACTACTAAGATTGTCAGAGGGAAATTAGAGGATTTTAATCCTCTGGCATCATACAATGAATTCATCCAGAAAAAAAGCTCAGTTTAATCCTTACAGAAAGAAATCTTGGAATATTATCAGCCCCTCCTGGGCCACGTGCTGGGCCCTAGAGCTGACAAAGTCTCCTCACTCCATCTCCCACCTAAATCCCTGTCCCAGGCCCTGCTGCAGGACATGGTGGGAGGGAAAGGGCTGGTCCCAGCAAGGCCCAGAAAACATCACCAGAAATGGTTGTTAGAGACATTCCTCCCTGTAGCCAGGGCAAAGATTCCTCAGCACCCGGGAGAGAAATCCTAGAAAGCACCCAAAGGCAGTTGTTTTAGAAAGAAATAGATGTGTATATAGAGCAAGCAAAGCAAACAGGGTACTCTTAACACTCCATTATTAACGGTGCTCAGGAAGGGATTTTCTGCTTTGCTGGAGCATGTAACAGGCTTAAACAAGAACCCCTATCAGGATAGAACTTGTAATTATGCAGATAACATTTTGTTCTTGTAATGACAACACAAATGCTCACTGACTGCATCAGTTACACTTTGCTATCCATAGCAGAGGTGTCTCTCAGCTTGCTCTACAATAAAGACCACGAGTGTCACCTTGTCCCACTACCAACCTTTTAAGGCTCCAAGGATTTCATGGTGTTGTCCTGTTGGTTTTAGTGAGGCTCTCACTGGGTTCCTGAAGGTTGTACCAGGGCTGGCTGCTGATTCCCTGGCCCCAGGCTGCTCATGAACCATTTCACCACCACTCCCGGGAACCCTCCCTGGGGGATAAGGGGGATTTTCAGGCTATGTTGATGTGCTGGGTCCATGTAGCTGATGGGGAGTGGTTGCTTGGGAGGCTCCTCCAGCAATACCTGATGGCCTCAGCCAGCTGAGCTTGTGAGGTGCTGGGCTGCAGAGCCAGCCCTGTCCTCTCCAAACCTGGGGAGTAAAGGTGCAGCAGCATCATGTACAGACCTCTGAGGAGTCTGGGAGACATAAAATAATTCTTTTTGAAATGAAAAGGGAATGGAAGGAGTGTGAACCTCACAAAAGGAAGTAGGTGAGAAGGAATGAGGGTGGAAGGGCTGATGGGGTAACTCCTGGCTTCCCATCCTGGGTAGAACCTGCCTGGCTCCTACTCCCATTGCCACTGTTTGTGCACAACAGATGCATTGGCAGGAGAAACAGACAATAAAATTAAAAGGTGGCCACTATCTATTGGGGTTTGCTTGCTGAGCCCCTGGGGAATTATCTGGAAGGACTGTGGAGCTGCTCTCCCATTTCATGCTGTGTCTGTGGTCAGATACCTCAGAGGGAAGCAGCCTGAGGAACCTGGTACCTCTGGGGACAGCACACTGCAGAGTCCTGGGGCTGGAGGGTGGTTTAGCAGGTTAACATCCACCTACTCCACTGGAGGCAGTTTGCTGCTGGGATCCATGGATGTGTCTCCTCATGCTGTGGGAAATGAGCCTGTCTGGAAAAATGCTGGGAAAAGGAGCACAGGACCAGGCCCTTTCCTGGGCTGGGCAAGTGCAACGTGAGCATTATGTGGTCTCATTATGGACACGTGCACACTTGGATTTAAGTGCTGGTGGCTGAGCCAACAGTGGCTGGGAAGAGGGAAACCATCTATTTTCTTGTGCCAGCACAAAGGGGGACTAATTAGAGCAGGAACAGCTGCAGTGCACTTGGAACTGTAGAAGCCCAGCTGATACCTGCCATGGTCCTGGGCAGCACCTGAGACCTGCCAGGTAAAAAACCAGCCTCTGTGCTTTGTCCAGCTCATTCCAGCTCCACCCAGAGAAGTGAGCAAGGAACAAGCTTCACTTCACTGCTTAAAATTCCTCAGGAAAAGGGGAAAAAAAAATACCTGGAAGAAATTCTTCAGTCCAAAGTCGTATTTACTTGGGTGCTTCAACCTTTGTAAAATGCCCTGAAGGTCACAAGCCATCCGTCCTGCTGGGTATTTCTCTTTGAGAAGGTGCTTGTAAGTACTCCTGGAGCACATGTGTGATGAGGGGTTGCCATGGCAAGCAGGTTTTGGCTCTATTTAAGACAGAGTTTTATTGCTCAGCAGAATAAATAAGCATGTTAAAGCCACATACAGCAACTTGTTGGCACATACATTAATGCTCCCAAGGGCTGCAATAACTTAAGCACCCTCCCTTTAAACATTTTTCAGGTTTTTTTTCTTTTTTTTTTCTTTTCTCTTTTATTGACTACATGCATTTAGTATTAGGGTTAGGAATGTCCCATTTCCACCCCTTTTTGAAGTGAGTAATTGAGGCAAGAAAGGAGGACTGCCTAATAAATCATAAAGGGGTATTATGCAAGACAGGAGGGGTGGGGTTTTTTCCTAATGTACATGAGGACCTGGCTCTGGGTTAAATCCTGATTTTCTCCCTTGAAACCCAGGAGTAGATTGGCCTGTTGATATTTCTGATGAAGCCTGAATAATCAGAAATGGTTTCACCCCATTTTCTGCCCTCCTCTTTCGTGCCAACCCAATCTCCTACCACATCACAGCAGCAAGCTGGTTACTTCAGCTCTACTCCTTCTATGAACCACCTGTTCTGGTCCCAGTTTGGCTCCCAGTTTGCACCAGTCAGCCTGGAAACACCCCCAGCTTCTAGAAGTGCTGCCGGGAGGCGAGAGGCAAATCCCTGCCTGTAAGAGGGCTCGGGGTTGTGGTGCTCTTAAAGGTGGACATAAATTAAACTTCTTAAACCAGAGCTTTCATTAGAAAGAGTTATTAGTGTGTTAGGCTGGGCTTTATTAGCTCGGAGCCGTGTGGGAGGTGTGACACTGGCTCCCTCTTCTGAGGGAAGAGGTAACTTCTCTGGCTTGGAGAGCTCTGAAGCTGTCAGATCTCCCCTGTCCCCTCCCACCTTGGGTACACCAGTGCAGGTGTGATCAGATGAGGCCAGGGGCACAGTGGTCTCCTCCCTGGGGAGCAAAGGGTGGCCCAGGCACTCTGCTGGAGCTGGCAGCCATGGTTTCTTGTTAAAAACTGGGGAATTGGTGAGTGGGATGGATCTAATTCTCTGGAAAGTATTGGGGAAGAGCAACAGAATCAGAATGGTTTGGTTGGAAGAGACCTTTAAGCTCGAGTCCAACCATTCCCCCAGCACTGCCAGGGCACCACTAACCCCTGTCCCTCAACACCACATCTCCACGGCTTGGAAACCCCTCCAGGGATGGGGACTCCACCACTGCCCTGCCCAGCCTGGGCCAGGGCTTAACAACCCTTCTGAGGGAGAAATTGTTCCTTATGTCTGACCTAAACCTCCCCTGGTGCAACTTGAGGCTGCTTCATCTTGTCCTACTGCTCGTTCCTTGGGAGAAGAGCCTGACCCGACCTGGCTCCAACTTCTTTTCAGGGAGTTGAGTGAGAGGGTCTCCCCTGAGCCTCCTTTTCTCCAGGCTCAACACCCCCAGGTCCCTCAGCTGCTCCTCACCACATTTGTGCTCAACCCTCCACCAGCTTTGCCCTTCTCTGGACATTCTCCAGCCCCTCAAGGTACATCTCACCTAAGGAAGCCTCCAGGCAGTGCTGCCTCTCACTGTGCCCAGATACAAACCTGGTTTACATGTTCCCTGTGGTTTTAGGATGTAGTCTTAGGGCCCTGTTTGACTCCTGCCCCACTGCCAGGCTGACCCCACAGCCTTCAGCAAGGCTTGGGCCACTTGTTTCTCCTGAACCTCCTTGTACCCTCAGCAATCACTGAAACAAGCTCAAGTCTCAGGAAAGGGGGGAGGAAACCAGAGCTGATTGTTTAATGAAACATACATGTTTATACTATCACTTCTTGATGGGTTCATTATGAATGATGATTTGCTGAATAAAAGGATTGATGAGGGAGGGGAAGTGCATGGGGAGAAAAGAAAGAAAAGAGGAGGGAGGTGTTTTCATGCCTATAAAGGCATCTCCTGGGCATAAGTGGAGTTGAAGACCTACCAGCTGTTTAGCTTTGCTTTCAAGTAAAGCCTCATGGAGCTGTCAGGGGCTGTTGACAAATATATTAGAACCAACACAGGTTAAGTGCAAGTTACTTAAAATTAATCCGCTCCTGCTTCACTTGAGAGGAATGTGCCAGGAGGAGCGAGTCCAACCCCGGCCATGCTCAGAGAACCTCCTCAAGGTGGAAATTTGCAAATAGGGCTACTGTAGAATGTAATGAGGAGCTGCAGGGCTTTCAATTATCCCACCGAGCCTGTCTCTTCACAGCTTGACTGACAGCTAATTATGCTGGTGCCATTTTTTTTGATGGGGGGGTGGTGGTGGAATTTAATCTCCCAGCTGGAAAGCAAATCAATCTGCCCATTGCTGCAGCTGAGATGTATTGGGCTCAACTTTAATTTATTCTCCTAAGCCTGAGCAGCCCAGTCGTTTGGAGGTGCAAAAAAAGATCAGATTGCTGCCCTTAACCAGGCTGCTGGAAGGGCTGGGATTTGGTGAGATGTCATCGCTCCTTCCTTTGCATTAGGAAGCAGCAGCATCATCTCCCCTTGATTCCTGCTGCTGGAGCTGCCAAGGCAGAGGCACTTATCAGCGTGGTGCTGGTGATAATGGTTAAACATGAGTTGTGGAGGCATTAAGTGGGATTCTGTGCAGGGCTGAAGTAAATCTCGGAAGGGCTCGGCGCAAAAAGGAGTCGGTGGCAATTTTGAAGCAGGGGCTCCCGTTGGGTTTGAGGCCAGGGATAGAAATGCAATCCTCCTACTTACCTGCACTCCTCAGCCCTAGCAATTATGCTGCTCTCTGCAAGCTGCTGTTACAGCTGGAGGTATTAGTGTCCTCTGGCAGAGCAGAATATGGGACTAGCTACCACTAGTGACCTGAGCCCCACGTACCTGGGCACCTGCAGCTCCTGTCAGGGCTGGTTTGCAGGCTACAAAACCTGATTTTAGCCAGGATCAAGGGGAAGGGAGCTCAAAAAACGTCATTTTCCAGCATTCATTAACACCAAACCCTTATTTTTCTGCAAACTTTTTTGCCTGTGGTGTTATCTTCCCTCTTCTCTGAGTTCTTAATCTCTCAGGTAATTGGATGTCCATACTCTGTTTTCTGGAGGGTTTGCAAAGAGGTTCAAGATTTCCCTTTTCAGTGAAAAAAGTGTTTCTAAAAGTGTTTTGCTCACCTAGTGAGTCCAGTTTTGATCTTTCTTGGACAAAACCACAACTGTTTTACTGACTCTTCCTTAGTATACTGGGAGACTGAGTGATTACAAACTCTCTAGCTATTAATACCTTTCTTATATTATGCTTATAATTATGTGTTGATGCTGCTCCTAATAACTCCTAGTAACTGTCTACTGGCAGTGGACACTGTACAGCAAGGGAGAAGTACACTGGTGGGGAGGGATGTGGGCAATTTCCAGAAGGTTTGAGTTATTAAGCTAAAATTAGATTTTTAAAAATTCATAATTAATTGATTTTCATTAGAACAGTTACTTATTCTTAGATGTTTAAATGCTGATGATAAAATGCACAGTGGAAGAGCCCAGGTGCAAGGACTGCAGCATGATCCCCTGAAAGGGGAGGCAATGGGGTCTGCAAACAGGAACCAGACCAGGTCATCACCATGTTTCATACCTCCCATCAGGGCAGGTCCTTGCTTGACTTTTCATGAGGGCTTGGAGTGATAGGATGAGGGGTAATGGGTTCAAACTGGAAAAGGGGAGATTTAGATTAGAAGGAAATTCTTTACTCAGAGGGTGATGAGACCCTGGCCCAGGTTGCCCAGGGGGGGTGTGGATGCTCCATCCCTGGAGGTGTTCAAGGCCAGGTTGGATGGGGCTTGGAGCAACCTGGTCTAGGGAGAGGTGTCCCTGCCATGGCTGGGGGGTTGGAACTGGATGATGTTGAAAGGTCCCTTCCAACCTAAACGATTCTGTGATTCAAGTAGAGAAGTGAATTTAAAATGCTACTGGCCACAAAATGCTTTGAAAGGATTGAAACAGCTGGAGAGGGAATGTCTATTTTAACCATTGTTTTCAGACAAGCTCTGTAATGGACTCACCAATAACAGAACAAGCTGCAAAGTCACTTTCACTAAGATTTTTCCATACGTGGCCTTCCCAAACTGGGGTTGATCTGTTTGTTTGGCCAGTGGAGTTTGCACATTGAGATGTAACAAGCAAAATGCTGGGGAAATTCCCCAAGCAAGGTTGTGCTGGCTGCAGGGTGTGTGTCAGCAGGAATTGCTCCTGGGTTTCTGGTTGTGTGTTACCTGAGATGGTGCTTTTTAGATTCTTGAATACATGCCATAATCTACTTGGGTGAGTTCAAGGTTGTTCTGGGATCTCTGGCTGTCTTGCTGCATTTCAGGACCTTGGAGGAGGTGGAGAGGTGGGGGAAGGTGGATGATTGTACAAAGACTGGTCCCCAGTTATGTCCTGGTTTGAGTTAGAACCCAACTAATTTGGTTAAAGAAGTTACAATTTAATGGTTAACTAAGTTATGAGTTGGGATGAGATGAGGGACTCTGTGAAAGGTGTTGGGCTGTGGCCCTGCCCACCATGGGAAGCATTTTCCCTGTCCTAGGAAATGCAAGAATTCCTCAATAACTGGTTTTGGTCACACTGGGACATGGTGCTGGGAACTCAGTCTCACTGCTCCAATCCAAGTGCTCTCTTTGATGTGTGAAAAATCCCCTTTTCTGCTGAAAAAACCAGGCTCTTCTTGCACCAAGTGTTTCCTCAGGTACCTACCTGCTCACTCAGCCTTTTTCCTATTTTTTCAATCCTTTTAGTGACACCCAGTGAAAGCTGGGGGAAGTGCAGTTTCAGTTTTAAACTACAAGAACCAATGCAACTGCAGTAACACATTTCACAATTAAATGCTCAGGTACTGGATTTTATTTCATTCCCTGCCACTGAACTGCTGCCTTCTAAGAATGACACCAGATGCATTTGAGCCATCTAAAAAAAATTTAAATTTGAACCTATAGTTTATGTATTAGAGGCACAAAATTACTCTTTGCTCCTTTTCACTTTGGGAAGGTGTTTAGAATAACATCATTATATTAAATTTGCTTTTCTGTTGTTGCTGCTGCTGTTTCTTTACAGCTCTAAGTATCTGGATTTGTACACAAAAGTCCAACTGGTGTTGTTAAAGCCCCTGCAAATATTAAAATTTGATATTTGAGTCCTGAGTTGACTCTTGGGTAAGTTAGACTTGGTCACTCACTGGTCTGGGTGAATCCAGAGTGGATGTGAAGCCCTCTTGCATCTGTAAATGAAGTTTTCCACAGGGATGGAGGCAGTCTGCCTATGATCTGGAAGGGGGGCTCAGGACTTCAAAGGAGGAGCTTCCTCTGCAGAGTGAGCATTTGTACACCACAGCTTTTCACTGTGCAACCTCTTCCTTCCCAAAGCACAAACCCAAGTGGCTTCTGTGAAGGTTTAGGTTGGTATGGATTTCAGCTGTGCAGAGAATATGGCAACCAACAACTGGGCTCATAAACAGCTGGAAAAAACACAAAATGGCTTAAAACAGGGCAGTGTTAAACGACTGGAACCAGTTCAAAAAACCCTGGGCCTTGCTTTGTCTGAAAGGCTTCAACCTCACAAACTAAATGGGCAATTAAGGCAGAGTTTGAACAGGAGGAGCTGAAGCAGCAACTGGAAGGGCTGGATGCTCACTGGAAAGAGACCTGAGAGTGAGATCCACCCAGCACAGGGATGAGGTTCAGCATCTCCACACACAATTCCTAGTTCAGAGCCAGTCTGATCACCCCTTGCATAACTAACTTCCCAAAATTTAGAAAAATTAAGACTTAAGGGAAAAAATTAATTCACCACCAGCAACAGTTCAAACATTTTACTAAATCGATTCACACAATTTCAAAATTGTAAATATAATTAAGGACAAGAGGGTTTCTGTATTTTTTTTTCCTTTTTTTTTTTCCTTCCAGATTTATCCTTAAGACAATAAACAAACACAAAGGAGGTTTATAGCATCTGTTTTTTAAAAAATGAAGGGAACGCCACTCGATGGATTGATAAAGCACCACGACACAGTTACAAAATAGGGTCGGCCTGTTCCTCCCACAAGTAAAAGACTACATACTCCTAACAGCTTCCTGCTCCAATTCATACTTCATTAAAATAAAACTATAAAATCTCCTAATTACACTAAGTTCAGACGATGCCTGGTTTACAGTGCATTAACAGCAGTAATGCCAACTATCAGTGCCAACGGAAAACAGTTTAGGAAGTAAAAACAAAACAAATCCCCCCCCCAAAACACAAAAAAAACCCCAACAAAAAAAAAAAACCCAAACCAAACCACCTTTATTTCCCCCTAGATGAGCAAAATTTAAAATAAGGGATGCTCTGCTTCACAGGGAGGTAAGGATGAGGGGCTGGTACTGTAGCTGTCTAGGCTTAGTTGGCATCTAGTTTGGCCATTTCCTGCACGTATATCCCTATACTCTCGCTGTCGAAGAGCACGAAGTACACAGTCTTGATTGAAGAGGACATGGTTGACACAAAATAGCTGGAGATGGCTTTCAGGATCAGCTGAGCAGCTGTCTGCTTGGGGAAGCCGTTTCTAGAAGGAGAGAGGAGGGAAAAAAAAGGAAATTAAGACTTGCTGAAGAAGCTTTTGCTGGTGGAAGCTTGTGGGGAACGCTCCGTCTCGTCATTGCCACCAGTCAGGGTTTGGAGGCTGAATTAGGAGCTACAAACTTGATTGTTTAGGCATGACTTAATGTTCAAAGAGAAGAAAAGCATTCCCAAAATAGAGAGTCCACACACGTTAATGGGGTGAAGTTTACAATTACTGATGGGTCAGTTTTCCTCACTTCACAGCCAAGGAAACCCACAGCACGTACGTTAAGAGTCAGAGTCAAACCTGTCCTGAAAGTATCCAACTGTGGAAGAAAACCAAAAAAGGGACAGAGAACTTGAGGTAGAAAAGAAAGAGTGAAAAGACACAAAGTACAAAATGGTTTTACCACTATAAATAGCACAAAATTTTACAAGGTACTTGTATGGCCTTTGCTGCAGGCTGGAAAGAAAGGAAGAGAGGATGAGTTCTAGTGGTGTCCTGGTGAGGAACACTGCTGGCAGCACCTGAAGCACTTCAAAGGTGGGGGAGAAGAGAAGTGGGTGGAGTGACACAAGCAAATCTCGTCACCCATGAGCCTTCACTGGGCTTGGGAAGCTGAAGCAGACACACCAGGGCTCAGGACATGCTTAAGGGACTCGGTGGCTTTTCTAAGCCAAGTCAAGCTCAGCAACACTTCAACACTCCTCACGTCCTTTTTAATTACAGGCTGGCTCAACAGAAGAACTTAAAAATTTCCAGGGATGGGGCTTCCAGCCCCTCTTTGGCTAACCTGTGCCAGTGTCTCCTCACCCTCATGGGGAAAAACTTCTTCCTAATGTCTCATCTGAATCTACCCACTTCTAGTTTTGATCCATTCCCCCCAGTCCTACCACTACCCAACACCCTAAAAAGTCCCTCACCAGAGACAAGTTCAACTCAGGTTTTGACACAGGAGCTACCTGCTACACAGAGAAAGAGCCACAGCCTCAGCAGTCTCCACATCTGATCACTCACTAGTTACTTATGAAAGCTGCACCCTGGCATACCCTGAGCAGGAATTGTCACACAGGCCAGCATCAAAATCAGGGTGACTGCTGCTCCTGGATTGCTCCCAGGGGACTCTGGAGTCACACAACCTCCACTCCAGTGGTGTTCCAGCAGGGTGGTCACAACAGGGCAAGTGGAAGGGCAGCCTGGTCAAGGGGAGGCACGTGCACAGAGGAGCTGATTAAAGTAAATTGTTTACAACTACTCCCCCAAAAGAAAGAGAGAGTAGAAAACTCAGAAGAAAGGTGCTGACCCAATGGCCATGTGTGGGCTGCAAGAACCAGAAGCCTCTTGGGTTGATCTACTGGTCTGAGTTCAATTCTTCTGAAAAGGCAGCTCAAGAGTTTAGCCTCTAGGATCAACTCAGATCAAAGGCAGAGCCTCGGAACGAACCCCCTGCTCCGAGGATGATTTTCTGTCCAATCCCTCACTCTCTTTCCCCTGTTCTCCTGCTGGCCCTGCCAGGCTGAACTCCAGGCTACCCCTGCACAGCACCCAACTCCTACTCTCCACAAGCTGCCTGTAGCTGAGCATCTGGCCCGCTGAACACTACAACTCTGCTATTTTATTTCCCTCTGTGATTTATCTGAACTGCCCTCGTGTAATCCCATTCCCCAACTATAAAAGAGAATGAAACTGTTTATGTGGGTTTATGGGGTGATGTCTGCTTGACAGATGTCTGTGCTAGAGCAGCTGCATGCATGTGGTGTCTTTGGCATTCGCTGCCTTTAAAAGCTTTACTTTTATTTTTTTTAACGCTTCTGACTTCATAAAAACAAGTACAGGGCATTGTCAGAATATGTTATGTTCTCTCCAAAATTAATTGATGCTTGACTAGCCCTAATTATAAGAAAAAAGGGAAAATACACAACCTCCTCTATTTCTCAGGGCCTGCTGATCCCTCTCCAGCTTTTAAAAGCACCACTTTGACTGCCTGGGGCGTGAACGAGGTGCACACGCCAAGTGGAGAACCCAGCAGCAGATCCTGCCTCTCCCTGACCAGATTTCACAGCACAATGGGAATTTCATGATTATTCAAGGGTTTCATCATCTTCCAGCACCAATCAACAACTTCACAACAAGGGCTGGGGATAGTTCTTCCCTGGGAGCTCTCCAGAAGGGAAAGGGGCTCCGTGGAAGATACTTGACATAGTTTTGCTTTTACACAACCAATTCCACAGTCACTGCACAGCCCCTGGAAGAAAACAGCTTCTCCCAAAGAGCAACTCTGAGTTTCTCTTTATATGGACTAGCCTGTCAACCTGGCAGATAATTCAACACCTTAGCATGAACCCTCTGCTCTATTTCTCTATCACTCTACAAATTTTGCCCATGTTATCTCCTTAAAATGACACTTAAAATGCAAATGAGCCTTACTTGGAGCTTTGTCTGATGCAAGTCACTTAAATTTATTATTATCCTACTGAAACTTCTGTTCCTTTGTTGTCATCCACCCAAAAGCTCAAACGGCCCTTCCTGCCCAAACCCACAGAATATGCAGGAATTAATCCAGTGTTGCAACACAGCACAATGGGAGGAACATTCCTGCTGTACATCAGCCAACTGCTTTCATGGCACACTCAAAAGGGGCACTTGGGCAGGGTTAAGTGTACTCCAGCCTAGATCTGGCCTTTGGTCTTCACACTGAGCTGCCACCATGGTCCTTGTGTCCAAACCTCCCTCCTCACCCCAAACCCAGGAGCCTCACACAAACACTAGTCCACATTCAGACTGTTAAGAACATGATCCTGCTTTCAAAAGCATTGAGCATCCTGTACAGAGCCAGGGCACCTTAACTTTAGACTCTGGCTTTCAAAGACCTTGTCAAAGGCTTTTAAGGCTTTTTTTTTTCCTGAAAGAGTCCCATGATGTAAACTGTGTGGAATTCAGTTTATGGATTCTGGGTGAAAGCCTGAGGTGACTCTGCATATCCTGAGAACTACAGCACTTCAGGTTTGCTGCTTAAAAGAACTTAAGTCACGTCTTCTGGCCATCTTAAGACAAATAAGTAAGTTTAAGTATGCACTAAAACTAGGTAAAATAAACTCCTTTTCTTCATCTTCTCCCCCACACCCCTAATTTATAGGAACAAATTGATAGTCTGAGTAAAGTCTCTTAATACCCTCTTTAAAAGTTCATTTCAGGCTCTTTAACCTCCTTGCACCCTTTAAGATTCAGCAGGGATCACTAGGAGCCCTGCCAAAGCTCAGGAGAACACCACAGGCTCCATGCACAGCTTGAACAAGCCTAGAAGAGACTTTTCATTCAGGGTCCTGCTCTAAATGAAGAAGAATAAAGGCAGTGTTGGAGCCATGGCCTTGGCACACAAACTGGAACGTGTGGGGTGGTGCTTAGAAAATGTGACCTACTTGGCACAGGGTTTGTGGAACAGCCTTACCTGCCACTGCCAATGGAAGGGAATGCAATAGATTTCAGCTTCTTCTCATCAGCCAGAGCCAAGCAGTTCTTCACTGTCTTTTCCAGCAGCTCCTCACACTTGTCTGAGCCCCAGCCTGGGCTGTTACAGTGGATCACAAATTTTGCAGGCAATCCGTGGCCAGCACTGACAACAGCTAGTGAGAAATGAAAGTGAAACAGAATTAGGATTAAAAGGGTGCAGAGGTGATTAAAACAGCAAACAACCAACAGACATTCCTTTAGCCCCTGTGAATGTTTCAGGTTATAAATCATGCAGCCTTAAAACACAACAGCATGATTACAGAGGCTTTGTATTCCCATCTCCTGCTGCACTTTGCTGTGGTAATTTATAAATCATGGCTATAATTGAGCTTATTTTAGGGAAAGCAACAATTCATGGCTATCACCAAAGAAAATACATTTCTATTGGGGATTGTGCAAACCTGTGTAAGGAAAAAGGCACAATCTGTCTGGATGTAAACCTGGTCAAGGGATGATCTTTGGTTCAGGTTATTAAATACCAGGATGCTGGACATCTCACTTCTGTGACCTTCAGCTATTCCTGCTACATACATGGTTTGTTTAGGTGGTTTCTGCTCACACTGGATCTATTCAGAGCTGTTAGTGCTCTGCAAATGGGTCAGGAGGGCTAGAAAAGAGGAGAATTAAGATTTTTGCTTTATTTCCAGCTTTGCTTCTCAGTAAAGAAGGCATTTTGTGTGATTTTAATGTTTGATTCACACTGTTCATGCACCAACAGGCAAAGCCTTGTATGTACAAAGAAGTGGAGAAGAATTTTTACCATGCTAACCACTTATTATCACCATGATACCACCATGGATGTGTGGGGACTAAGGGGATGCAGCAGAGCCTACAAACTACTGACAGGCAGGGAACCTTCTCTCAGCAGGAGAACACATTCTGGGTTCACCACCTCCCATCACAACATCAGGCCAGAAGACACTGCAAGAGCATCACTGCCCTTCCTGAACTCACAGGTCTGGGGCTGCAGTGAAAAACTGCTCATTTTGACTTGTTTAAAAAGAAAAAAACAAATCAAAAAAGAAAAAAGAGGTAAGAAAACCACTCAGTCAAAATCTCCCAAGAGAGCCAGCCCCCAACATGCACATTTTGGGATATAATCATAAGCAGCCACAAAAGTGCAGGGATAAAATGGCAGCTTATGTCTTCAAAAACAATAATTAACATACCAATAATTTAAAGAAAAAAAAAGAGTCAGGTTTGTAAAGGTGCTTAGAGGCCAGAAATCCCCTACTCCATTCTGGAATGTTTATGAGGGGTTTTGTTAGTTTAGTATAGTAGGAATAACTCTTGGAGCACAGTCATCACATATGGATACTACCCTGTAGCTGCTGCAGGAAAAAGGAACTAGACTTTGCCAGAGGCTGGTCTGAGGAGCACATTGTGAAGGACAACGGCAGCAAGAGCATTTATGTTCTTCTGGGTTTGCACATTCTTAACACATTAGCAATGCTAATTTGCCTTAATGTCCAACTAAAACGTTGGCAGATCCAGAGTACATCATAAATCCAAGAAAAATCTATTAGAAGCAGCTGAGGTGTCTCTAGTCAGATGAGAAATGTGGGTAACATCTTCATCCTGAGGAATGAAACCCTGTATTGACACACATCACCAACTTTACTGCTTCTCAGGGAGCCTTTTCTAGGGTAGTCATTAATTAACTCGTTAGGATTCTGCTGAGGACAAGTGTTAATTACCAAGAGCAGTTGTCCTCTACTTCCAGTACAGATGGTCTGAGAGGGGAGGTTAGTCACACTTTTGCTGTAGCAACAGAATCACAGACACTTTCTGTGCTGGTCACAATTACAGTCCAGGGAAGGATCCTGGTTGTCTGCAGATTAAAGGGACCTGAGACCTGGATCTCCCTATGATGGAGACATTGATGTGCATCAATTCTTCTCTAGACTCCTCCAACCAGCCTATTTCTGATGGTGCAGTGGCAGAGCTCCCCAGGCAGCCCCCAGATCTGAGGGATGCTCTGATAGCTCAGAAAAAAGCCCATTTTCTCTCCACCCTGCACTCTATTTGTGAGCAGTGTGGGCTGGGCTGATAAGGAATGCTGTAAGCTAAAAAAAAAGGCAGTAATTGATTCTATATTTTTGCAGAACAAGAATTCCGAGAAAAACTTATTAAAATTTTTAAAAAGGGAGGAAAAAAAAAAAAGCATTAAGCACCAGAAGTAAACAGTTGTAATTTTTCCTGTCAGAGCTGGAGCCTCACATCTCCCCTTCAGCTTTAGTTAGAATTCGTTTACAAAACTGCACCCACTGTATTTATTTTTATAGCATAAACACAGATGGCAGAACTGGCCTCCTATATGAACAACATGTATCAGCAATTCCACAGATGGTGTAAAATTATAGATCCCCATCACCAAACTTTATTACTCATAGAGGAGATTTTCCTCAAGATATTACATAAATTTTGATAACCAGGCATCAAAAAGTCGTAAGCTTTTATAGTGATGATTTTGGCACTGCTGGAACAAAGCACCCAAGCAGATGCTTAACTTTAAGCACGTGCTTAAGTCCAGTGAAATTCAGCAAAGCAGATGTTTGGGCTCAACTCTTGGGGAAAAATGAGCAGCTCATTAATTGCTTTTCTGAGCTGCGCCCTCACTAATCAGCATTCATTGTGTGCACACGTACCTGGGACTGCTCTGCTGTTACTGGTACCACCCTTACCCCATCCCCAGGTGCTTAAGGTGCAACCTGTGCATTCAAACAAACACCATGGAACCCAGAGGAGCTCCCTGCAGACAGCAGGAGCCCAGGGGTTGTCCTGGAGCAGCTGGGCTGCAATACCAGCACCAACTGGAGCCCATGGGGTGGCGTGTGCTGGTCCCGGAGCGCAGAACCTCACCTCCAGCTATGTCCAACGGCCCGTTCTTTTTGCGAAGCTCAATGACAGCTTCCACAAACTCCTTGCCTCCTTTCTTTTCCAAAGTGCTCCCTGAACAGAGAATTGTTATTTTACTCCTCCGATCCCAGCTTTCCACAGCAGACAGACATGAGACATCATTATTTTATTACATCACTCTAGAGTTTTCTGCCCAAACGTGTTTGGTTTTTTTTTTTTTTGGGGACTGCAAAGTAAGATCTAAACCTTTTGGGACTTGAGAGTTAGCTAGTCATTAAAAACAACAACAACAACAACAGAAAGAAAAAACCAAAAAAGACAAGCCTACCAACCCAAAAGCCTCACATCAGTATCCTCGGAATCCCTCACTCACATTTGCAGACTCTGATTTTCAGCATCCAAACATCTGATGTGACATCCCTACCTCCTGCTCGTGTGACATGTTCCAGAGGAATGTGCTAGCTCAGGAGGGGCTGAAGGTTCACTCCTTCCCCAGAGGTTCATTTCCCCTCTCTCTTACAAATGCTTTTAAAGAGCCATTTGCCACAATAAGAATTTGAAACTCACCTGATCTTGGTCCCTGACCCCAACAGGTGGCACCAGGAATGAAACAGTCTCGTGAGTGCAGCGGGCTGCTTTACTTGGTAACTGCCCAGCTTGTTGAGCCACCTTTAACCAAGAGGAAGAGCCTCAGAAATAAGGAGAATCTCTAAGGAACATATTCCTCCAAAGAACTTCTCTAACTACAGCTAAGGAGGTGGACAAGGTCATTCTGGGAGGAGAAGAGCTGTGCGGTGTTTCAGGGCAACCAAAAGGTGTGCTCTTTACAAAGGCAGTCCAGCACTAAATGGTTTAGATCTTATTTTGCAGCTCTAGGTTTAAATATTAATATATATAAAAAGCATTTTCCTGACTACATAAACATCCCACATCACTTTGCACTCTGTGTATTAATTATAAAGGTAGGTAAGTGAAAAGCAGCGATATCATAAAGGCTCCGATTTCAGATATTACTTTGAAAAGTGATTTCCAGAAATCCACAACTAGGATCTAGACATTTATCTGGTGAAACCCTTTACTTTTGCTGATGAAGAAAGAAAACCCCCACATTTTCTGATGGAAGTGCACATACTATATGCTCAAGGAAGCAGAGCCCCTCCTCCAAGGTTCTCAAGGGGGTGACAGCTCGAAGAGGAGCTGCAAGATGCTTTTGTTTGGACACCATTGCTAAATTTCTTCCAAAATGAAGATTAGAAGTTGAAAACAACAATACATTTGTTTGTTCATTCAAAAACTGACTCTGTGACCCTGCCTCTCTTTTGCTATTGGCAGTTTCTGGCTTTTGGGCTACCAAAGCTGAGGACAACTCAAAAATACTTGTCTTTTATTCTGCTTTTTCCATAACCATCTGCCAAAAGCTGGATTGCAAGGTGGGACCGTGTAGGTCAGGGTGTAATTTGCTCTCATTTAAGCTTTTCTACAGAAATACTTTGGTCTCTTTATTGAGACAAGCTCCTCACTGAGAATATTGTGAAGCTCCAAGTTACCTGTCCCAGCACGATGGCGCAGGAGGCACCACCTTATAATCTTTCAGAAAAGCCAGGAAAGGCTTGGTTTGTGCAGCAAGGTGTGTTAGGAGAGCAGGCTGGGGAAGGAGACCCACACCAGCACCAAGGGCTTTGGGAACATGCTGCCCTTCAAGAGCAGTAAGCCAGAAGGCACAAGACCCCATGGCCTTTGCTGCCCCAGCCGCGGCTGACACCAGGGCCTTATAAAACCTCTCTGACAGAGAAGGATGGGCAGGGAAAGAAAGAGTCCTTCCATTCTAGCTACAGCCTCCTTCTTTGTATTTCCATATCATCCCTATTTATATTCGTATATATTCCCCTTATATCCCCCTTGAGTCCATGAACTCAGATCAGTCCTAAAGCCCATGACATCCATAATCCTTAATTTCTCTTGTTTCAAGGGGAAACATAATTAAGCCTCATGCAGAACCCAGGAACAGCAAAGATCTATTAAGTAGGTCATTTCTTTGCCATTGCAAAGCTGTTGTACATTTAATGGAATTTAGCCTAGTTTGGTTTAATTCAATCCAGAAGGATCAGCTTTTTCCCCCTTCTACTGGGAATTAATTTATAATTAAAAGCAATGAACAACCCTGTCAGTTTATTTTACTGAGCTCTCTTCTTGCAGCTCCGCTACAAAGAAGAGCCAAAGGAATATTTGGTATAAATCAGTGAGGTCTCTGCATTTATCCCTCAATTATATCCTTCTGATTAACAGCAAGGGTTTATATTGAAATTATATTTCAGAACTATGCTGTAAATTAGCTTGATCTGAGAAAGGACAGACTGGATTTAACCATTTTCCACTACATTAGCAAGTTTCTTGATGGAAGTCTTGCTTCACAGCTTCAAGGTTAGTAGCTTATTTGCTCACAGGCATAAATATGTGTCACTCCCATGAGAACAAGACCATTATCTCATGCTTTCCAAGCAGGCATTGGGATCAGTGTTGAAAACAGCGTTAGCAGAAATTTAGGCTCTACAAATCTCAGGATAAGCCCCCAGTACATTGAAATTGTTAGGGAAAAAAAAAAACAAAAACAAAACCAAAAAACCAACCAAAATTATAAAAATAAAATAAATTTAGATGGGTAAAAGTTAATCATTGGAAGCTAAGCATTTGTGCACTTCTATTCTTCCTTACAGCAGTCAGAGGCAGCAGGAACCTACCCTAAGGAATGAGCAGTGAGGCTGGGAGAGACAATTGTCTGTGTGGGGCAGCAAAGGGTAGGAGACAAGCTAAATGGCTCTGACAGGCTTCAGAAGCACATTCTTCAGACACAGGGTACTGGGACTTTTATTTTAGAGTCTCTGGGTAATGTTTAGCTGGCTAAGTCACCACTGGTCCTGCCCAGCAGCGGACAGAGCTACGTTTGCCTGCACTTTACTCCCTTTGGAAGAAGTTGGTTGGGTGTAGGACATGCTGGCTCTGAAGGACACTCTGGGGCATGGAGGGAGACCACCCCATAGCCATGATGGGTTAAGAGCTGTACAACAGAGGCTGGGATCAGGTGGGGTTCTTTTAAGCATGGTGGGTCATCACCCTTACCACAAACCTCTGTATTCAGCCCAAACTCTGATTCACCTCCTGAAATCACACGATGGGACAAGTTAAAGCGCTGCTACCCTTTACAAAATCCTTCAAAATACTGTGTGCAGGGAGGGGCGCCACTAAGAGCTCCTCAGGGGACACTTAAACCCCTCAGTTAGGATGTCTGTCATGTTTTCTATCATGCTTTCTCTCATAGGTGTAGCTTAGATGACCAACTGCTTGAAAAATGTATGTAGGGTCACTAGCCAGGTGCTTGTGGGCGTGAGGACATCGAGCTACAAAGGTCATCAGTCCATAAAGTAAAATATTAAAAACTAACCAGTCTTAAGAGCTCAGCAAATACAGATGGGCTAAATCCAGCAGGTCAGATGAGAACACCTGACACCCGGCCTGGAGAGGGTGCACTGGAACTGGTTAGAAATCAAAAGCTCCAGACTCAAACCACATTCAAGACAGGCACTTAACACGTCAAGCCACCAATGTGGCCACCCATTGCCCTTGGTCACAAATTTAGGTGGTGCCTTCTGCAGCTTCTGAAAGGGTGCTTTGGTGACCAAGCCCAGAAGCGCCTCCTGAGTTTGCACGGCTCCCTGTCAAGTCAGGACTGCTGGAAGTGAGAAATGAATGCAGATCTGCATAGCTACAACAAGCTGGTGGCTGCTGATCGACCATGCACACACATACAGACTGGGCAGCACTGAACTCGCCATTACCTACTTCACCACCGGTGTAGAAGTCAGAGTTTGTCGGGTGAACGACAGCATCACTGTCGATCGTGGCAATGTCAGCCTGTACAACTTGCAACTACAACAGGTAAACAGATGGATATCAACCACGTTGGACAGGGACCCAGCACAGGCTCTACATTTACACATGTACCAACGTCCATATTCTCCTACCTTCACATCTCCAAACGAGTTTGCTGGGGGGTGTGTGCAGGTGTGTGTAGAGAGAGGGGTGTAGGGAACAGGAGGAGGAATATTGAGTACGACACGATCAAATAAATGTGCAAATGACAAGTCAGAGCAATCACAAAGTTTTAAAACCAGCTAATACCCCGTTGCACTTGGCAGAAGCCTACAACAACCAGTTCCCCACAGAGCATGACACTAAAATATGGAATCTGCTTCAAAAAAAAGAAATTCAGGATCATCAAGCCAAACAAAATAACTAGTTTCTCCATTTTGCCAGCATCAATAAGCTGACAGGCACTAAGCTTCATAGAGAATGGGTTGGAAGTGACCTTAAAGATCATCTAGTTCCAGTCAGATCATCTAGAGGCATCATTTTGTTCCTAAAAATGACAGTCTCCTTTCCATGGAGGAAATCATCTATTTGCTGACAGGGTTGTACTGAATTTGCTTTAAAAAATAGAAGTTATTGACCTTGTATTTTAAAGGTAAGGTGTATTTTCTAATTATGCACTGGAATAGCTGAGACACTTGTAAAAAGACACGTATTTCTGAGAAAAGCAGCCTCCTTATATCTTTTTCCTGTTAAATTACTTGTGTACATTCCCATAGGAAATGCAGCAGTAGAAGAATTATGGGTTGTACTCTAAGGAAGCTTAAAAAACCCCAACACAGCAGCAAGTGTAATCAAATAAGAAGGGAATGCAGGATGTAATGCAGGAAAGTTAATTTTACTTTCGCTGAAGAACAGGCTTCTGTTGAAGGAATTTTATATTTTTTTTCAATCTGAGACTCTATAGAAGCATTAAAAGGATTCACCTTCTATGAGAGGATCTGCAAGTTCAGTGCTGGTGTAATATCAGTGTTTGTTTTCAGCTGAATGTGAAAGTGACAGGGAGTAATGGAAACATAATGGAAATAAACTATTTTGTCCATGAAATCAAGGCAGGAAAGATTTGGGGACAGCTAATTACTTAATCATTCCTCTTTACAGGTTTTATGCCTAACTCTAAGCATCACAAAAACCACCCGAGACTGCAGTTAGAATGGAGAAACTGCTTATTTTGAAAACAACCTGACAAAGAAGTATTTTAGTCCTCCAAGTATCCAAATAAGAAACCCCCCAAAGTAGCTAACAGTCACATATGATCATTATGGAAAAGAATTTCAGTCATTTCTTTAAACTTGAGGAGTAGCAATAGCTGTGAGGATTCCGATTTGGCCAGAAAGTCTTTTGAATGGAGCTCTTCAACCAAAGAGAAGCTGCAAGATTTGGATTTCTGCTCTTATTCCAAGCCCTAGAGAGTAAATTCTGGGTTCCATAATTTCCATGTGACCGTTAGTTGTGTCAACCCATGCCCCATTTACCTAGGTCATCTTTAAGGTCAATGTCAGCATTGGTAGGATTGATAATGGCCTCCACCTCGAAGCCGGCTAAATTACTGATTTCACTGTGAATAAGGTTCAGCTGAAAAGAAAAGCATGAGGTGGGAAATAACAGGACAGCTGGGAAATCACAGAGAAGCTGCAGAAAAGTGAGCTTTGCAACACAGATGGAGATAGCATCACTGCAAACAAATATGCAAAATAAAAGGCAGGTCATAAAGGGAGGGTTATTATCCAAAAAAATTAATATTCAAACACAAGACTCAAACAGGGCTCTTCACACTGGGAGGAGGTGATGGACCTACTAAGGAGCTCTGCTTGGGCTCTATGCTGGCTGTTATTTGGGATTCTTATCTTGGCATTATAAGGGGGTGTTTGTTTCTCCTCATAGAAGAGATGAAGGTCATTTCTCAAGCCTCAATTACAGGCGTGTTCCGTGACTGTTCAGCACTGAAGCTGGATAAAAGATGCTGCTGCTCCTTCTTTAATCCAGCAGACACTTGGCTCCAGTGATTCCTCCATCCTCACATGGGCATGTGGTTCTTTTTCCTTCCCTATCAGTGCTCCCCTCACTCTGTATCACAGGCACCTCAATTTTCCTTTGCAGTTTCCCTTTCCTCTGCTGCCTTTGTGAATGGCTGGTGATGTACTATAAGTGGGTACTATTGAGTGCTTATTGCTTCTAGATTTTAATTTATTTCCTTATTTCCTTTTGTCACACATGAAAATAGAGATTTTAACCCCACTCATCAATTACCTCCTCTCATTAACACCATGTATTTCAAGCACACCTCTCAATTTCCCTCTTAATTCCTACATCAGGAGGATTTCTCATGGGCACACAGCAAACTGAGGAAGTTAGATCAGGTATCTAGAGCTTAACCTCACATCTGAACTGTGTGTTCTTAAAAGAATAATTTATGGGGGAGTGCAGATTTCAACTTTTAGCAGCACATTTTGAGCTAAGCTTACAAACTATTATAAAAAATACAAAGTCAATGAAAAATATCAGACCAGTAACCAACAGATCCCGCTGAACTGTACTAGTAAGGGTGGGTTTTGGGAGTGCTTAGAGGTGTAAAGTGACAGCAAAATTTACTTACTACTGCTCTGAGTGACCCCCACACAGAAACAACTCTAATTTTAGGCAATCTTAAGCAAATATCAAATTTGACAAGGTCAAGTAATATGGGAAGGAACTATGAAAGAGCAAGTTCTCATTCCTTCACCCAAGCCCTGAGGGTGGCTGCAGTTAAGCCAGGCTTTGTTTCTAGTCCAGAGCCTGCTGGGCTCCACTGCTGAAGCCCAACACAGACATTGAGACCTGGAAATTCATCTCATCACTCACTGAATTTTGCCTCTTCATTTGTAACCCACATTCTGTGAACTCAACTCTTCAAATCTCCTTGTCTCCATGAATGGGGAACAGGAGTCAACTCATGGAACCAGTACAAGTGAATGGGTCAGTCTAAGGAGGCCAAGATCCAGAGAGTTCAGTTTTAAGAAATAAACTATTTCCATTTCATTCATCTGACTAAATGAATCAACCTTCTCTCTCCTTTTCAAAGGCTGCAATTTCATATCATGTGCATACGTTGCTTGAGTAAACCAGGTTCCCTCAAAATAGGGTGATTTTGGCTACAAATGAGGGCAGTTCACCCCTGGTTTAAGTATGAGTCTGTTTGGGAATTTGTAATAAAACCTAAGAAATCTTGCTCTCCAAATAGCTTAGAATCCTTTAATACTTCACACGTGGTGAGTTATTCATACCTGAGTTTGAGTCTTGAGTTTGACTACAAGCAACTGCTGTTTAAAAAAAGAAAAAAAGGTCAAATCAAACCAAAATGTTAAAGAAACTTCATGAATTTTGAAATAATAATAATTAAAAAAACCAACAAAACACATGCACACACCAAAAGACTGTTTTGTGGAGATTTTTTGTGTGTCCCTAAGTATTTTTTTATTCATTATAGGTGACTTTTTGATTCTGTGTTCTCCAGGGTTTTTGCCCCAGATCTCTTAGCTTCAGACCTTTAATGTATCATATATGGGATTTACAGAGCAATCAGCTGGTAATTAAAGTTTTAATTTAACAGCAACAACAAGATGCTTAAAAAGCTGCTCATCACAGCAGCTAAATATTATTTTGCTCAATTTTGCATTTCCTGTTTGATGCACTGTTAAGATATGGGACTGCCAAAAATGATTGAAAAATATATCTGAAGTTTTCTCAGAGAATTAAATCCTCCAATGAGTAATTGCTCAATTTTACTACCCAATAGTATGAAGCATGTATTAGAAGTGATCCCCTAAAGGGTCACTTAGAAAATAAATAGGTCCAACTTGCATATACATGTGCAGCAAAGAATGGACATAACTTTAGGTAATATTTAAATTAAATGTCAGATAAAATGCAGATGGCACTCAGCACATCCATGAGTGTTTTCCGAGGCAACTTTTGCACCTCTTATTTCAGACAAAATCATCTTTAAAGTCTCAAAATTGCCTCTGGTACAAATTTCATACAGAAAATAGAAGGTGCCTGTTGCAGACAAGCAGCTCAGGTCTCCCCAAAGCCCAAACTCTCATGCTCAGGCCTGAGATCTTACTCATAATAATTAATTACACATTATATATATAAAAATATAAATAATACTTAATTAGTGTAGCATTAATACACTTCTACAGGTATAACTGAAGAGTTCTGGGCCATTTGCTGACCTCTAAGAATTTCTAGCTGAACACCAGCAGTTACCTAAAGATTTCAAGCAATAATAGTACTTTTAAAAAACTTAAAACCCTTTAAAATAAGTTTGTAACATTCTCAATTTTGGTTTCAGTAACAATCTGGGGATGTAGGAAGGATGAAGGGGCCACTCTTGCAAATAAACCCCTTTCCCTCCTGCAAACATGGAGCCAAGAAAAAGGTTGGACTTGATGATCTTAAAGGTCTTTTCCAACCATAAAGATTTTTCCCATTAAACTCTTCTGAATGATGTGATATTAACAGGGTTATTTTCTCCCTTCTCTGCATCTAGGAAATTATTCCCTGACCTAGCAGACAGTGGTTTTGCAGCCCACAGAGATGTGCTGTGAAGGTGTTCAGGGATGTCACAGGAGGGTTGAAAGACACTGATTATTTTGGGGTTTTGGTTCCAGGTTTCTGTGCTTGCACTGGAGTTTATTAAGAGCACACAGAACATAAGTGCACTGGAAAGCTACACATACAATGTATGCAAACCCAAGCCACAAGCAGGTTTTGCCTTCCCTCAAAATGCTGTTTAAGGAGCAGGGTTATGCTGAATAAAAGTCCTCCTCCAAAGGGGCAAACACTTTGTGCCCTCCCATTGGAAAAATGTAACATCCACAAGTCAAAGGAATCAAACTGCCCAGAAATGCTACTGAAGGAAATTCTTCATTATTATCTTTATGAATATCATGTGGTGCTAATTTAAGACAACCATAACAAACCCAATTTTTTTTCTATTAAGCATCAAACTTCAACTTAGATCAATATTTGTTGAATCAATATTATCTTTTTAAACAGCAATTGCATGTAGAAATGGCTGAGCAGAAGCATTTAACTGATTCTAAGTCACTCGAGTTTTTATAGCTAATTGGTCTATTTAATTTGGGTATTTCCAAAACAAACAGCAATTATTTGAGACTTCCATGTGTCACTTAGATAATTACCAACCATCACCACCAAGGAGGTGCCTGTTTGTGAAACCTTCTGTGCTCAGAAAAACACACCTCAAGTTCAGGAGGGAGGACACGTTCAACTCCCACTCATTCCATGACTGAAAGTTTAATCTTTGCCTTTTTTATCACAAGAAAATCAAAATTATTTGGGTCATTTTGAAAACAATTTCTGGGGAATAGTCTGAAAACATTCCTAGGAATATGCCAGCATTTTGCTGGTTTCATGCCAAATAAAATCTCTTGATTAGTGCAAAGTTTTTTGCATTTTAAGCTTTCCACGTTTTCAATCTTAAAAGGATTCAGGTTGGTTTAAATGTGCTATTTTGGGGGTAAAATCAGAATAAAGACATTAATACATTATTTATCAGCTCAAACATGAATTTCACAGATATTAGGATATAGACAATTTCTCTCTGTGTTACACAGAGCCTGTTTTCTTAGCTTTTTACACTAACCATTCACTGCCTCTGAAGATAGTTTCCTATGGTAACTAAAAGGAGCTCAAAATCAGGTCCAAAAGCCTGACCCTACTTGCTTTCTTGAAGCAATAATTTATAAATTTGAGGTTCTGAGCCTTCAAAATGTTTTTAAAAATATATTTGAACCCACCCCTTAGTAGCAGTGGAATACCAAAGCCCTACCAAGCCAGTGGTGCAGCTCTAGCTGTAAAATTAAAACGTGGGGAGTCAGAAATCTTGCAAAAAATAACGTTACTCTCATGCATGTTAAACTTGGCAAACAAACTGTGGAAGCATAAATGGAGAACAACCTCAGTGTGAAATAAAAATGAGTCAGAGGAGATACATTCCACAATGGACAATGGCTCATCTTCTATGGCTTACAACACAATGGGCTGATTACTGAGTGGTAGAAGAAAGATGCAGTTTTACTCAACACAATTTTGTACCACGAGCTAACAGCAGGTTTCAAAAGACCAAATTAATTTAATGGATTCTCCCTTTAAATGGATCCTCTCTTTAAGCAGGTCTGGATTTGTATTAAACCACCCCATGTCCCAAAGCATATTCACAGGGAAAAAAAAGGATCGTTGACTTTTAGCTTCCCATAAAAGCATCGTTCAGTGTTACACAGCATTAACTCTGGTCAATAACAAAGCAGAACAAGACATAAAACCACTGCTATGAACAAATGTCTCCTGTAGGTTTTGATAAAAACCTGCAAGTCATTTACATCAGCAATGAAGCAGGCTGCCCATTGGAAAAAGACATTTTACTCTCAGAATAATCTCATCTCTGGCAGAAGCTTGGCTGTAACAAGGATGCTGTTTAGGAATGAGGTGAGACAGATTAGGAGCACCCAGGCTTTCCTTCTCTTTAATTATGTAGCCATAAGAAGACTCATTGATGTGGTTTTTAAATGGTCTAAGAGCTGTTTCAGAGAATTTCTTTCTTCAAATACTAGTATCATACATCTCCTCAAGTGCTCAGTGGGGAAATGTCCATTGCACCTGGATGTTTTGGGGATAGGGGGGTGGTGGGAGGGGGTATTCCCTAAGCAGCACTGGAAAAATAGGTATTGATGTAGAAAAAGGCAGGAACTTACCTTCTGGCCAAGGAACAGACTTTTGGTGGACAGGACTGTGAAGCCATCTGCAGGAGTTCCCTCTGTTGTGCTGTCAGCACTGGCTGATTTGCTCACTTCTCCCTGCTTCTTCTTCCAAAAATAGAGTCAATTAGTTACACCCAAAGCTGAGAGAAAAAGAGTTTACTACAACCATGCTGGAAATGCTTCCCAGGCTAGAAAATGCCAGTACAAACACCTGAAATTGGATTTTACCCAAGAAAATGCCAGTACAAACACTTGAAATTGGATTCTACCCAAGAAAATGCCAGTACAAACACCTCAATTTGGATTTTACCCTTGAGTTAGACTGAAGTGACTGACTGCAGCCCAAAGAACCAGCAGGAAAAACCACCTCAACCTCTGCACACCTACAAAAGCCTTTTCTCACCTTTGACATCACACAGGCAGTGACAAGTTGTTTTAAATTTCACAGGAAAACACAGAGACAGCTCCAAACTTTTAACAGCCTCCTAATGGCTTGTGTGGAAAAAGATAATGTGTCTATTTATATGTGTGGGCATTCACTCTACGATAAAAACTGACTTGGCAGGGTGTAAATTTTCTCTCTCCGTGAAGGGAGGTGCTCCCAGATTTCACCAACTTATTTTTAGAGCTCCTGCCTTGAAATCTGGGCATCCTCAGAGCCAGTGTCAGAAGAATACAGCTATTTCTACCTGCCTGGTAGGAGAAAACAGGCTGAGCAATTTTCTCTGCCTCATTTAACATCATCACTCTCCATTTCCATTGAAGGAAGGAGTTCCCTTCAGCTGGATTTCTGAAATAAAATGACAGGTTTCAGGAACAAATTGAATTACTGAATAAAAATGAGTATTAGGAACATTCTGAAAAGGATGCCTCACGAAGATAAGGAATTGATGCTGTGCTTTTCAACTCAGCTGGTGCTTCCTATTTTCAATACAATGATTTCATACAAATATTTGGTGCCTCAGCAACATCTATGCTGAAGCTAAAAAGCACACACCTGGAATACTGAGCAAGCCACTGTTCCCTCATTGTCCCTTTCCAAAGTCTATAAACTGAATCTGTGGCTGAGCAGCTAAAAGGACTTTGATGCAAGGGTATATGCTGGTGCTTCTAGAAGCTGTAACCATGCTTGACTTTACACAAACGTTTTGAAAATTAGATTTTCATGGGTCCTATTTCAATTCCCCAGGAGTTTACTGTTAGGCAAATTCCAATATAGCAAGCAGACAATACAGTTTATTGTGTGGAAAGAAAACAGAACCCCACAACAGACTTCCTGCTTTTGTAATCAAATGGGGAGGGGGGGAAATAAATAAATCCAGATTTAGGGAAATTATTAGTGCATGGTTATTAGAAACACTGCATTTGAAATGTCAGCTGCTAGGTGTTCTAAGGGAGAAAACTCAATTTAGCAGTTAGAAAGCCACAAAAGTGAAACAATCAGAAGAGGGTTCAAAGTAAACAATAACGGGATGAACACAGAAGCTTTGTTTGACCTGGAAGGCAATTTTTTCACATGCATTGTCCATTTCATGTGAAATTCCTGTACTTCTCACTGGCATAACCTACTGCTTAACAGGAGTTGTTTTGTTAAAAAAACAAAACAAATAAATAAGATCCTTAGTTACCCACACACATTAGAAAGATTCTCTACTCCTACAAACTGAAACTAAAATAGAGGAATGAAGGAATGTTCTCCTTGGCTTAAAAAAGGATGCTATTCTTGGTGTATTACTATAAGAAAAATCACATTTTGCTCTTGTTCTTCCCCTCACCTCCACATGACAATTTGAATGAGTACAATTAATTACTAGGAATGAAAAAAAAAAAAAATGGAAGAGTCTCTATGACATGCTAACAAGAGGAGAACATCTGTGGGTCTTTAGCTCAGCCAAAGAAATTCTGTGTAGCCACAATAGAGTTTCTCTGATGCTGCAAGAGACTTGGCTGCCTGATCAGGAGTATTTCACACTACTTGGATTTCATCAGATCAACTAAAAGGAATCTTATACTAAGCTGGGACAAACCAAAACCCAGTAAAAAATGGGTCCAAGCAAGTTAAGGTCTCGTTTGCTCACCAGGAAGGCACGACCAGTATTGGTGCCTCCAGCCTCTGCCCACCTAATGACTGTCTTATACAGAGAATTTACCCTGGGTGAAGCTCCCCAGCTACTACTTGCAAGCTGGGTTGGGTTTAAAATAAAGAGATTACTCTACCTTGGATTTCCTTGCCCCTTTCTTGCCGCCTGTTTTCTTTGATACAGTTTTTTTCTGTGAAGGAGACTTTGCTTTCTTTGCTGGGGGTGGAGTGATGATGGCTTCCAGTTTTCCTTTTGATCCCCTCTTCTTTGCCAGCAGCTCTGGGTGAATATTGGGTAACACTCCACCACTGGCTATGGTGACCCCTTTCAATAGCTAAGACAAAAGAAATTAAAGTTGTAGATGACAAATTCCAGCATTTATTCCCAAATAAAGAGAAAATGGCATTCCCTGCAAGCTCTGTACCTTGCCCTGCATTTTAACTGCTTCTTGTGTGATTCTCAACACATTATCCTTGAAGAAGGGGCACGAAATGTATGAAATGAAGCTGGATTTTAACTATAAAGGGAATATGCATTCTCCTTGCACAAATACATGTTACCACCAGCATCTCTTGGGCTCACACAAGATTGGTTTCTGTGTGGCCATGCAATGAAGATGTTACCCAGCTACTGGCAAACAGGACAGTCCCAGTCCAAGCCACGAGGGCTCTGCAGGGCAGAAGAGAGTTGGAACACTCAAACAACAAGTACCACACTGTGGAGAACTTAATATATGTCCCAGTTACTGAATTTTCTTGTTTAAAATAGGTTTGGGGTTTTTTTCTTAGAAAAAGAGATTTCAAATGGAGGGTAACATGTACACAAATCTCTATACCTGGAAGTCTTCCTTCAAAAAAATCTTTATGTAGCTGAAGAAAAGCAGAGCAACATTCAAAAGTCTGCACTTCAGTCAAGCCTTTAAAAGCAGAGGTGAAATATATCATGGCCTGTTTCTAAAATCACTTTAACCCATCTTTTTTATACCTCTAACTGGGACCAATTCACTATTTGGGAGGAGACAACCAGTGACATCAAAGTCCCTCAGGTTCTCCCACCTTCTGATTCGTGTTAACCACAACTCCAAGCTTACAAAGGGATGATGAATGGAAAATATTATCCACTTTCAACCAAAGCCAAAAGGAGGTTGGTTTGGGGATATTATTATTTTTTTTCCCTGCCCCATCATGATACAGAGGTTTGGGAAAAGTTATCTTTTCAGACGTGTTTTTACAGCACCTCACACAAAGGCACATTAATCCCAGGCAGTGCCTCTGGCTGACACCACAATGCTGGAATAATAATGCCCCACATTTTTTTTGGCTAAGTGAAAGGCATCTTGAAATCTGCAAAGGACACAGACTTGCAAGAGTTCCAGAGCTCTTAATTCTGTAGTTGCAATGCCAGATTCCAGTGGGAACAGGATAGGTCCCACCAAGTGCTTAAGCTGTGTAAGGGGGGGAAAAAATAACAAACCAGAAAAAGCATCTACAAGATTTTCTCTGTGTCTCTGCAGAGTTTATGACAATGTCTCACTTGAACAGAAGTGGTTGTAATAGTGTGAGTAAATGTCCTACTACATCTCTATTGTATTTTTACATGTTTTAAGAGTCCTGAAATACATAATTAAGCTGAGTGCTGCAGTTAGTTACACAGGCAGTGTGCTAGGGAGTGAATGAGCTGTTTCCTGGTGGGCTACTCAATAAGCAGAGGTCTTGAGTTACAACTCAGCTACATGGAAAGACAATTTTAAAAGCCCTAAAGGAAATCCTGGCCCTCACACAGTGGAGTGTTTTCTTACCTGATTTAACTCTTCATCATTTGCTACAGCCAGCAGGATGTGTCTAGGAGTGACTCGACCCTTCTTGTTGTCCCTTGCTGCATTTCCAGCCAGTTCAAGGATTTCAGCTGGGGAAAAAAATAAACTCCTTTTAATTATGTTGTGGTCATGAAGAGAAATCAGTGATTTAGCACCCATGCAGAAAGATATCTGAATTCTATCATGTTATTCCTAAATGCTGTAGAATACCCTCAGTAGACACCTAACTCTAAATTTACTGGAAAACTTGCCAGTCCCAGTTTCTCCTTTTCCATATTATTGAAGCATTATTCACACATCCAAGTCAAGACACTAAAAACACAAACTCTGCTTAATGATTTTTTTCCCCTCTATCTGAAAAGATGTTTCTGTCCATAAAAGTAATTAATGAATCATGTTTGCTTATGCCCAGTAAATTATCTCCTTAAAAGAAAATTCCAGTCCTGACAAAACACATCTAACAGCTGTGCAGAGATGGATTTTATTGGAATTAGTTGGAATTAGCAAATACTAACTTGCTCCCCTGCAAGGATCTATGAAGTGAAAGGCTGGAGTGTTACCTGCTAACCTATCCCTCTTCAGCTCAACAAGCCTTAGGCAAAGAATGCAGTTAATTACCAGAAAGTCTGGGGAACAATTAAGAAAAATGACATAACATGTTTATCTGACTTTGCAGTCATGCTCTTGCTGTCTCCATTATATGTAACCTTTCATCTCTCTCTGCACAGACTGGCTCACTGTTGCTTTTGGTATATTTCCTTTTGCAAACCTGGTAACATATGGAGAAAATGACAAAAAAAGAAAATGAAAATGTCTTTTTGGCATCTATTATACACTAATATATTAAAACTTAACATCAGAATAGGCTATGAGATTGATTTCACATTTAACAACATGAAAGCTCTCCCATAAGCTGGCTTTAGAGGCAAACAGAACTCAATTAAGACATTAATCTAGAAATGAAAACAACCCAATTCAAAGCCCACATGCCTTTACCATAACACATAGTAAATCTGAAGTGAAACTGCACAGCACAGACTATGGCTTTTCATTAGGCTGAATTCAACATGATTCTCCAATTATTTTTCATTGTAAGTCCCATAACAAGCTGGTTATGACACTTACTGGAAAACTTGCAGCTGCTTCTGGATGTTCTACAGTTAAACTCCACCAAGGACTTTGGTGGGTTTTCACTAGTTTTGTGTCCTTCAAAGTGCACAATTAACTTCATTACAGGGCGAGACAGAACATTAACTCTAAGCCCCCCCAAAGTAACTCAACGTTTCACACTGACAACAATTGCTTTAATTTATTTTTAAAGAAGGATTAGCAGGGTAAGGTCAACCTGACTAGGCTTTCCACACCTCCCAAGGACTCAATTAAGCTGGCATAATCCTTGCCACATACTTGGGAGAGCCACAGCTTGGACATGTGAGGTTTAACTCCTGTTCAGCCCTGCCTGTTGTGACACAACATCAGTATCACCTTCCCAGGCCAAGGTTACACCTCCAGCAGACTCTGGGTCACACCAGCATCTCCACCTCCCTACATCAGGAGCTGGTCTGCTTGTATCTTAAAGTTGAGAAGCCTAGGAAGGATCTGCTGCAAACACCAGACTACTTTTGGGCTTGCTTCTGCTTCCCCCACCTCCACTTCTTTACTGCTCAACAGTTGGGCCGTGTTCTTCTCTGCAACCCATCAGCACAACTATGCAGACAGGTCATTTTGGAAGTAAAAGAGTCTCAGAAAAGTGTTATGCCTGTAAAGCACAGAGGAATGTTTTATTTGTTCCTCATAAACCCAAAAGGGCTGCCTGGTACAGTGGAGAACTGTTCTGCTAAGTGCTAAGCCCTCTTCCTTGGACAGGAAACTCGTTTGGAAATTACAGTTTTCTAATGGTCCTTTAGGGAAGTTGAGGTACCCCCACTTCCTCTGCAGGAACAGAACGCCCTGCTCGGGGCTTGGGGACCACAAAAGAGGAGCTTGGGGAGAGGAGGAGGAGGGTATGGAAGGGGGGAAATTTTTTCTTCTGGCCTTCTGCTCAGCTCTCCAATAATAATCAAGCACTGCATGCAGAGAGGGCAGGGAGAACAGCAAACACAGCCATGCACACAAGGCTGCTCACAGGGGGACTCTCCCCTGGTTAAAAACAGAATCTCAGGAGGTGTTTGAGCTGAAGCCAACACAGGCACTGAGAGAGGCCAACCTAATCCAAACCCACCAGATCAGAGCACTTAGAAATGCCAGAAATGAAGACTTTCTGGACCTGGGATCTGGACTACTTGCCTAGATGTTCATAGTATCATTCAGGTTGGAAAAGACCCTTGGGATCATCAAGTCCAACCATCAACCCTACTCTACGAAGTTCTCCCCTAAACCATATCCCCCAACACCACATCTAAACAACTCTTAAACACCTCCAGGGATGGTGACTCCACCACTTCCCTGGGCAGTATCTGACTACTCTTTCTGTGAAAAATTATTCCCTAATGTCCAGTCTAAACCTCCCCTGTTGCAGCTTGAAGCCAATTCCCTCTTGTTCTATCTCTAATTACCTGTGAGAAGAGACCAGCACCAACCACGTCCAACCACGTTGCTTGCAGCCAGCTTTACTCTCACATCTCTTTTGTGCTATTTTAGTTCTAAAGAGGTCAATGGTGTTTCATTCATGAATTATCATCCATAGATCAAAACTAGAGGTGGGGAGATTCAGATGAGACGTTAGGAAGAAGTTCTTCCCCAGGAGGGTGGGGAGACACTGGCCCAGGTTGCCCAGAGAGGTGCTGGAAGCCCCATCCCTGGAAGTTTTTAAGGCCAGGCTGGATGGGGCTCTGAGCAACTTGATCAGGGAGGGAATTAGGTGACCTTTAAGGTCCCTTCCAAGCCTGACAATTCTATGATTCAACCAATTTTTAATGAGATGCAAATCTAGCTCTCTGTGTAAGGGAGATGAGACACATTTCCCAGTTTCCAATTCTCCACTCTAGATTTGGGTGTGGAGCTAGAAAAAGCAGTAGGTGGGAAAAGGTATTTAAAATTGAGACTGGATCTGAATCCTTAAGTCAGACCCATCTTTGGAAGTACAGTTCTACCAGCTTCAGAGGTTTGAGTCACTGAAGAATTTTCTGTCATTCAATCTTCCAAGAGCGGGGGAAAAAACAGATGTTCAAAAATCAACTTCTGCACCTGAACAGGGTGAAGAGAGAGCTTTGCTTGTAAACACTGAGGCAAAAGCAAGTATTAAGAGCTTCCATGACATCAGGATCCACTCAGCTTGTATTTATCCAGCCAGATGACCAAAACAAGAACATGTTACAAAAAATGAGGCCTCACAAAAAGGATGTAAGTTGCATAATGTCTATTCCATTCCTTTCACATATTTACTCAAGGCATTTCCCCCTCTAGAGAATAATTACACCACTACTCAGGCAAAAGGCAAATACAAGACACTTTACAGAAGTACTGAACACCAAAACTTCTCTGTTTTTTTTTTAAACAAGGAAAAAATAGAAGTTGTTCAATATTATGAGCTTTTGAAGGTGTAATTCTTCAGTTACTTCATATTGAAATCACAGATTAATCTGAAGAGACACTCTGTAGTTGCACAAATGGCTTTTTCTGGGCTTTTAAATAATTTCAAACATAAAAAGCAGAGCAACATGTATATAATTAGGAATGAAGAAGTTAAGTAGGAATGACATGTTAGCATATGTGTTCATGTATGGACAGCTGGTGTGTACCAAGCAAAGGGATGGCTGCCTTAGGAGTCTACCAATAATATGAACATATTAATTTGATTTCAAAGACAGTTATGACCAATATTTTTCTGGTTGAAGTGGGAAGAGAATGTCCATGGAATCACAGAATGTTTTGGGTTGGAAGGGACCTTTAAAGTTCTAAAAGTGAAGAAATTTTCTCTTAAAAATTAGCCTAAATGTAGTTCTCATTTATATCAAATGAAAGAAATCTTTGCAATGTTTGTGTTTGCAATATGGGTAGTGAAAACTGATTCAAGCCTGTTCTCAACACTCAACCCCAAACTTCTTTTTTTCTGCTGAGGTTTTTAGAAGTTCAGTTATGTATTGTTAAAGGAGAAAAGAAACCAGGTTTTAGATCTTTGTACTTAAGCCTGAGATAAGACCACAGGAAAAACTGCTCTCAAGACATTTCCTACTCAAACACAACCAAAAGTGGGTGAAGTCTCCACAGAAACCTCATCCTGGAGCAGGTTTTCAGAGCTACTTCCTCATCCTTTACTTGCAGAAACTCTGATCTCTGGTCACCTCCTGGACTTGCTATTAAGTCCCCAACTTCATTATTCACATTTCCCCATTTCCCAGTGGTGCTGCTCTGCCTTCAACACGGTTGAACTCACACATTTTGGAACAAGAACTCAACACAAGATTAAAATGAAACCATCTTCTTACACCTAAACAAAGCAGGCACAGCAGGAACTGCAGCCCTGGATGGAGACAAAAGCAAATCCCTTCTTCTCCCACTCCAGGAGAATGCTTGAGTTCATTTATCCTCATTTGCAAACAAAATATTAGTGGTCATTACTTAATAAAACTCCTTTAAAGCATAAATGATGAGGCTTTTAGCTTATCATGCATTCTGAGCTACAATATTATCTAAATGTAAACACTCTATTCAATCCGGCCTGAGTTCATCCCCCAAATGTTTGGGGTTTTTTTTGGTTTACAGCTCAAGCTGAAGCACTGCTGCTGCCTGGAATCCCTTTGTCCACCTTCTCTTCAGGGAGATGAAATCATAGCTTTGAAAATTAAACTCCTAACAACTAACAGGTGATGTGTTGACACAAGGCCAGGTTCTGAACATGTGAGTTCCAACAGGAAAAAGTCAGAGGGGGCGGGGGTCTAAACAATTCTGAAGCTTCAAAATTGAGAACAATATCCCCAAATCAAAGCAAAAAAAAATGTTGACACAATTCCACAGAGAAATATGTATTTGCTACAAAGCCAAGACCATGACAAGGAGTCTGTTTATTGTAGTTTAAATTAATCATCCTCCCATCAGTGTTTTATTGACTTCAGAATCATTTGACATGATTCCGGAAGGTTTTAACCCAATCAACCCCAATCAGCCAAGACCGTCACGAGTTTCCTGCATTCTTCTCTCTGTGAATTCCACCCAATCCCCCTGGAATCTGTAGTTTCAAGAGGGAAGGTAGAATCATTTCATGACACTTTCCCTCTCACGCACGCCAATAAAAGAGTTCTCAGCCATGCTTCAAAGTCAGGGAAATTTGATGCAGGGAAAAATCAATTCAAGAAATTTTACTGCTTGGAGCAAGCCTTGATGAAACCTCAACTCCCAGCAGGGCAGTCACCCTCTTAGGATGTGATAAAAAACCCCAAACCCTCCAGTCTGTAGTGTCTGAGCTGTATCAAAACTAGGCCCCTTCAAGGAGAAACTGTGACTCTGCCAAGTTATTGTAAGCTCAGTGTTTCTGTGAGGCAGATGACAGACTGCTGTTTACATAAAACTCAAGTTCAGGCCACAAAAGCCACTTCCACTTAGAGCCTTCTGATCTGACTCACACTTCTTTGCAGCTCTTTTCTACACTTTAATACCATCTCTTTTTTTTTCTGAAGAGAATCACTGTTATTTAACTTCCTAGTTTTCTCCAATTTCTTGGCTTACTATTGATCTGTATGAGAGTTCACTTTTCAGGGAGACCTGAAAATTAATTTCACCTTAAATGTTATTTATTACAACAGTCACAGCCCAAGTAATAATTTAGCTTATTTCTTCTCCACTGACTTCAAGGATCCTGATCCAGCTTTCTTTCTGTGGAGCTTCCTCTACCTAGCAGTTTACACTTTGCTGTTGCTCCTAAGGGTTTACATGTGTTCTAGAAATGACTTAAACATGATTAATATAACTGCTGCCAGACGTTGCTCCATCAAGTGCAGCACGTAGGCTTTGGGGTGGCTGTTACTGAGCACAGGAGACTGCTCCAGACCTGGTCTGAGCTCAGGCTTTGACCTCTGCAGGCACATGTTAGGAACTTGCACTTCCAAACATTAAAGAAGTGGCAGGGGCTCATCATCTATTGGAACTCAAGGAACATTAATAATGTTATTAACAAAAAAAGAAGGCTTCATATCTGTGTAGCTTGGAGAGTACATAAGGACCCTAATCAGAAAAGTGATTTTCTATCAACTTAGCTTTTGTAAGCCAGAGATCCTGAAGTTTGGGGGACCACAAGGTAAGATGGGCACATGTGTAAGTGTTTACAGGCTTGGAGCCAAGGAAGGGCTTATCAGGGAAAGAAAACTCTGTGCTTATATAGATATGAGGCAAATGGATTCAGGCATTCAGAAGTTCAGAAAGAAAGCTGATCATTCAACTGGTAACAATGTAAAGTTTTATATCTAAAGAGGAACTTCTCACTAGCATAGCAATTTTAAATTGTGACAATCTCATTTCTCTTAGCAGCACAAGTCTTGTGTAGAAAAGGAATGTTACAAAGGGAGAGAAAAGGTCTCTGCTTGTGGGGTTACTGCCACAAACAACCCTGCTATATTTTAGGTCCACTATTAATCCACATTAAAGCCACACTGGATCTGAAGAGGTAGCTTCATGCTTGCTCAAGTAAGGCACAGGTCCTACAAGCCCCTAATTTATTTTAAACCCCTTTTGGGACACAGTTTGTGGCACCATAATAGGGATTAGTGTTTCTAAAGTTGCCTGGTTAAATAGAAGAAAGGTATCTTGGTAGTGAATGCAGGTTTCAACAAGTATCAAAAAGACACTGTCAATTAATTCTCTTCTTAGATTTCATTACTCCCTAAGGATTGTTATTTATGGTAAGCCTCAGAATACCTGGAACTTGAATCTACTTTTAACCTAATGCTGTTTTACTGTGAACCTCTGAGCTCCCCCTGCTTCCAAGCAGAAGTTCAGCTGTACATCAGCTTTGACAAACAGGACAAATCATTGTTTTCCTCTGTGACCCTGTGCAAATTCTCAGCAGCAAGCAGAACAGGAGAGGTGAACAGCAGTTCAAGCTGATCAGCTTGCACATTGGAAAGTGAGCAGTTAAACTTACTGCATTGAGGAAGGACTTTCATTTTGCAGCCAATCAGCAGCTGGCTTAAGAAAGTTTTCCACATCGAAAATTAATCAAGGTGAAAATGGAACGAGCTGAGCTCCAGCACATGAACCTCCATTAAGGGATTCTGGTGACATCACAAAGCCTGAAAACAAAAACTCAGGTGAGCACCAGAAGCCTCAGATGCAATTCTAAGCGTGGGGTTTGAAAGGTGCTTTTTCTACATTTTAACAAAACACACACTCAACAGTACAGGATGGGCAATAAAAATCCAGTTGAGAAAAAAATTCTGATGGAGAAAACAGCCATTGAACATTTTCTCCTACCTTCCTTCAGCATGTACAGAACAAATATAAATCAAAGTCTCATTTCTTCTGTACTCCTGTGCTCCTGCTGTTTTATAAACTTCTCCTTCTCCTCATTTGCTGTGACATTTTGGCAATTGAAAATTATTTACAGTGGAGAGAAGATGACTGGGGGCAGGGGGAGCAGAAATCACTTGCAGGCCTGGTTCTTGCTGCCTTTAAATATGCTCAGGAGATTTCTGGGGTTTAAGGGTACAGGAGTATCTTTGGCAGCCAGTAAGAAAGTTTGGACTATACTGTAACCTGTGCAAGCCATGCATCTGAGGGGAACATACCTGATTACACGTATGGCTGGACCAGTTGTGACAAACACAAGCCATACATCAATCTGAGAGGCTGCAATGCTCCAAAAGAAGCCTGTGGCCACCCTCTTGACTGACCTAGTAATTTATTTTTTACATAAACTGATAGTGATGCACTACTCTGCAGAGAAAATAAGGACCGCAGTATTCTGAAATACATGTTAGTGAAGATAAGAAGGCACCAAACCATTGTAAAACAAGTGCCACAAGAAGACAAAAGGAATTACCTACACTGAACTTCTTGCCAGCTTCAACTGGTTGATAATGCTAAAAAATCAGTTTTGCAGCTCAAGCAGAAATTAATCAAATATTCTGACTGCTCCCTGCAAGATAAGCAGCACTGCATGAACTGCTGCTGCAAAGAAGGGAATGAAATATGAATTGTGCATTAGAGTTCCCCAGAGTAAAGGGAGGAAGTACATCCACTTGCTTCAGTACTGGTAAAACTCACAGGTACTTCTTGTACACTCCCCCATGAACACACACTTGCATCCTATTTACAGTGGACATTACACATTTCCTCAGACAAAAAGCAGGAGAGATTAAGCAGGTGGTGTTGAAGAAACCCAACTGCATTCACTGGGTGTGCTGATGAGAGAATTCTTCTGTGATATTACTTCTAGATAAGAAGAACCTTTAGTGAGTGAGACAAGAACACTCACTGTGCAGCCTGTTTGTGTGGCAAGTATATTGAAACCTAAGATAAGGAAAACCACTTTATGAGCTGGAGACCAGAGAACAAATTGTACATCTAATAATATAGTAGGTTTTTTTATTCTTTTAAAAGTTATTATCGTATACATCACGTTAAGATGTACTCCAGGCAGCCTCTGCAGAAGTTGCCAGAAGCCAAGAGACTGAAAAGCAGCAGAGCAAAGATGCAGAGTTTTTAGTTCAGGGCACCTGAAGCAGGCAGACCAAGTCCTGTGTGCTCCAACTGTGCACGTTCCTGCCAGAGGAGCTGTACCATGTGTAAATACACCAATAAAAAAGTTTGAGAACAACATAAACGTAGCTGCAAAAGCACTTCATGGGGCACAGACTGAAATTACCAATGTGTCTTTTTCCTTTCTGATAAGCAGCTGTACATAAAAGTTACCTTCAAAGTGGATAGAGTCACAGCTACAGATGGGTCCAGACCAGAACTCCATGTCTCAACAGCTGGAAGTATTATGGAAGTTCAGATCTCCCTGAACCAAACATCATGGGCTCATTTCAGATTTACATCAGAGCTAAACTTTAGCAAAGGTCAGCAAAATTTAGCACCTCATCTTCTAAAGGATTAAAGGCAGTGCCATATTCTGCACACACATGAACTAGTTTTCGAACCTTAGTGGGTTCCTCGTTATTAGGTCATGTCTCTGTCATTTCCCCTCCTGCTCTTTTCTGAAGCTCTTCTTCCCTCCCAACTGTTTTTGATATTTTATGTTTTTCCTCTCCTTCCTGGATGCACAGGATTCCCTTTTTGATTTAGCCAATTTATTAGCATGCCACTTCCCATGGTCTCCTGCTTATTATGTCACGTTCCTGCTTTTACTGTGAAAGGGCTGAAGTGCTTTGATTCAGTCTCAGATCATGGGCTGACATGAGCATCTTGAAAAACTCTCCTGGATAGAAGTCAGGATTTCTTTGGGTTTGTGAAGCTGTAAGTGTCAAGAGGTAAAAAGAACACAAACCCATAATCTCCAAGCATCCCTTTTCAAGGGAGTGTTTCTGAATTACCCTGAAAATGAGGAATGACCTGAAGTTCAGAAAACATACTGAGCATTAAAGGCTACAAAATTACACTATATAAAGTGTGAAACACAGAAAGAGAAACCCCATCAGACTGAAACAGCCATGAAACATAGAACTATTACTAACTCAGTAAAGAAATAAGAGTATCTGTGCTTTAGAGAGGCATCTATGTGTAAGAATTAAAAAAAACTTGGAGATATATGATATTTGGCCTTCAGAAGAGAAAAATCAAACCAAAACCAGCATAAAAATATTTTAAAAGGAGAAAAAAAAAAGAGACAGTATTCTCCCCTTAGCTCTCCTTCCTACCTCCCTTTTTTCTTTTTCCTAAAGAAGCAATGTACACAAGTTTTTTCTGTTGTTAATCTCCTCAGACAGTTTCCCAGGATGCACAGCAGTTAAAGAAACACCTTTATTTCCCCAGCCTATTCTTAGCTGCCTAAACCACCAGTTCCTCAGTAAACACTTTAAATCAGTTCCCCACTAACATGTGCTGCTCATTAGCAGTGCCTCAAGCTCACCTGTATTGTTCCCTCACTTTAAAAGGGCAGCATTCAAAGCACCCTTCACCCCAAGAAGCATTTTATTTGAGCTGTTATTGCTGGTAAGCAGGAACTGAGCTGAAGGAAATGTTAATTTTAAAGCCATCTATGAAGTTTAAAAGTATTC